>CM062819.1:1981791327-1982341305 GCA_031772625.1 Pinus tabuliformis | reverse complement strand
GGTAGTGCAATTGAAGGGACACCTAGTACAAAAATGGCTCAGAAAGAAATTGAAATAATCCCTGAAAATCCTTTAGGAGAAATTACATTAAATATTGAGGAAATACCACCCTTGGATGTATTTTACAACCCAAAGCACAGGGTTGTAGTTAAGAGACAAAGAAAAAAGAGGAAAATTGACCAGACATCATCCACGGCTCCTCAATCTAAATTCATGAATGTTATATGGAAGGATTCAGAGGTCAATCCTTCTGAGGACTTGACTAAGTTGTCCCAATTTGTAGGGGCATACACAACTGCCACAATTGATAAGGCCACTGAAGTTAATCTATTGATCAAAGAAAAAGATCAAAGGATTACGCAGCTTGAAGAGCAAACAACAGTAGAACAACAAAAGATTCATCATCTTGAGGAACAGTTGGCAGAAGAAAAGAAAAAGAACGAGCAGCTTAAAGTGCAATTAAACCTGGAGAAATAAAAGATTGACCAGCATGCCATCCAAAAACAACAACAATTGTCCCAACAGCTCGAACAGCTTCAATTGACACATCAACAAGAAATGAAGGCTAAAGAGGAGCAAATCTCACAGCTACAACTATATATAGAATAGTTCAAAGATTATCCTAAGATCAAGGAATTTAAGAAAGAGGCCCTAGAAGTTAATAAGGCCTTATCCCAACAGCTCAATCTATTTCGCCATAAAATATCTCTTGTCGATCCATTATGCATCATAACTACATCACTGATTGATCAAGCAGTAAATACCAGATTAGAATTTGAGGATGCAGATGACAAGGTCACAAATTTCCTCTCCTGGCAAAACATAGCGAAAGGCAAAGCTGCTAACCTACCGAAAATTCAAGAGTCACATAAAGAAATATTATTTTCGAATGGGAAACACAGTTGATAAAGGCAGAAAGGACTACTTCTAGAGCTAGGGCTACAATGAACAATGTGATTGAGCTAGTAAATGATAATTTATATGGAGCCGATTTGATTTCTGATTGTTCCCCAAGGAAGCTTCCAAAAGCGAAAGTGTTAGAAAATCAATGGAAGCAGGATTTGGCCACTAAAGATGAACAACTCAGCAGAGTGCAAAGCCTTACTTGGGATGCTTATTGGTCCTTTTTGGTCAAACCGCACAGCCAACAGATGACCATCAAAGGCCTTGCCGATGTTGTTGATCGCATTGTGCCCGAGCTTTCAGATGCCATGTACACAGGACAACTACACTCCAGGATGAGTCATCCTCTGGAAATTCAAAGCACGCTCTCAATTTGTCAATTGCAGATATAGGAGAAGAAATAGATACAATGAATCTTTTCAAAGGCAATTGCACTACTATTTTTGAAATTCAAATCCCAGATTTTAATGTTTACAGTTCCAACAACTCTAAGCGATTTTTCTTGACAGTTTGTTTTAGTTCTATTATATAAACCTTTTCATGTTAATCGAAGAAAGGGTCCTCAATTTGTACAAAAATTAGACTTGAGAAGTTGCACTTCTGCACTTCTAAATTTATTTTTTATGAGCATTCGATCAAGGTTTCATATTTTTGTGAAAGAACTTTTTCAAGACCTGCATTTTTGTATCTCCTGGAAGTTTCTGGAATAAAGAGGTCGAACCAGAATGTTATTTACATCTCAAGACTCAAATATATGTCGTATTTCTATCACTGTCCTTTTTGTCTTGATTTAATTAGCATTTCATTTAATTTGTTATTGTTGATGTATTCATACGCTTCAAGCAATTCTATATTAAGTCACTTTTGAATGGTTTAGAATTGTTAAATCAGAGATATATGTTAGCAATATATATTATCATGTCATGCGATATATTTTTATAATTACCTTGTTTAATTTCTTAAACAAAGTAATCATTATTTAAATGCATCTTCCTACGGATAAGTAAATCATCTATATGATTGTTTGTCTGCTAGGAATTATCAAAAATCGCATTGTTATAAGATTACCCAGGTTATATAGGTATATCTGTATATTTTAAAGTCATAGATTAAATCATCTACCATCTTCGATATACATTTTAAAACACTCATTCATTAAAACCACACATTATTGGGAAACTGGTCCCATAATATCCAGTTGGAGCCACCATCCCAAACGGAAAAGGAGTTGTACTAAGGTCCAGACCAGGTGGTTATCCCCCAATGTTGGTGCTATGATTTTAGAGGCATCAACAGGGTCTCACTATACCCTACGAGGAACCCCTTCTCTGCAGTCTAATCCAATTTACTACGCTTTTCATCTGGTATGTGGCAATAAACCACACTCCCGAATATTCTCAAATGACTTATTTCAGGCTTCTTTCCTATGAATACCTCCTTTGGTGTTTTCTTCCCCAATGCTCTATGAGGTAATATGTTTAGAATGTACACAACTATGTTGCACGCCACTACCCATAAAAATCTAAGCAAATCCTGGTCATACAACATAGCCTTTGCAACCCCAACTATGGTTCTGTTCTTTCGCTCCACTACTCCATTCTACTGAGGATTATATGGAGTTGTCCATTCTCTTTTGATGCTTTCCTTTGCACAGAGGTCTATGAAGTCTTTATTTGTGTATTCTCCACCATTATCTAAACATAGCACCTTGATCGTTTTCCCTGTCGTATTCTCTACGAGAGCCTTGAACTCTCTGAACCAATCAAGGACCTCATCTTTGGTCTTTAAGAAATAGATCCAGGTCTTCCTAGAATGATCATCAATAAAGGTGATGAAATATTCGCCACTGCTAAGAGCTCTAGTGGTCATAGGGCCGAAAATATTTGAGTGCATTAAACCCAACAGGCCATTTGCTCTACTGTCACTTCTAAGAAATGATGCCTTTGCATACTTCCCAAGTACGCATCCTCTAGACACATCATCATGCTCTGTACTGAGAACTGGAACTCCCGTTACAGTTTCTCTGAGCATCCTAAGCGCTCCATGGTGCAAATGTCCCATCCTCCTGTGCCATAGTTTGTTTAGCTCCTTCGCATTGCTATTATCATTGCCTATCAGTGCCATTGGAGAATTGAGCTGCAACTTGTATAGCCTATTGCTCTGAGCTCCAATCTGTGTCACCTTATTCCAACTAGAGTGTTTGACATACACTTTCCTCCCTACGAAGTGTACATTGTGCCCCTTGTCCTGTAATGGGGACACTGAAATTAGGTTCATACCTAATCTTGGCACATGTAGTACATTAATAGCATTGGTTTTGGTTCCTATTTATGTTTGAAATTCTATGGTTCCTCTCCCTACTGGAGTACATTTAGTTCTGTTGCCCATAGTGTTCTGGAATTCCATTTGCTCCTCCTGATAGCTAGAGAAATATTCTCTAACTCCTATCATATGAGTTGAAGCTCCACTGTCAATATACTAGATACCAAATGATGTCAAACCTGAAAATCACGCAAAATCATCCTCCAACCTGGAAGATAATTCTTGGGCTTCTTGATTGTTGATTCTATCCATGATTTTTTTGTGCAATTTCTCCTTTCCTTCCTACCACAAATTTTGTTGCTGCAAAATATTGCGTCCCAGCTAGAAATCGACTCTACAAGGAAATATTGTTGCAACCTTTGCTTCTAGCAATCCTCGATCTGGAAAATCTAATTTCTCTATCGACTCTCTCAAAGAAATAGATTTTTCCTCAAAAATACCCTCCTGGCCAAGGGGACTGCGTAGCCTCTGGGGTTTCGAGCAACTGCTTATGCATTGCTACGAAGCTCCTTCTCCTCTCTGCCACTGAGCTCTTCGGCTTCTATTTGCACTCTGATACCATGTGGAAATTCCGAAATCCAGAATCCTACTGCAACAACTAATAATATTCTTCTATTTGTTAAATTAATTAAACAAACTATTTGCAGTTTCCTACAACAAATATTGAAACATATACACCGCATACTTCACAAAACAAATACTACGAAAGAAAAATAAATGCTGGAAAAAAACCCAATGTGGGAAAACCAGTACAACAGATGAGGGTTTCTTTATTAATCTTTCTACAGTAACTAAAGTACAAGAATTTGGACAACAAAACAAAGGAAAAATACTGAGAGAAATTTAGTAACAAATTTCTCACTCTCCACAGCGAAGCCCTGACCCCGAGATGGACCCTTTGCCCATATGTCGATGTCTCTACGTCACCCTCTACGCAGTGCTCTAGTGAACTCCGTCTCTCCTCACGCTGTCTCTTCCTGAATTCATCCTGCACTTCTTGGGTCACTATTGATACCTTCTCTCTCTCTCTCCTAAAACTCACCCTCTAGCTCTATCTCCTCTAGTGAACTTCAGCCACTAAGAAAATCGATCTGCCTGGGCAACTGAGTAACTGCACTTGTGTGTTTTCCATCTACCCATCGACTTCTTCTTATAATCTTCGTTTGGAGCAGCAACGGCCATCATTAAAACATAATCGATGGCCGAGATTATTTCCCGTCGCTCTGTGTAAGTTTCTAGAACATTCACACCTTAACTTAATTAATTCTAATTAATTAGTCATATTCCCTAAGTTTAGACTTAGGAAATATTTAAAAAACAATTAATAATCTAATTAAGTCATTTCTAGGTGGCATTTCAAGAAACAATTATGGGTTATGAAGATCTCATGTATTCCAGCTTCTCCACAAAATCTCATGGCTAGAACACATTTGATGCTACAAAAACTAACAGAAAGTTGTGCTCTCATCTCTCCTAGATATTGGGAATGGAATAGCGTGGAAAGTTGGTAACGGAGAGAAACTGAAAAATGGAAAGGATCCTTTGGTCGACTGTGATGACAGTTTCCGACTTCCAGATGAGATGGTTCAAACTCTCAATGACTAGGGCAGGCATACCTTGAACCAGGTTGTTGATCCCCTCAGTACTTCTATATGGGCACAAGGATGGGCTAGTGCCAATATCGTTAACTTACCCCTGAATATCACAACCTATGGAACATTTATATATTGGCCTTAAACCCAACACATTTTCACATTAGAGAAGAGTAGGTTGACACTCTTCACTAGGTCTACTCTTCATGGGGAGAGTATACACCCAAAGATGGATATATGTTTATTTGTAGTGACAAATAGCTGATTGAAGTCACCTAGTGGTGGAAGAACGTTTGGAAATTAAAAAGCCCCGCCAAAGACTCATATTTTCCTACGTTCTTGTTATAAAACAAAACAATGACCTAGGATCATCTTAAGAAACAATGCATGCAGAGACCAAGGTGGTGCTTGTTGCCACTCAAACTAGCAGGGGTCCTAGAAGGGGATCCTTGAAGGGCTACTACTAGGTCAAGCGAAACAATGGAGCAATAGTCCATTATCACCTCAGTTAAGGCTCCCTTCTCTTTACAAACTTGCATCAATGGGAGGAGACCTGGTATAATAAGGATCACGAAAATGAATGGATCAATGATAGGATGAGAGGTGATCCTAGAAGCCTATTCACAAGAGAGGCTCAGATATAAGGCTTGCTTGCTTGGAAAGCAAGATGAAAGTCTCTATAGGAAGGGCTTAGGGGAATTCTAAGAGCTAGGGTTTGAGTATATAACTTGTCAAGAAGATTATTATCTCCTAAAATCCTTGTGGAAAATTAGATTCCAAGTGGTCTTTGTGAAATTGGCTTCAATAAGTGATGGGATGACATGGGACCAAGTGGACTTAAGGTTAGGTCAAGGGAATGAGATTGAACAACCAATGATGTACTTGACCTAATCAGGGAGGAGAAGGGGATTAAGGAAGGAATTTTCAATGAAAGCAAATGCAATGATCCCAATGAGGTTTCTAGCCTAAGGGAACTAAGGGCAAGATTCAATCTTGAGACTAGGGCTTGAGATATCTCAAAATCCCACCGTTGAAATTTCTTCAAAATTGGAGGGCACCTCGGGGACACACCAGTGCGGTAGGAGCCAAGAGATCAAATTTTCTTGATGGGTGGTTTGCAAGAAAATGGATGCCCTAAGGGACCCAATGGGGCTAGACCTAGAAAAGAAGGAAGGTGAAGAGAAAGATGAACTTTAAAGTGATCACCAGAGAAGGACCAATACTTTGTCCTTTGGGAGACTTTTGGTGGCAATCGTTCATCTAGTGAACCAATGGGTGAATTGAGGTGGAATCGCTTTAGTGGAACCCCCTGGGCACTATCACTAACTTACTGATGTATGGTAGTAATGTAAACGATAAAATTGGTTTGTTAGTAAACATGAGAACAAAGGCAAAAATATGCCACAACATCCCTATGGATAAGAGGACAAGTGAATCATCGCTTTGAAAACAGGTAGCCCTCTACCATCCCTCCCATTACATTATATTGTATTGTGTCGTATTATACTATATATAATATAATGGAGTCACTGAGGATTTAGGGTTTGGATTGATTTCCATTTGTCAAAGAGGCCTAAAAGACAACTCCGCTAGGCATCAAGGCTTAATGGAAGCAACTTCAAGGTCATTTATACTTCGTTCAACAATATTTGGTGACTTATCAAGACAAATTCAACAAGAATGTATCTAGGAACATTCATTCATTCAAACATGGCCCATATATGACACAATGCTATTTAGAGATTCAATTTCCACAATTTCGTTCTAAGGAAAGTAGCAAATTAACCCTAGAGTAGCGAAATCCCAGTATCATGAATGCAGCAAAATAAATAACAAGAATAGCATTGAAATAGTACTACATGTAAGAAGAGTATATCTAATCACCAAGATATGCCAATCATAGAAGCTCCAAGACAACGCAGAATAAGCAAACATCGAAATTCATCCATTCATCCCAGAAATCTCATCCTGAAAAGATAGTGAAAATCTCACAAGAAGATATGATCCAATCCAAGTGATGATGAGAGAATGAATCAACTCATCATCTATTTATACAATGCCTAATGAGTTTGATTTAGCTAATCTTGGCTTAATGTAACCCCTAAAATAAAATAATGTACAAAATAACAACTCTATAGTGACAAGCCCACCAAACTAGCTCAATAATAAAATAGTAAAGCCTCTCAAGAGGGTCAAATGATCGATAACATTGTCGTTGGGCCTTAGATGAAGCCTAATGAAGTCCATAGGTGCCATAATGTGAAATAGGACTCCCAAAAGTAGTGGTCAAGGAGTTGACCCCTTGTTCTCCAAATAATAACCTATGGTGCCCCAAATGGATGCGAGGGAGGCACATAAGTGTCCTCATGGGTCTCCAAACAAATATAAGATACATGTAGACCATCTACAAGGGCTAGGATGATGGTATAAGTGATGCCACATCATCATATAGATCTTGGATCATCTACCATGTGTATGGTGCAACTGTGGAGCCGATTGGGCATAGAGATGCATCTTCCTTGTCCAATTAGTGAACCACGAGCAATATTTGAATGACAATGGAGATCCACGGAGTGTTTTCTGCTGCTATGGAGGCCCATGGCTCTCTACACACACCCTACAAGTGCAAATGTGACCCTTTCGAGGTTAGGACTCCGTATATGGATACCAAACCCAAGATGGAGATCCTCTGCAACTCTGCATAAGATCCAATGCATCCCCTTCCCTTCCAATACACCAAGTCATTAGAGAAATCAAGTAAAAGAGTTTACAAACCATGGACAACAAATGAGAACTTCTTAATGGCATGCCCTTCCATAGTGGGCTTTGGCATGTGCTAATGTCTCCAAGCTCCAAAGGGGGTTAACCAAGCACCTTATTAGGTGGTTTCTACTTCTAAAGGGGATGGTATGTCCTTGGTATGTCCTTCAAATGGTGGTGGCATGGGATAAAGTGACGGAACTAAGTAAGGGATGAAGGGGCAATCCTAGGTCACATGTCAGGGTACAAGGGTAGATAATAAAGAGAAACCTACACTTAGGTAAATAATGTGTAGGAGAGAGAAATCGTGGTAGATGAGTTACCCCGACCTTGATTTTTCCACCCTTCTTCATATGCATTTTTCCTTTTATTATTTTTCTTTGGTTAACTACTCACGGCTCAAGGAATGAGAGCATGATGTGTAAAGTATAGCAGTGGATACCCCCTTTAAGGTGGGATGGTTCATTTCCCACCAAGGGTTCAGACAATCATAGGTTCCTAAATGATAAAGGAGGCTCATCTAGGGCCTATCGGAACTAAGGTGATGGTCATGGAAATGGGGTAGATCTCATGTGTTGGTTTTCTCCCACGCGTTAAATGTGTTTGTCCCAACCATCTTTCGCATTTTGTGATACATTTTCTTGTTGAATGTGGTCAATTATGCTTTTTTAATTTTTTTTTAGCTACATCAACCTCCAGGCATCATTCTAGGCCCGATCCAAGATGTGTGCAAGGGGAGGGGAAAGCTAACCCTTTGTGGACCCAGTGGAGGGATGTTGACCCAAGTGGGAGGAATGATGAATATGGTTATAATGAGCGGAAGGGGAGTGATATATTTGGATGAGGGAGCAGAACTATGCAACCAAAATCAGGGTTTCCCATGTAGTACCATCTCTAAAGCCCAAAGGTCAGTAAAAAAGATCCCATGGGACTAGGATGCAAGGTTAACATCCAAAAGAGACCAAGGGGGCAAGAACACAGACCTGCCCACTCTTTCTGCCGAATCCCCTCATTAATCCATGCCCAAGAGTTTCCATGATAAGTAAACCCCAATACTCAATTACCAAATGACAAGGCGTACCTTTAGGTTTGGGAGGCCAACCTTCAAACATGCAATCATGACAGATGGGTGAGGGCTCACATGGCTGGCTCAAGTGGCAGAGAAATGACACAACAAGCTAGTTGGTAGCTGCAAGGGACTGCTAGTTGCCAACTGAGGACCATCTTGGAGAATTTTTTTCTCCTAGGGATATCACCCACAAAATGGTGGGTAACAATGCTCCCTGTACAAAAATAAACGATGAATCTGTAGATCACCTATTTATATCATATCCTTTCACTAAGGCAGTCTGGAACGCTATCAGGGACTGCATAGGAGGTGTTAGAAATTGTCAATGTGCATCAATCTAGGAAGTATGGAAAGACTAGTGTGAGGAGGTCCCACATAAACATCTTAGGAATATGCCCCATATTGTATGTTGGGGCATATGGAATCCTAGGAATAGAGCCATCTTCAAAGACAAGTCTTCCATTCCGGACTGAGTGACTGCCAAAGCAGTGGTAGATTTTTATCTTCTCCATGTTGATGAAGGATCCCATGCTCCCCAGATTATTGTTACTGAAGAGGTTGACAGAAATATTCTGTGGGCTTATTTTGACGGTGCTTCATCTGAAAAAGAAAATTGTGTTGGAGGGGTAGTATTGTATATACAGGAAAATCATTTTTATAAATTACAAAGTGGTTTGGGGAGGAGTACAAAAAAATTACGCAGAACTTCTCAGTCTGAAACTCCATTTTGCAATTGAAAAATACATTCTTTCCTTGCATATCTATGGTGATTCGATGATCATTGTAAATTGGTTTAATGAGTTGCAATGATGTCACATTCACACACACAGTCCCATTGGTTTTACCTCTCAAACATATCTTTAATCAGATTTCTTGTTGCCACATTTACAGGGAGAAGAATCAAGATGTGGACTCCATCTCTAAGGTTGGGACTTCACAGCTTTGGGAGTTTGGAAAATTTGCGAGCACATGAATGGTGTCACATCTGAATATTTTCACAGGCCCTTCATTGAAGGACTACAAATGGATGTCCATGGCTGAGTTTTGACTAATGTTCTATGGTATTGCTAGTATCTTTGCAGGCACCTTTTTGTAGTTTCAATATATATTTCACTCTGATTTTTTCTGTGTAGCAGTTGAGACTGTCAATCGGGTTTATCTATTATGTTATACAGTTGGTGTTACTTTGTGGTGGTTTCTGGCATGTCACTCGTTCAACTAGACAATTTTGTTTTTGGTCAAAGACAACTATGTTATTCTTTGAGTGCAACCCGCACATATGTATTGTAATTTTATTTCCATTGACAAAATTATAGTTATTTCTTGGGAAAAGATACAATCTAGAAAATGTTTACCCACTATATGCGTCAGAACCCAGATTTTATTTATATGCAGAAATGTAATTTCCGGCAAGCTAGAAATTGATTTTCACTTCAAGTAATAAAGAATAAATTGCCTGGAAGTGGAAGTGAAAATATGAAAGGGTTTACAAGCACATGCCTTTACGATCAAACCCTTGAATGAGGGTTTCACTTACCACTTGAAATTCGCTGTGGTAAATTAGGTGGAAAACCTGAAAACCCTTGGGCAGCCCCTTAATTTTGCTTTAAACCATCACTTTCTTAATTTTGCTTTAAAGCATCACTTTCTACACAAGACAAGTGAGTTGCACCTTCTTTGGCCCAAATGGACAAGATTCAAACATAACCCAAGAGATAAAACTACCTGAAAATAGAAATTAAGCTCAAGCTAGTGAAATGTTTTTATATTTTTATAATTTTTCGAATTTTTATATTTTTGAATTTTATAAAAGAGAAATTTTAAAAAGGCTTTAGGTTTTTAAATATGTGGTTGGTAAGGTTAACCTTACCTTGGCCTTGCAAATTACCTCTTCCAGTGTCGGATTGCAATCATAATCATTTCTAAATCAATTTTGTGCATTGGACTAAGAAATGCCTTTGGAGTCAAAAGACTAGTCACCCTCATTGTAGTCTAAAATGATGTACCCGCACCCAAATCCAATTAGGAGAAATTTCCTCTTGAAAAACCTCTAACCAATGGATATACTATGGTATTGGGAAAGATCTTTTTTGAAGAAGAAGAAATCCCTAATATGGGTTAATCCAACAATAAGTTTTTTATAACCCTAATCTAGCAAAGGGTAAGTGAGAACTAATGCCTTAGCCTTCCTCTTCCACTTGATTATCTAGCCCCTCAATCGATCCACAAACTTTGTATTATTTGGAAAAACCTATAAAAATCTTATGAATAAATTTTCTTATAATGGATAAGAAAAAAGAGGAGAATAATCAATCCACTAAATAAATTGTTTTGCACCAAAATAGGTTCTTAATATGGAATGATGATCTCACAATTCACGACACCGAAATGGAATGAGGAACTAGCTTTCTTTCTAATGACGATTTTGAAACCTTCTTTGAAAATACCAATTTGACTTGTCATCCACAACCCAACCATTGTGATTACCATGAAAAATATTTTTAGCATGAGAAAACAGCCACAAAAGGGATCAATTTACTTCCATGGAGGAAACGACTACCCTACGAGGTCCATGCTACCCACCAAAAGTTGGTAACTCCATAGGAGAAAGTGTTTCCTCTATCTTGGATAGAGAACATGCAACAACCCATTACTTTGCTCACTTACAATGATATGTCACATTCCTCCACCATTTGCATAAGTGATAGACCTCTCACCATCTAGCATTCCTCTTGAATGAAGGTGGGATACCACTCGGCGGGTACTTTAACCATTTTGCAATCAAGTGTGTTTACTCAATTTTTAGGCATTCTAACATGGCTAAAGGGGCGATTTGGATGAATGGCTAATCTTGACTGTAAGCTCGTTCTCTCACCTTACTAGAAGAGTTAGTCTTTAGACCTAGTCCAGTGAGGCCTCCTCTAAGGCCTTACGGTTATAGGAGGGGCACTACTTGAGAACATGGATTGAAGTAGCATGTCCATAACCAGTCCATTTTTACCACCTTTCACCATTCCCTTGATTTAGAATCCATCCTTTTGGTTTCTATCATTGGTTCATTGGGATTTGGCACCTTCACGTCCACATCCTTGAGTTGATGCCAAAAAAAATTCCCTAGAGGTTGATGCAACTAAATAAAGATAAAAGTATAAGATGGTCACACCAAAAGTAAAAAGGAAATTTAAAATGCAAAAGATGGTCAAGACATAGCACGTGGGCAAATCCTAGCATGAGCTCTATCCCCCTCATTAGCCATCACCCTATTCCTAAGGAATAAATGCTCCATCACATCATAAGGAACTCTTGCATGTCCCAACCCTAATGAATGAGAAATCTGTTAGACACCTAATATGCTAAGGGTTGGTGTGGAATGTGAACAGTCACCTAAGTCCAAGATACCACTTAGTATGTAAAGACCAAGGGTCACAAGGAAATGTATAAATATATATCATTGTGAATAGAAAAGTAACTCACACTTATATTAATCTATTGTCTATTTACTTATGTGTTTAACATGGTATCAGATCAGGTGAATTCTGACCCTGCTCCAATTTGAACCACAGTTTTTGTAGCCTTGCCAACCACTAGTTTTGTGGTCTTTGCTATCCTACTATACCTGCAACTCAAAAATGACAGCACATAAATTTAATTAAACCTGGGTGCTCAGAGCTGGTCAGCGCTATCCATCCTCACTCAATTAAAAGGTGCTAGATTGTCATTCTCTACGTCCCTGCCATGTACAGTTCTTAAAATAAGTTTCCTGCCACCTCTTCACTTCATATGGGTTGATTTATATATGTGCTCTTCTTGTCAAAGTGAACATTTATGTTGTTGCCTCTATCACATTAATTTCCCAACCAAAACGATTGGACTGCTCTGCTTAGTGAACGTTAGGTTTCTCGTTCTACATCCCTGGAAGACTAAACGCTTGGACAACTTCCTGACCCTCATTTCGACCCCATGTTGGAGGCTTTTGTAGATGGATTCACACTACACAGCTTGGATTTGCACAGGTAGAATTTGAAGATGATTTTCTACAGTCAATCTTGCCTCTTTGGACTAATACCATTTTAGTGAGCCTGCAGCGCTTGTCAGTCCCGCACTATGCCTCCTGATTGAACGTTGGTTGCTCCTTGAATTAATTTCCTGTGCGTGGAATCTCTACAAATTTTGTAATGTTAGAATCAAAGACTGAAGGTGTAATTGTTCTGCATTGAAAATTTTGTGCGAGTGTGATTGAAGGGAGCAACATATCGTTCGGTGAAATGGTGACTGGTATGTTGTACATTGAGCTCTACAAATCATGACTGTGCTTTGCTGGTGAGTTGTACCCCACCACATAGTGACAAAAAGGTATTGCTTGCTTGTGGCAAGCACAATTTGACAGTTGTTTTAATTTTTTGTTTCTCCTCCATGGCCAAGACCACCATATCCTCCAACAAGAAGTTTTAAGTCGAATCATTGTTTGTAGAAGCTTAACTTGGGTTTGCATAACTACTACCAGCACTGGGAGAAGCATATTTAGACGACTATGTAGGATAGAGCTCAGTAAAGTCGTTGCATTTTGTTTGGAAAGGATGGATATATATTTTGAAAGGCGTATCATTGAGAGGTTGTTGAAAGGATATAGACTTGAACCTTATGGCTTCTAGACTTTCAAAGGCCTTTCCCCTCCAAGCTTAAAGGCTATGTCAGTTGTTTCGACCAAAGTTTTGACCTACACCCTCTTAGAACTCTCGTAGTATGCATGACAGTAAGCTGAGAATACTTGTTTGTGATTCTTATGTTTCGACGTCTCTTGAGAAGCCTCCCCACTATGTGAACCCTCTTCCTTCGTAATCGTATTCGCAGTCTAATTCAAGATGACGAAGGGAAAGCCTGTCGATATTCTTCAAGCGAAACTAGACTCCTATTTCCAAGCACCTGTGTATTTTTATCGGATGTATGTATGGTACACGCTGATGTTGTATGGTTTTAACATGTTAATGTTTTTCTTTGAATATTTTCTGAAGAATCTTTGTGCAATAAGACGTGGTCATTTTTTCTTTTAGCTAGAGGAGCTTAGGGTTCAAAAGTTACTCTCGACCTTCTCTAGGTGCTTTGAGATTTGCACATATTTCAATCACTGCGGATTCTTTAGCATAAAATTTTGATCATAATAATTTCTGTGCCTCTTTGTTAGGGTCCTATTAGGATACCAAACATTAGTTAATGCTGTTGACCTTAAGTGGTGGAGATTGTTAATGATGCTGACCTTAAGTGGTGGAGATTTTGAGTGTACTATGATTTACAAATTTGTGTCAGGCTTTTATGTTCCTTAGCCTTTTTCGTTGAGGATTTTTATGTTACTCTCTACTTCACCTTGAAAGGAGGAGATCTATTTCAAATTTAGTTGAGAACTTGAAGTTGACACTCTTTATTTGCTGAGTTTGATTATTGAGATTGAAAGATGGACAGACTAGATGATTTGATGAATTATTAAGCAATCTAATGCTGTATATTGTTGAAGACACGGTGAAAATCAGCAAAGCCTTTCTTTTTGACATTAGAAGCTGTATACAAAATGCACATAACAAGATTGATTTTTTGCAACTAGAATCTCAGTTCCAATGAGATGAATTACAATAGTGTAGTCATCATTCTGAACCTGTTTTTTTTCAAAACAATCCCTCTTTGAGTTCAAGACAGACTCCCATCATGTGCCCATTTCAAGAGCAAATTTGCATGCAGGTGTGGAAATTCAGCATGCACTTCCCAAGGCAATCATTAAACCTTGGGAAGAGCTTGTCAAAAGAAGCAAATAATAGGTCTTGGATATGACAAGGATGTGTTTTTTATATATGGACTATACCAAGCCAATAAATTTCGAAGTGTTGCATTTCTTTATGGAAATTCATCTTCACCTATTCCTGCTCCACAACAACAGATTGTGAAATGGTAACATTGTGACTAAGTTGGTCATTGTTATGAAACCAGCTCCCAAAAATATAGAAAAGATAGATCAATGCCTGAGAAATGTATGAATTTACAGGGTAAGTTTCTCAGACAGAACACCAAAGGACACTGCTCACAAACAGATCACAGATCAATACACCAGTATTGTTGACGTGGTTAAAACCCTCAAAGAGGGAAACAGTCTACGGCTTGAGCCAACGCGGCCACTTCAGGCAATTTATTAATAAAAGAATGAAAATTTACATAAGCTTCTCTCATGAATGGTTACCCTACAAATGACCCTCCATGCTCTTTAAATAGAGATCATTGACCAATCGGGTATTAAGCCACAGATCAAGTGTCGGTAATACCGAGGAGAGAATGAACCGTCGGATCACTACATATCGTAACCATCGAATTGTAAGTTACAAAAGTACATAGTAAAAAAACACACTTTACCTAACTCTTCACTAGACCAAGTTATACTTAACTATTTCCTATGTGTCGGAATATCCTAACACCCCCCCTTAAGAACAACTTCGGATAGGATTGAAGGATGTACAAATATGATACAATAGGAAAAGGACGGAGGCATTAGAGCCTATCCCCCCTTAGTGACAACTTCCTGAACTCCAACCATAAATTGAAGTTTAGTAAACTTCGCCTCTGTGAGAGCCTTTGTAAAGATGTCTACAATTTGATCATCTGTTGAACAATATTGCACTTCAAGAACATGGTCGTGAATGAGCTTTCTGATGAAGTGCATGTGCAGTTCAATGTGTTGTCTGTGCTGATTTTGGACTGGATCTTTGCATAGTTGAATGGCACTTTGATTATCACACCAAAGTGTAGTCGGATGTTGCTACTGAAATCCAAACTCTTACAGGATTTGACGAAGCCACAAGGCTTCCTTACTAGCACCACGATACTCTGCTTCTGCTGAAGAAACATAAATGGCACTTTGTTTCTTGCAAGCCCATGTCATAAGTCCTGAACTAAGAGTGAACACATAACCTGCAGTAGACTTCCGATCATCAGGGTCACCAACCTAATCAGAATCAGTGAAACCAACCAATAGAGGAGATTCTTCTTCACTGTAATGAATCCCAAATTGAACTGTACCTTGAACATAACGAAATATTCTTTTTGCTTCTTTCCAATGACTTTCATGTGGGTTTTGCATAAACCGAGCAATAAGGCCAACAACAAAGGAAAGGTCAGGACGAGTATGGGTCAGATACAAAAGTTTTCCTACAAGTTGACGATATAAGGTAGCATCAACTTTAGGGGAAGTACAAGTGACAAAAAATTTGGCTCTAGACTGAAAGGGAGAAGGGGTTGGCTTACAGTCTTCCATGTGAAAATGGCATAGAAGACCACATGCATACATGGACTGGAAAAGGGAAATACCTTCCTTGGATTGCAAGACTTGAATACCAAGAAAATAATGCAAGTGTCCTAAGTCTGTCATTTCAAACTTATTTTTAACGCTAGACTTCACATGGTTTATAAGGTTGGAATCACTACCAGTAAGGATAAGATCATCAACATAAAGAACAAAAATGATAAGAGACTTGCCCACTTTCTTGGCGTAGACAGTATTGTTAGAATGACACCTAGAAAATCTAGTTTCTAAAAGAAAGCTATCCATTTTGGCATACCAAGCCTGAGGGTCTTGCTTGAGACCATAAAGGGATTTCTTAAGCTGACATACAAGGCTGGAGTCTGTTTGTTTAAAGCCAGTAGGTTGTTCCATATAGATTTTTTCATGCAAGTCCCCAAGCAAGAAGGCAGATTTAACATCCATCCGATGGACTTTCCATTTGAAAGAGGCAGCAAGGGAAAAAACAAGGCGGATAGAGTTCATTTTAGCAATAGGGGAGAAGGTTTCAGTATAGTCAATGCCTTCAACTTGTGAAAAAACCTTAGCAACAAGACGAGCTTTATGTTTATCAACTTTTCCATCTAGTCCATACTTGGTTTTGTAAACCCATTTGCATCTAACAAGTTTTCGTCCCTTTGGAAGGGGAACAAAATCCCATGTATCATTTGCCAATAATGAACGATATTCTTCATTCATAGTTGTGTCCCAATCTGGATGGCTTGAAGCTTTTGCAAAGGTGTCAGGATCATAATTAGTTGAAGCTTGAGCTAGTAAAGAAGAGGCTCTATCGAACTGAGAATATGTACGTCACTGATCTGTAGGATCACCGGCAAGAGCACTTGCTTCATCTCGAGTAGCACAGACCCATTTTGGAAGCTGAGGCGCTGAAGGAGGATCCTAAGAAGGTGGGGGAGGATTGTCATTCTCACTGTCATCATTTGAAGAAGAAATATTTTCAGAAGTAGAAGGGATAGAGAGAGGTGGCACATCAGCTGAACTAGGCTCGTAGGCCGATATATTTTCAGCAAACTTTACTTCTCTTCTAATGATAACATTTTTGGACTTAAGTGGAATAAGTTTGTATCCTTTGACATCTTCAGAATATCCAACAAAAATACATTTTTCACTCTTAGGTTTTAAAGCTTTATGTTTCTCATTTAGAATATGGGCCCATGCTTCACTTCCAAAAACACGAAAGTGACTTACATCTGGTGTAATTGAGCTCCATGCCTCTGGAGTGATATTCTTTAAAACCTTAGTAGGAGTGCGATTTATTATGTAATTTGCACAGTTAATTGCTTCTGCCCAAAAATTAAGACTAGGTCCTTTAGTTTGAACTTTGAAGCATACAATTAGCCATTTCCTTTAAGGTGCAATTCTTTCTTTCAGCTACACCATTTTGTTGTGGAGTATATGGATCAGTATGTTGCATTTGAATTCCATTCTCAGTGCAAAAGTTGATGAATTTGTTGTTAACATATTCTCCGCCATTATCAGATCTTAGCTTAAGAATTTGATGTCCATATTGCTTTTCAACAAATGCCATAAAGGCCAAGAACATGTTAAATACTTCACTCTTGAGTTTTAAGAAGTATACCCAAATGCGTCTGGAGAAATCATCAATGAAAGTTATGAAATACTTGTAGCCATAGAATGAAACAACTGGAAGTGGACCACATAAATCACTATGCACAAGCTGTAAAGGGCTGAGGCGTGCCAAGAGGCACGTTTTTCAAAACTATCCCGATCATGTTTTTCGAGTACACATCCAAAACAAATACCATCTTTGCAAGATAGCATTGGAAGACCTGTCACCATATTTTCTTTACATAGATTCTAAAGGGAGCTATAGTTTAAGTGACCAAATCGCTCTTGCCAAAGTTTGCTCACTTCATCATTATGAGCAACAAATACCGAGGAAATATTTGATGACTCAAAGTTGTTAAACTTATACAACCTTGTAGAATCATCAGCAATGCTAGTAGCTAAAATCTGTCTAAGATCTCTTAGGTCCTTAATTACAACATCGTGAGGTGAAAATTCAACGATTTTACCTTAACCTGAATGAGTTATCTGATATACAGATAGAAGGTTGCAGGATAAGGTTGGAACACATAATAAATCATTGAATTGACCATTGTCTATATGAGCAGTTCCAGTCCCTACAACACTAAGAGATCTATCATCGCCAACATATATATTTTTGGTGTTACAATCATTTAAAAAAGAAAACATGGCTTTGTTTTTGGCCATGTGATAAGAAGCTCTAGAATCAATGAGCCACTCATGAGAAGGAGAAGAAGAAGATACATTTAGTGCCTATCCAGACCGAGATGCTTGACAACCACATGCAAAAAGTGCTATTCCTGAAGATGAAGTTGAAGTTGTTGAGTGCTCCAAATGGATGTTATGCTTCTTCATTGATGCTTCCAAGGCTTCCATCTTCTTAAAGCATTTGGATTCTAAATGGCCATCTTGATTACAAAAGTGGCAATGTCTATCAGTCTTCTTCCCTTTGTTTTATTTGCCTTATCATTTTGTTGAAATGATTTTTCATTTTGAGACTGAAATGGCTTAGGACCATTGTTTGGTTTAGGACCATTCTTTTTAGGATACGACTTCTTAGGATTCTTTGAATTTGGTTGTTGTTTGGTGGCTAAGGCTTTCTTAGAAGAGTTTCCAAGATTAAGAAGACTAAGATGTAAGAGTTTTTCTTGTTTTCTTATTAAAAAATCACAAAAGGTATCAAAGAAAGGGGACTTGTAGTCTTGTCCTTGAGATATGAAGGCTTTTCTTGTAGAAAGGAAGGTGGAAACACAGAGTAGGCTGGTCCCAACTTAGTAAGAATGAAATAGATAAAGTTATCATCCTCTTTCTTAACCTTAACACCTTCCAAGAGAAGTCTAAGGGTCTTGAACGTGAACAAAAAATCTTCAATGGAAGAAAAATTATTGGGGTCCAATGTAAGCAACTCATTTTCGAGTTGATGGGCTCTAAGTTCATTTTTAATTCCAAAAACTTTAGTGATCTGTTTCATTGCTTCATTAGGAGTATTAAGTTTTGTGATATGGAATCTAAGGTCTGGAGAAATAGACATCCCTATCAACCCACGTGCTTGATCTTACCTATGTTCCCATTTGGCTGCTTTATCTTCATCTTTCGGTTTGTTTCTTTGCCTGAGGCTATTCTGTAAATACCTTTACTTCTAAGTAAATCTACAATGTAGGACCACCATTGGAAGTAGTTGGTACTGTCAAGAATAACTTGGCATGGACTTTCCATTTTAACAAAAACTGAAGCTATAGATGTTGAAACTAAGTATTCCAATGGAAAGATCTTGAAAAATTAGGCTGATTAAAAAAAAAAACGGCTCTGAAAACAGCTTCTGAATGAAGACGTTATGGCTTTTTGAAGAAAAGTTATTGAAGATGCTGATGAGGTGCTGGAATGTGCAGAAATGAATGATAATGTTATATTTAAAACAAAATCTGCCATTTTCCAAACTTAATCTAATTAGCTCAACAAAAAGAAAGACTTGAACTCCAGACCTCTATTCTCATAAAGTAGCTTTGGACCAAGTGAGCTAGATTAAAAGGTTAGTAATTTTTGGAAAAGAGGAAGGGTTTTTTTTTTGGTGCGTGCTTACTTGAGAAAACTCATTTTTTCCTGCAAAACAAAAAACACAAAACCCAACACGGACATACAAAAAAAAACAAACCTTACAGCTTGAAGTTAGCTTTAGCAAGAAACTAAATATTTTCCTCAATGTTTTTGATTTTACGAGATCACACTAAGGTGCGGCGGAAAATAGCATACACATGAGAAAGATCCTTCCTTTCTGTTTCTGATTTGCCCATATCACACAGAGTCGCGGGGCAAAGAGCATACACAGAAATGAAAGGCATAGATTCGGTAATAAAAAAAACAAAGAGCTAAATAAACCAAAACAAACAGAGAGAAAATAACTAAAAACTGCAAATATATGTTGTATACTTCCAGATCTTAAAAATGACGTAGCTAGGGCTACCGGAAACCTTTTTGCGTCAAAAGAAAGGGGTTCCTCATTGGGACAGATCCTCCTAACACAATAGAGCAATCCTCTTGGCCCGAAAGCAGTCAGTAATAGTAGATCTAGGAAACGACTGTCGGATGCAGTTCTACCGGCTTCAGATTTGGATCATCAATAGATGCGACCCTAAAATAGCTCTAATACCATGTAGGAATTTACAGGGTAAGTTCCTCAAACAAAACACCAAAGAACACTGCTCACAAACAGATAACAAATCAATACACCAGTATTGTTGACATGGTTAAAACCCTCAAAGAGGGAAATAGTCCATGGCCTAAGCCAACGTGGCCACTTCAAGCAATTTATTAATAAAAGAATGAAAATTTACAGAAGCTTCTCTTATGAACGATTACCCTACATTCTATTTAAATAGAAAGCATGGACCAATCGGCTGTTAAGCCACGGATAAAGTGTCGGTAATACCGAGGAGAGAATGAACCATCGAATCAATACATATCTTGACCGTCGGATTGTAAGTTACAAAAGTACATAGTAAAGAAACACACTTTACCTAACTCTACACTAAACCAAGTTATACTTAACTATTTTCTATGTGTCGGAATATCCTAACAAGAATAAGCCTCTTTGAGAGGGCAACCACCTTTTCATTACACAAATGAACAATTCTTAGATGATACAAATGACAAGGCTTTCTTTCTATATATAGGAATCTAAGGGGTCATAATATAATCAGATCCGACATAACAATAATAATGTAAGGGCACAATAATAACAATAGTGGGCTTCTATGGAGCACAATAATAACAATATGGGGACTACATGGGCACAATAATATAATAAGGAGATTGTACTAATAACAATAAGGGGTTGCACTAGTAGTATAGGGACCTAAAATGCCCCTCTTCTTCAAAAAGTGTTGTCTTCAACACTTGAGTAGTTCATGATCCTTCTGTATAAATTCTTGTCCTCCAATGTGGAATCTTCAGCGGGTAGGTTCTTCCACTTTATGAAATACTCTGAAATTGATATATTTCATAGCTGTCAATTTCTCGGTTTTGTGACTGCTTTAGGTTCCAATATGATTTTTCCTTGTCAAGTTCTCGCAATACTGTTTGAACTGGGATCTTCTGCAACTTTTGAATGAGTTCCCAATCCTTTGGGCATATGGATATCTGTAAGAACTGATGTTTGGAGGAACACTTCCTGGAATCAAATGAATAGTATGATCATGATCACGAATAGGTGGGAGGCCTTTGGGAGTCTCAAATACCTTGGAATGATTGTCTAAAACGTTTTGGAGATCTGGAGAAATACATGATTTCGATGTGGGATCTTCTACTGAACATAATTGTGAAATTACGCCTCGTTGTTCTTTATTTAGAATCTTTGTCATGTTGTTAGAGTTGATTATCCTTCCCGGTTTCCCTTCGATACCCCTCAATTCAACTTCCTTTCCTTCCCCAAAAAAATTCAAGAAAAGTTCTTGAAAATTAAAAGATATCGTACCCAAAGATTGTAGCCATTGGACTCCTAGTAAAACATCAGCTCCACCTATTGGAATGGAAAGCATTGGGCTATTCAATACATATTCTCCCATGGATAGTTTGATATTATGGCACTTTCTAGAGCAATTTATGGTTCCTCCACTTGCAACCATCACTTGACACTCTGGTGTTGGATATAGGAAGCAATTCAATTCCTTGGCTATCTTACAATGAATAAAATTATGGGTACTGCCCGAATCAATCAACACTGTTACCTTTTTCTTCTTGATATGTCCTTATATCTTGATAGTTTGAGGAGTAGTAATTTCTTCCAATGCATTACAAGATATGGTCGGATTCATTTCTTGATGCTCGATCTGATATTTCACTTCTTGAAAATTTTTCTTCTTGATATGTCCTTCTATATTGATAGTTTGAGGAGTGTTAATTCTGGCCAATGCATTACAAGATATGGTTAGATTCATTTCTCTTTTCTTGATGTGATCTTTCACTTCTTGAACCTTTTTCTTCTTGATATGTCCTTCTATTTTGAGAGTTTGAGGAGTGGTAATTCTTTCCAATGCTGTACAAGATATGGTCAGATTCATTTATTCTTTCTCTGGGGTGGGTTCCTGGAGTATATCCTCTTCTTTTCATGTTTCTTGATCCTTTTCTTCCTCCTCTTCATAATATATGTAAAATAATTTCTTCTCAGCACACTTATGACTTTGTGTATTTGCTATCACAATTGTAACAAAGCCCTTTTTCTCTTTTTTCTTCCAATTGTTGTGGTGTAAACCTTGTAGGTTGTGGAAGGCTAAGAGAAAAAACACTTCCATAATTATAGTCGAGAGTGGTGGGATTCCTTGTTTCCATAATTTCGCTTTCAATTTTTCTTGCCAACCTGAATGCCTTCTCCAATGAATCAAGTTCCCAAAAACGAACCTCGTGTTGAATGTTATCCTTTAAAGTCCCTATGAAGACATCAATCATTTTCTTCTCTAGAATATCATTTACCCTTATATTTAATTTTTGGAAGTCCTCAATGTGCTCTGCCATTGAACCTTTTTGTTTGAGATTTATCAATTGGCTAAAGAAGGTGTTTCTCTTCGTATCCTCATAATGTGCTATCATTTCCTCTGTGAAAATTGACCACGTGACAAGTGGTTTATGATAACAAAGCCCTTTATACCATAAAAAATGATTTGATTTTAAATAATTAGATGCAATACGTGACTTGTGTAACAGTGGTACACCATGTAGATTAAAATATTTCTCCATCTGTAGTATCCAATTTACCGGATCCTTGCCATCGAACTTCCTCATCTCGCTTTTTCTTGATTTTAGGATCTCGATCTTGAAATGACTGTAACTCTGTACTTTTGGATCTTTAAGTTCTGACATTTCGGTCTGCAATAGCTCTCTGAGTCCTCTTTCTAACTTCACAAGTCTGATCACAATTGGATTCCTGAAGAAAGACTTATTCCCAATCTCCCGCAATGACCTAATTATAAACTAGTTCAGTAGAGTGAACTTGTATGACGTGCCCCATGTCACTGTTTCAACATTAGGTTTTTAAAATTATACCCAAACAAAGTAAAGTCTGTCCTCTTTCTGGAACTTCTTACGAAATTTCAATTTGATGTTCAGAGAGAAAGTTATGATGATTTTCCCAAGGTCGCCTGTTTGGAATGTAATTCGAGAGTCTGCAAAAGCCCTAACTTCCTTAAGATTATATCTCCGCAAATATACCAATACCGGATCTAAAATTTGGATTCGAGGTTCAGACCAATTTCTTCTCAAATGGGTTTTTGTTTTAGCTTCTGAAACTTCGTAGCGAAAGATTTATAGTGAACACTCCACGATAACCTATTTTAGATGAAATTCTGGAGCTTGCAAAAACTAGAACTTCCTCAGATCATATATCCATAAATGTAGCGAGAAAAAATCCGAAATTTGGACCGGAGGTTTAGTGCAATTCATTCTCAAATGGGTTTTTTGTTTAACTTTTGAAACGTCGCATAACAAAAGTTATAGGAAAAATTCCACGATGACATGTTTGGAGCAGCGAAACCCTAGAATCCAAAGTTCTGATACCAAATGTTATGAAACCAGCTCCCAAAAAGATAAAAAAGATAGATCAACGTCTTAGAAATAAGCCTCTTCGAGGGGGCAACCTCCTTTACATTACACAAATGAACAATTCTTAGATGATACAAATGACAAGACCTCCTTTCTATATATAGGAGTCTAAGGGTTCATAATATAATCAGAGCCGACATAACAATAATAATGTAAGGGAACAATAATAACAATAGTGGGCTTCTATGGGGCACAATAATAACAATATGGGGACTACATGGATACAACAATATAATAAGGGGATTGTACTAATAACAATAAGGGGTTACACTAGTAGTATAGGGACCTAACAGCCATGTGAAAGATCATTGTTTTGATCTTCACCCATGCAAGCATTGTGGTCAACACACTCATTCTTCAAACAGATGCTTCAAAAACAAACCTCCTACAAGAAGAAAGATTTATCTTGGATGGATCGCTTCTTGGCAATGGACTTCAACATCCAAGAAGATATTTCAATCATATGTCAGAATTTCTTCCAGCGCATTAAAAAGTCTTGCAGTTGAGTTTTCTTCATCTTCTTACCTTGCATTTGACAGGGGGGGTGTTGATGATCATCTACAAGTTTCAAAGATAAATCAAGCGAGCCTGAGCCACAACCTGAACCTACTGCTAAGCCTACAGTCAAAGACAACCATACTCAGATTCAGAGTTGTAGCCAGAGAAAAAGAAGCCCCTAAACATGCCTTTGATTGATGGCCTTCCTTAAACCACCGTAGGTTGAAGACCTCCCATTTTCAAGGTTGAAGGTCCCCCTCTTCAAAGCATTAAGGAGCTCTTCCTTTAGAAGAAGACTTTAACTTCTTGCCAGATTTGGAACAGTTATGGGAACTACATAAAGTGTTCCAGGTTGAGACCCAAAGGTTTCCCTCTTCAAAACAATAGGGAGCACTTCCTCTAGCAGAAGACTCCAACTTCTTACTAGATTTGGAAGAGTTCCAAATATTGCGCTAAGCGTTCCAGTGTTGGTGGACATCCTTAAACCATCACCGCTTGAGGCTTCGAGTTCTCCCACCTTATTCCATACTTCAGAGAGCACATTCAGCCTATTGTTGCCATGCATTTTGGCACATTTTTTATTACAACTCTCTTCTTGGAATGGTATATACCCATTCGAATTTAGGGGGGAGGGAATGTTGGACACCTAATCCACTAAGCGTTGTTGTAAAACGTGAATACTCACCTGAGTCCAATACACCATTTGGTATGTGTTTAACAAAATCCACACATCCTTAAAGGGTAAACAAACATTTCATAAAAGCAATCTTGGGAAGTGTTACCCACCACCTGTGGGTGATATCGATAGGATAAATTTTTCTTGTTAGAAAATTATATATTACAGAGCAATGGAACACATAAAATATATTGCAGAAATATAAACACAAAACATGCATAAAACAAGAGAGACACAGATATATGTGGTTCACCCAATTTGGGCTATGTCCACGGAGAGACAGTCAGTCCTTTCTTTTATATTATCTAGCAAACTGAAGAAATACAACCTACAACAGATTCGCTATAATTCCCTTTTCGCTCTCACACAATCTCCTCTCTCTTTCTCACTCAGAATACAAATATACATAGACGCAATACGATTCCCTCATATATAGCAAGGGGTTGCCTTCTAGGACAAAAAACCATAAATTAAACATAACTTCTACTGTCAGATCTCCGCCTAATGAACGGCCCAGATTGACTACGAAATGATAACATTTTACAAAGCAATTTACATTTATTTTTAGCTTCGGGGGCGCTGCCCCCAATCCCCCGCCAAGTGGGGGATCCAAATAATCATTGTCAATTTGTCACCCCCGCATGGATCCCCCTAGCGGCATACATAGACGCACGGCGTTTCCACCCCATTACGAACTAGGGTCCAATGCGGCGATACCTTTGAGTACAGAAGACAATCAGATTCCACACCCAACATTTCTCTTAGATGGTCCTCAGTTGGTAGCCAACAGCCCCTTGGAGCCACCAGAGAGTTCAATGTGCCACTATCTCCACCACCTAATCCATTTATTCTACTCCCTCGCTCATCTATTATGATTGTAAGTTTGAAGGTGGGCCTTCCAACCTCGAAGGTATGACCTTCATTATGTAGTTGGGTATTTTTGTTTACTTATCATGGAAATTTTTGGGCTTCGATTAGTGGGGGGATCCTGTGGAAATAATGGGCTTGGTTTGTACTCTTGTCCCCTCTATCCAACTTGGCGATTAACCTTGTATCCTAGTCCCATGGGATCTCCTTTATTGTATAATATCTTTAAGAGTGGCACTACACGGGAAATCCTTATTTTGGTTGTGTGGTCCTGCCTCCCAATAACACATATATCACTCCCCTCCGTTCATTATAACCCCTTCCCACATATTTCCCATCTAGGTCCACATTTGTCCATTGGGTCCATAAGGAGTTAGCCTCTCCCTCCCCTTGTCCACACTTTGTGTCGAGCTTAGAACGATGCCCTAGAGGTTGATGCACCAAAAAAGAAAGTAAAAAGCATAATTTGGCCACTCTCAACAAAAAATGTACCACAAAATGCAAAAGATGGTCGGTACATACAAATTTAGCACGTGGGAAAAATCCAAACATGAGCTCTACCCCTATCATTATGGCCATCAACCTGATTGCTAGGGACCCCTTACATTGGCCCCTTACATCATTAAGGAACCCATGATTGTCCCAACCCCTGGTGGGCGACAAACCACCCAACCCTAAAGGGGTATTCACTGCAATATCATTCACATCATGCTCTCGTTCCTTGGATCCCCAAGTAGTTATAAAATAAAAATCAATAAAAGGCAAAAGGCATATGAAGATAGGTAGAAAAATAAAGGTCGATGTAACTCATGTACCACAATTTCTCCCTCCTATTGCATACACCCATGTGTGGACAATCTTATCATAGCTACCCTTGTATTGTGGCATGTGGCTGGGAGCCTTCCCCTGATGCCCCACTTTGTTCCATCATTATATCACGTGACACCTGCCAATTGATGGATGTACCATGGACTTGTCACTCCCTTAGAGGTTGAAACCACTTAATATGAGTCCTTGGTTAACCTCTCTCTTGAACTTGGAGACACTTGTACACTCTAAAGCCCATTATGGAAGAGCATCCCACTATGTGGAAGAGCATCCCACTATGAAGTGTCCACTTTTTTCGATGGTTTGTAAGCTTAATTACTCAATTACACTGATGATTTGTTGTACTAGAAGGTGAGGAGATGCATTGGATCTTATATAGAATTACAAGTGGGTCTTCATCTTGGGTTTGGTCTCCCTATATGGGATCCAAGCCCTTCAGAGGGTTATATTGTCATTTGTAGTGTTTGTGTTGAGAGCCATGGGCCTCCACTATAGTAGAGGGCAGATAGCCATGCCATGGGATCCTTCAGTACCATTTGTTTCTTTCTCGTATTCCCGTTATTTGATGATGATGATGCACTTGGACCACGTGGCTCAACCGGATACACACTTGCATCGCACACTTGGCAGTTGATCCGGGGCCCAGATGAGGCTGTGTCTCACCATGGGAGATAAAGGGAGGGCTTGCATCATTCTTCCAGCCCTTATATATGGGATACAGGCTTGTTTGATCCATTTGGAGACCCATGAGGGTGTTCTTGTGCCTCCAAAGCCACTTGGGAGTGCCATAGGTCATTTGCTTGGAGATCAAGGGGCCACCCCCTTTATCACTATATTTGGAGCCCTTCCACTCACTTTGGCACATGTTGGACTCCATTTGGCCTTTCAATGGCCCTTCGACCTATTGTATCTATCATGTTGGTCCTCTTGAGAGGCTTATTTTCATGTTATGCAACTATCTTGGTGGGCTTATCACTAAGTAATGTTATTTCATACATTATTTTATTAGTTGGGTCATCATTAGGCCTAATTAGGCAAATTGAACCCTTAGAGGATGATATATATTGATGAGCGGATCATTTGATTCTCATCATCACTTGGATTTGTATCTTTCTCTTCTTGAGAATTTTGCACTGGCTATTGATGGACAAATTGAAGGATCTTTAATGCATTTTGATGTTTGGATTATTGTTATTCTATCTTGGAGCTTCTCTCTTGCAAGTATGATGAATGGATAAACTATTTTTTCCATGTAAGTTTCTCTTTTATGCGAAATTTTCATTATATGTCTAGATGTATGAAATATTGAATCATGATGTTGCTTGTATTCTAAATTTATGTGAAAATCTTGAATCACATGGTAATCTTGATCTATTACATGCGTTATTCACTGGGAAACAAGGGTGAATGTTCCTATGGGTTATATTTGAAGATTCAACCTTGAAGCTCCATCTTGCTTTGCAAACGAAGTATAAATTTCTTGACCTAGTAGCTGCAATTAGGGATATGTGAAGTTGCCATTTGGAAACCTTGATGAGGCAAAAAGTCTAAAATCAAATATCATTCTTGACTCCATTCTCCCAATAGGCTAGAAACATAGCCTTGTCTTGGTCATCACTTTAAAAGGTATCTTTTTTCACCCTTTTCCCCTTCTTCTAAGCCATAACCGTAGAGTTCTCCTAGGGCATCAAGCAAAATTTATTGGAGCCATCCATTATGAGAGCAAGTTGGACTACAACTACACCAGGGTTTTCCTTTAGGGCCTGACAAATTTTGAGAAACTCGCTCTGGCTAGATTTGGAATTATCCCAAGCCCTAGATCCAACTTCGTTCTTAGTCTTACGTTTCCTTGGTTAGTGGCTTCATCAAGGATCACTGAGTTGAAAACTCAAAGAAAACCTAATTTCTTTGATCCTTTTCTCCTCCCTTGGTCAAGTCCTTTTGTTTGAAGTTTCACCTAAAACCCTTGACCTTGTTTGGGTCCACTTGGGCTTCTTTGTGGTCCCACATCCTTTATCACTCTAATTTCAAAAGGATCATCTTAGAAACTCTCTTCTCTTAGGAATTTGAGGTCTAGGGTATCCCTTACCAAGAAATATCCCTAATCTTTGGGTCTAGGATTCCCTTCAATCCTTTCTTGGAGAGCCATAGACCTTACTTCTTGAGTAAGTAAGATCTATCATCTGAGTCTCCCCTATGTATGGGCTCTGAAAATCACTATCCTTCCATCATTGAGGCATAATTCTTAGTGATTTCCCATATAATGGGACTCCTCCCATCGGTGAAAGTCTGTAAAGAGAAGGGGACATTGACTGAGGTGACAATGGGTCTTTCTCCCATTGTTGCCACTTGACCAAGTAGTTTCCCCTTTGGAACCCCTCCTAGGACCATGCTAGATTGAGTGGTAAGAAGCACCTAACCTATGCTCCATATCGAAGCATTATCAAAAAGAAGTAAAAGGTGCACCATAGGGGTGGAAAAATCAAGTCGAGGAAAGGGGTAACTCATGCCTCCACGATTGCTCCCTCCACACATCTATACACTCAAGATGTGGACCTCCTTTTCCATTATTATCATAAACACCTATGAATTGAAGGGTTGACCTTGGACATGTCACCTCCACTTAGAGGCTAGAAGCACCTAATAGGGTTGATCACCTAACCACCTCTAACAAGGTAGGGAAAACTTTCACAAGATTTTCTCTAGTTGGATATTTGAAGATGATACCGGTTTGAAGTCTTACTATGCCCTTAACAATTAAGTATGGTCTACTAAGATTTATTTATGGTCATTGTCTCTAATGAGAGGTTGTTTTCACTTGAGTTTAGGATGGCTTTTCAAGTGGTTCTACACATAGAAGTAGAGGCCTTGAGGACACACCTACTCCATGCTTACTCCATATGATGCCCAAGTCATACTACACTTTCGAAAAGAAGTGATGACCTTACAGATGCAGTGTTTACCCTCCACAATAGAGCGTTGGGCACTTTGATTATTCCAAAAGTTGATTGACACCTCAGAGCACCCCTAGATGTTGAAACGTTTAGTTCACTTTGCTTGGTGTTGGAGATTCTTGATGATGTACCCAATGGACCCAACATGCCCCCAACCTAGATTTGACATTGTTTGATGAGCATGCTTTGATCCAAAGTCCAGATGATGATGACCATCCCCACGATGATTGGGGGGGCTTATACCAACTCATGGAGTCCCAACGCTTGAAAAAGATTACACCATGTTGTATTGATGGCCCCCATGGAGATAACACAAGACACCTAGAACTAGATTTTGACAAATGGATATGTTTTGAGGCTTGATTTGAGGACTCTTCCTCAATCCATGGTCGATTATGATGATTAGAGATGCATCTAGCCCTTATCTTGTATTTTTGGAGCTTTATTAGCCCTAAAAGGGCATGACATCATGCTTAAGAGGAGCTTAAACACACGTGTGGGAAATTAGTTGTTTATTTTATTGTACTGAGCTATTAGGTTGGCTTGTAACCCATTTACTTCATGTTCACTCAAAATTAAACTTGTTATAGGGATTCTAGACAAATTAGCTAAAGTAGTTGGCCTAATATAAATAGAGGATCACTTCATTGTGTTTTCTCATCATCATTCATGGATTTTAGCCCCCTTTAGAGAGCTCGAATTACCTTATATGTAACTCACTACTTGAGGAGATGTGATCATTTTGGAGCCATTGCTATTGGAGAATGATTTGTGTCTTGGAGATTTCCTTTTGAGATTGAAAGAAGGCTATTTTTTGGAAGAATTGTAAGCATAAATGAAAAATTATTTTCATGTGATAAATTTATGCTAGGGTTTTTCTAATTCCATGTCTAAATGCATATCATTTTTGGAAAATATTGTTTGCTTATTTCATGTTAAATTGTCTTCCTTGAATGCCATAGAGGTCCTCCTAGAGATCTTTCGTCTACTTAATTTCTCCCCTCGTAGAAAGATAGTTAGGGTTTATCAAGTGAAAATGAGCGTTTCACCACTTACTCCAAGAAAAAATTTAATTTCTCTTAAATTTAGCTCTAAAGACTACATCACCCAACTAGGAAAAAACACTCGGATTCCTTGTGGTGGTAAAAAATCGTAAAATCTTTATCTTCTCTTCTCCTTTACTTTTCTAATTCCTTTAAGGCAAGTCGCTAGGGCTAGGGCATATGATTGAATTCATCTATGGCACCTTGTGGATAAAAGTTGAGGCTTTTGTAGCTTGAATTAATATTTGTTGAACCTTGGTACTCAAAATCTAGAATTTTTCATCACTGAATTTGCTCTAATAGTGTTGACATCATCTACCTTAGGCAATTTGTGCCCTAGAAAAATCCTAACCCTACTTAGGGCTTAATTTGAAGCCTTGTCCTCTCCCCTTGTTGATTATATCATTCACAAATTTTTTCTTAGTGCTTATATGCCTAGGCATTCCTTTTTTAATCTATATTTTGAAACCCTAGGTCACAAGTGCCTCTTTAGGGCTTCGTATAAGGTACACTTCTCTTACAAATTGAGAATTTTTCCCTTGTCAATCAAAGAAGTACCTCTACTTAGCCTTTGATTCACATCACCTTGAGTAGTATAACTTAGAATCTCCTTTCAATGAAAACTGGGAAGCCTCTCGTGTGGTATGTTACCCACCAAGAGTGGGTGACCCCATAGGAGAATTATTTTTCCTAGTTATCTCTTCAGTCGGCAACCAGCAGCCCCTAACAGCAACCAGTGTAGCCAATATATTGTGTTGTTTGATCTCCACTCCCCATATCATTCACATGTCCCCTCGCCCATCTGTCAAGAGCATATGTTAGAAGGTGGGCAATATAACCTAAAATTTATGTTGTTCATTGTGCAATCAGGTGTTTATGCTTGTTTTATAGGGAACCTTGGGCATGAATTATTAGGTGACTTGGAAGAACGAAGCGCTTTGACCATGCTTTTGTTCTCCCACCTTAAATGGGGCGTTAATCTTCAATCCTAGTCTTGTGGGATCTCCCCTATTGACCTTTTGGTAGTTTGGTCTCATTTTCCCATTCCAAATTTTTCACTCCCGTCTGCACATACAAGCCCTATTTCATCACTTTACTTCTCTAGGTCCCCCTCCCCTTGCCCACATTGCTAGGCCGAGTTTGGGAATGTTGCCTTGGAGGTTGATGCAGCTAAAAAGAACGTTAAAAGCATATCATGGCCACAAGCAAGAAACAAAAGAAAAGAATATTATAAAATGTAAAAGATAGTCGAGATATTTAATTAGCACATGGGCAAAAGCCAAAACATTGGCCCTACCCCTTTATGATGGTCATCACCCTAGTTCCAGGGTCCCATGATTGCCCCGCATCATTAAGGAACCCATGCACGTCCCAACCCTTAGTGGGCGATGAACTGCCCCACTCAGAGGTAATATCTACTTTACATCATACACAACATGCTCCAATTCCCGGAGCCCCGAGCAGTAATACAAAGAAAAATCAAGAAAGGGAAAAAGGAAAATAAAGAAGGGTTGAAAAACAAAGTTCGAGGTAACTCATGTATCCATGATTCCTCCTTCCTACATCTATATACCCAATATGTAGACATCCCTCATTATTGTTATCCTTGTACCCATGGAACTTGGCCTTAAGACCCTTGTGACCCCATCCATTTTATCAGCATCATATGCCACAGGTATCAATTGAAGGATGGACTAAGGACCTTTCTTTCCCCTAAGGGGTTGGGAACACTAATAAGGTTGTTCATTAGCCACTCCTACCTAGGTAGGTAACACTATTACGAAATTAAAGCACCAAATTTGGAAGGGAGGCCCAATATGAAGTCTCGTAGTGCCTTTGATTAACAAGATTGGTTCACTTAGATGCATTAATGAATTACTATAACTAATGGTGAGGATGCAAAATAGGACATGATGTGCTTGGTAGGATGTTTCATCATGGGTTGGGCAACTTAATTGGGGCCTATGTCCACCAAAGAATCATATTGACACCCTCAGGTGAAGCGTTGAGATCCATGGGACTCTCATCATGTGCAAAGCATCATTTCATGCAATGGGAACCCTTAGTAGTCTTCTCATTGCCCCACATTATTCACAAGATGATTCACTTGGACCGGTGTGTTAGTTTTTGTAGCATCGGGCAGGTGTTTTAGTCTCGATTTATGTTAGAGAAGCTAAAGAACAAAATATCTCAAAAACCCATAGAAGGTTTCAAGAGAAAACACCTAGAGACAACTCAATTAAGCTAATTGATTAATAATTAAAAAATGCCCAAGTATAACTTAGGAAAATTGATTAATTAACAACATGTTGTCATTGTTACAACTCCCTCCAAAATTTTGGCCTACATTCAAATTTCGAAGCCTACTTTCACTTTGCATGTTATTGTTGCAAGTATTAAGAGTCATTACATGTGTTTCCTCTAATTGTTCAAGTCCCATCTGGAAGAAAACCAAAGTGTCATCTTTTGGCATGGCAAGCATTGCATATTGCATAAACATAGTTTTGGCTTGTTTCAAGGGGTAAATTCGGTGTTAATGAGTCCTATTTATCATCTAAACATTTATTATACTCATTCCCAAAGTTTCAAGCACTATCTCGCAAGTGTCGTCACGATCATCGCAAATTGTACCTTTAGTGTTGTACTTGAGGAAAGTTGTCGCATTGTCATCGCATTGGGGGTATTATTGTGTTCACATGTTCGGAGTGATCAATGTTGTGTCATCAACTGTTATGAGTGTGTGATCATGCTGTCCTTGTTCCCTTTGGCCTTATTGATCCCACACTTAGTAAAATCCAGAAAAGTGTCTCCCCGTGCAGCTTGACCTCACTCAGCCTTCCTGAATTGCGCACTGTGTAGCCCTACCTCCCAATCACCTTTTGTGCACTGCACAGTCTCAAGCATCAAGCATCAAGCCTCCAGCTTGACTCTTTGAACTATTCAAGCCCTAGGCCTTTGTCCCACCAGAACTGTTCAATGGGCAGCCTCAAGCCTACCTCCTTGAGCTCCTCAACTACGCAGTCAACTTGCCCTGCACTGCTTGAACTGCGCACTACATAGTATCAAGGCTCAATCCTAGCCCCTAACCTCTCGAGCTGCGTAACTACGCAATCCTTGAGTAAGTCTCTCCGCCCAACACCAAATTCCATCTCAATCAGTGATTATCATGAAACATGTTAGACTAAGGGTTTATCAGACTGATGTCGTCATGTCATGAGTGGATTTTAGTTATTGGTATTATATCATGTTATGACAAGATCATGATGAAGGAGGTGAAGAAGGAGACTCTGCTATAAGACACCTTTGTAGCTACAAATACAAGTTGATCAGTCAAGAAAAGACAAAGAGACATCAAATTGCGACAGCAGCTGTAGATCAAGATCATATTGAAGATTCCCTACTTTCAATCCTTATGGAGGAGGATGAGGAAGAGCACGCACCATCTTTCAAAAAGACACAAAGATAGCAGCAAAAAGAATGGCTTGACATGGCCATATCATAATGCAGTCCATGTCATCAATGTCATGTCATGTGTTATCAAGGTGTCATGTCAATAAGTATAGGAGTCATCATTTTCCACATCATTTGTGGATTATGTAATTTCAATATATGAGAAATGTAATGTAAAGTGGAATTCCAAGAGTCATCTATAGAATGTGAAAATTCATGTAGTCAAAAGGTCATAGAGAAGTCAAACAGACATGAGGGTAGTCCAAGAGTCACAAGGGAGGTGAATGGTCACCCCATTTGTTATATATACACCGTCATAGCTCATGCAAAGGACTTTTCACCTTAGCTCCACCTACCAGGGATTAGAGAGAAAGATAGTTCTTTTGGAGGAGAAATTGGTTGCGTTAACGTTCCATTATTGGCGCTAGTGGTGTTCATTGTACTAAGGTATATTGGAACTTTTTCTTAATTTTCAAAACTCTTTGAGCTAGCACACTTTCATGTTTATGTCGTAAATATTATAAGACTATTCTTTGAATGTTTGCGATGTATGTTTCTTTCATCTGTACTAAGGAAATTGAACTATTTCGATGGCTTTGGTACTTATCTTGTTGAAGGTGTGTTGTATGCGTTTTAACAATCGTTGTTGCTATGTGAACTATTTCACTAGTTAATCAACAATTCATCCATACGTATATGTTAATGTGTCTTTACTAGATTAATACTATTACTTTTCTTTCAAAGGCTCACTTTTATCTCCCCTTTGGTAGAAGAACCTTGATACATTTTATAGTTGAACATTCCTAAAGGCATACTCACTTGTTCATCCGAAATTACATGTACATTACTCTCTTGTGTTGACCACCGTAGCCAAAGCAAATCTCTAAGAACAAATGGCAGTCAGGCCTTATTTCTGGAAGATATCCCACATCAAACAGTGTGAATTCTAGTTGGGACCTTTCATTGAGAAGACCCCCTTACATGTTGCCAGTATCCAACACCGTCAACATTCTGGCACTAGAGAGAGGGAAACCACCTTTTTATGGCTAAAAACTCACCACATCCTGACAAACAGACTTCCGCAGAAGGAAGTAATGTTCCCATTTCCTGATCCAAGTGGATATTGGTGGCCACCCACTAATTCCACTTGGACCCCCACCATTGCTTCTTTCAGTTTTTCAGTTTCCTTAATTGTAGCATAGTTTACTATCTTTAGCAGTTTTTCGGGTCCTAAACTTCCGAGCCGTTTTGATGCCCTAAACGACGTTTTTTTGGAAATCTATCGCCAATGATTTTCTGTCTAAAATTGTCTTTTTTGTTGTAGTCCTCGGAGAGATCTTTCCAATAGGCTATCATGCACGTCAAATGGAGATAATCTGACCAAGTCGCGACCCTGGGAAGTTGGTTGTCCAACTCACCCCAACGAGGCCCATAAGAGATAAAGGCCAACCCCTGCGATAAAGGCCCTTGAACCTCATTGTAAGGCACTTCAGAGGCATGTAGCCACCACATCTCTTCTCAAAGATAAGCTACCATCGCCCTAGCTAGTTTATTTTCATTCCTGTTTGTAAGCATATTTCAGTATTTTACATTAATGAAATGAAGTATTACTTCCGCTGCATCTCTGTGTTTATGGTTATCTCTGTAATTTGTTGCGTTCCTGTTTAAATCCAGATCAGTGGTATCAGAGCGGTCTGTTTTTTTTCTCTGTTTTTCTTTGCATGTCCCCAACGAGGTCGGGATATAAGGAGTTAGGACTTGAACTAGTCGAACCTTTGCAAGACCAGCCTCGCAAATCTCGACGGCTTGCCATGGCGTATGAAAAGAAAGACGAGGGGGCAGGAGATCCTATCAAAATCTTGCTCTAAAAAGCCCTCAAGCAACAAAGGAATGCGATGATGGACAACTTTGCCCAGATCCTTCAACGGCTTCCCAGGGGCAACGCATCGGCTTCCAACAGCTACTCTGGAAATGCTACACCGTTTAAGGTACAAGTTAATTTTGAGATCCCCATATTCGAGGGTCAGATAGATGCAGATGTCGTCGATAAATGGTTAAATCTGTTAAAGGGTTATTTCTTTGTTCATGATTTTTCTAGTCGAAAAAAGGTTATTTTCGCTCTTCTCAAAGCAGCCCCCCACGTCAAGGATTGATGTGAAACCTACTGCGAGCAGAAGGATGAAAGTACGGGCTCACTATTTTCAGCCGCACTCATTTGGAATTCATTCCGGGATGCCATCAAGGAGCAGTACTACCCTGTCGGAAGCTATGAGGATCAACACATAAAGTGGACCACGCTGTGATAGGGAAGGGACCAAGACGTGTCGGAGTTTACCAATATTTTCCATACCCTTTGGGTATCAAGGATACGGAGCAGCATTTGGTACTCAAATACCGCGGCTGCCTGCACAAGTACATCCAGGAAGAAATAGAATTCCTGAACATCTCCTCGATCGGCACGGCATACCGATATGCCATCAAGGTCGAGCAAAAGTTTAAACAAAAGAAGCGAGACTTTGGATTTGTGAATCCGAAGCAAGGGAAAGGTGCCCCAAAACCGCAAAACAAAGGACAAAACCAAGGCGGGGCGGCCCAAGACAACCCGCCAAAGCTGCAAGCAAAGTACAGCGTCGCGAAGCTGAAAAAGGACACGGGAAAGTGGTGTGAGTTCCATAAGAGCTCCACTCACAACACAAGTGAGTGTCGGGCCAAGCAGTCACTAATGGCCGAGCTAAAGGTTTCAGAATCAGATGCATGTTCAGACTCTAAGTCAGAACCTGATAAGAGGAATGACAAAGGGAAGTAGATTATCGATGCAGAGCCCAACACCATCGTTGCCACCACGAAGATCCAGAAGGAGGAACCCGAAGATCTGGAGGAGGAGGAGCATATCTTCCACTCCCAGATGTGGGTAAAGGGCTCCCCGCTACAGTTCAATGGCGACAGTGAGAGACAAAAGAACCTCATTTCGGCAGAGGTCGTGAAGTGGCTAGGCTTACCGACCATAGCACATCCACAACCTTACACCATTGGGTGGCTTCACCAAGGACGGGATCTTCGCATGAGTCAGCAGTGTCGCCTTCCATACAATACCAAGTCCTTCACGAATGAGGTATTGTGTGACATTGCTCCCCTTGAAGTTTGTCATATATTATTAGGACAACCATACTTATGGAAGCGACATGTTGTGTATGAATCAAGGCCTCGTGCTGTTATTGTTACGTTGGGAAATAAGTTGTACAGGATACCAGAGGTAGCACCGCCTACCGCCATCTCTTTGGTTATTGTAAAACAATGCAGTAAGCTCATTTCCAAAACCGGGAAATTTGTTTTCCTGATGATATGCCCACAAGGAAAGAAGAAGACGGTGGCCACGACTTCTAGACAGTGCCCCTCTGCACGACAACTACAGATGGACAAGGTCGTGGAGGAGTACGAGGACATCTTCACCTCCCTCGCAGGGGTTCCTCTGCACTGTCAGGTCAAGCACTTCGTTGATCTGACCTCAGGTGCACCGTTGCCCAATGGACCAATCTATCGGCGCTCCGTTCTGGAGAATGATGAAATCAAGAGGCAGATTTAGAAGTTGCTGCAAAAAGGTCACATCCATCTGAGTTCATCGCCCTATGGCAGCCCAATCATGTTGGTACAGAAGAAGGATGGGACTTGGAGACTCTGTATTGAATATCAGGCATTGAACAAGATCACTATCCGTAATAGGTACCCGATCCCATGGATTGATGACCTCCTGGACCAACTGAAGGGGGAAAAATATTTCAGCAAGATAGATTTGAAGTCAGGATATCACCAAGTACCAATCGAACCCTCCAATGTGTGGAAGACTGCCTTCAAAGCCAAGGAGGGCCTTTTCGAATGGTTGGTTATGTCTTTCAGATTGACGAATGCTCTTGCAACCTTCATGAGGCTAATGGATGACATATTGCGGCCATTCACCAACTCATTTGTAGTGGTATACTTGGATGACATCCTGATCTTCAGCCAGAGTTGGGAAGGGCACCTCCACCACATCCAACAGGTTCTCCAAACACTGCGGCAACAAAAGTTATGTGTCAATTTGGAGAAATGCACTTTTGGCATGAACCATGTTGAATATCTGAAATACATTATTGATGAACAGGGGGTGCATGTGGATCCAGCCAAGATCCAAGTCATTTAGGATTGGGCATATCCAGCCACTTTGATAGAGCTTCGCAACTTTCTAGGTCTTGCCAACTTTTACCTCAGGTTCATGTTGGGATTTTCTCATATCACTTGGCCCTTGAGTCAAGTCACCAAGGGAGGAGCAAAAGCAAAATTCTTTTGGTCTAAATCTCAACAGAAGATATTCACAAAGTTGAAAGATCGCCTCTGCTCGGCACCAGTGCTCGCATTACCAGACTTTCAACAACCATTTGAGGTTGAGACAGATGCCTCTGACTATGCTATTGGGGCAGTCCTTACTCAACACGGGCATCCAGTGGCATATCACAGTGAGACACTTTCAGACAAACATCGGAAGTATCCCACTTATGACAAAGAGATGTATTCCATTGTGTAGGCCTGCCGACAATGGAAGAATTATATTTTGGGGAAGGAAACGGCATCCACACAAACCACTGACCCCTACAGTTCATACAGACCCAAGGGAAATTGCGGAATGATCACCATCAAAAGTGGTCCACATCCCTGCAACAGTTCCATTTGAATATCAAGTATAAGAAGGGCAGCACCAATAATGTTGCAGATTTCCTTAATCGACCACCGATCATGGCGTTAACCACCGTGCTCAAATCTTGTGGGCACGAGACTTCTCATTGGCCACTTCTCTACAAAAGTGACCCAGAATTCGGCCACACATACCAAACACTCTTGGAGGATCAACATGTTCCAGATTTTCACCTACAGGATGCCCTGTTATGCCACCTGAGTCACCTTTGTGTTCCTTCAAGCAAGCGTGCCAAGATGATTTAGGAAGCACACTACAGTCGGGCTACTGGGCATTTCGGGGTCGAGAAAACGGTGGCAGTACTACAGAAGTATTTCTATTGACAGAATCTGCGACAAGATGTCAGGAAGTACATCAGATCATGCACTGCAACGCCATTGCCAAACCGACCATCAAGAAGCAAGGCCTCTATACCTCGCCGCCTACCCCTAGTCGACCTTGGGAATCCATCTCCGTGGATTACATGCCAGGCCTTCCTTCCACTAAGCATGGAAATGACTGTGTTTTTGTGGTCGTCGACAGGTTCTCGAAGATGGCCATTATGGCAACCTGCAAGAAGAATATCACAGCAGAAGCCAATACTAAACTCTTCTTTGAACGAGTGTGGGTACACTTTGGGATCCCACAGTCTATCATCTTAGATCGGGACATCAGGTTCCTCAGTACATTTTGGTTCAGTCTCTAATCGATGCGGGACACCAAACTCACTAAGTCCACAACCTTCCATCCTCAAACTGATGGCCAAACAGAGGTTGTCAACAGGATGATCGTACACATTCTGCGCATGTACAACTCAAAGCATCCACACACATGGGACGAGAGCCTCCCCTATGTTCAACACAGCTACAACCGGGCTCTCCACAGCTTGACTGGCCATAGCCCTTTTCAGGTGGGCTTGGGATTCTAGCCACTATGTCCCATTGATGTGGCCATGCCATTTGCAGCTATTCACGTAGATTCGGATCATGTCCAGTTTGAAACAGATAAAAAAAACAACTTCATTAAGCAAAACCAACATATTCGTCAACAGGTCCATGACATTCTAAAGAAATCAAATGCTAAGTACAAGCAATGACATGATCAACATCAGGTGCCACACAAGTTTCAGGTGGGCATTTGCAAAAGGAACGCCTTACCGAAGCCTATCAGAAACTCAGACCACTCTGATATGGTCCTTACACAATTACCAAGGCTGTGGGAGACAATGCATTTCAGCTCAGCATTCCCCCATTCCTTGTCCTGCACCCAGTACTCAATGTGGACCGCCTTCGACCATACTTTCCACCATTACTAGACACATCCGACATTGCAAAACAGCTCACACCCATAGATTTAAATCCAGATTGCATGGAACAAGATGCAACTAATCGGACCATCGACACACAGATCAAGCACACTCGCCAACAGAATATCCAATTGTATCGAGTTGTCAAGGCAGGCCAACTCCTTTACGAAGGCAAGTGGCTCACCAGGGACCAAGTTCAGCAGAAGTTGCCTCATCTCATGGAGGAACTCAACGCAATGGGGACCATTGCTTCCTAAGGGGGGAGGAATGATCCAGGTGGATATTGGTGACCACCCACCAATTCCACTTGGACTTCCACCATTGCTTCTTTCAATTTTTCAGTTTCCTTAATTGTAGCACAATTTACTATTTTTAGCAGTTTTTCAGGTCCTAAACTTCCAGAGCCATTTTGAGGCCCTAAACGACGTTTTTTTGGAAATCTACCGCGAGCGATTTGCTGTCCAAAATCATCTTTTTTGTCATAGTCCTCGGAGAGATCTTTCCAATGGACTATCATGCACGTCAAACGGAGATAATATGACCAAGTCGCGACCTCGGGAAATTGGCTGTCCAACTCACCCCAACGAGGCCCATAAACTCTTGGTGTTACATCTCCTCGGGTTAAGGTTTTGGTTGTTTAGGGTTTGCTCTTATTGTTCAATAATAAAAAGGCCCTTGAGCCTCATTGTAAGGCAGCGCAGAGGCATATAGTCGCCACATATCTTCTCAGAGATAAGCTACCATCGCCCTAGCTGATTTATTTCTATTCCTATTTGTAAGCATATTTCAATATTTTACATTAATGAAATAAAGTATTATTTCCACTTCATCTCTATGTTTATGGTTATCTCTGTAATTTGTTGCGTTCCTGTTTAAACCCGGATCATTTCCACTCCTACTCATACTCCTGAAAATTAAGAAACTATTCAGTCTAGTCCAACACAAGCCTTTGAGTTTACTTACAATCAACTGCAGAATATCTAATCCATGACTTGTCAATTTGCGAGAGCTCTTAGTTTACTCCCTGTTGCTACTATTGTAACTCATAAACCTGTAAAGAAAGAAATAACTCATAGCGGCGTGTTATTTTCTTCAGTGGAAGATTTGGTTATCACAACCCTTGAAGAGTTGGTTGAACCTACAAAAAATCGAGGGTGTAATATTCCTAATTCGTTGTGGCTGAATATTCGATTTTGTTCAATTTTGCCTTCTATAGTTATTTGTAAATAAAAAAGTGAGGAAGGGGGACATAACTCACTTTAGAATAAAAAGTCACTTCCTAGATAGCACAACATTGTGACTTAAAGGGGAGCCAAGAGGGCCAAAGGGGGACGCAGAAATGGAGCCCACACAGACACATGGAGAGACTGCGTAGGAGGGAAGAACACATGGCAAGAGAAGAAGCATGCAAGAGGAGGTGAGCCTAGGGATTGTGAGAGGCAGAGGCTATAAAATAGAGGGGAGCCCCCTCATTTTGGATCATTCAGTTATGTGCATTTTGAGCTAGTCGTTTCGACTTCTGAGCACGCTGGCTATTTAGCTAGTCTGCAATACTGTTTAGTGCATTGAGTGTCTCCGTTCGAAGATCTCACTCTTAGCCCCGGGGGACTTCGAGTGCCTACTCGGGAAAGGTATTTCCATCGGTATTTCAGCAGTAGTTTTATCAGCATTTCAGCAGCAGTTTCATCAGCATTCTAGAGGACTGCGCAGCACTTGGAGAGGGACGCAGTTCTTTTTGGTTGTAGTGCTGGATTGGGGTTTTGTAGGTGGAGTTATGCTGTGAGATTGAGCATGGTTCCAACTCTTGTCTCATTGGAGGATTTTGGCAGGGTTTCAGGCATTATTTCAGGCAGAGTTTAGAGGGGTTTCTTCAGTGGTAGCGCAGGGCATTGAGGAACTGCGGAGAATCCCAAGAGGGTGTTTTTTGGGGGTCGGCCATTCCAGGAAAGCTTTCTAGGTTTTTATAGGTTTCTTGAGTAGAGCCCGAATCCAAAGTTTCAGCTTTTTCCGAGGAGGGGAGCAGCCCCAAATCATCATTTGTTTTCTAGCAGCAGCAACAGCAGCATCCACGCAGAAAGGCCATTCTTGTCGTTCTGAGAGTATTTCTTCACTTGCGTTGTGCAAGTCGAGGTGCCATCTGTCTAATCACCTCTTGTACTCATTTTATTGCTCAGCATAATAAAATGGCTTAGCATTTCTCGCTGCATTTCTTGTGTATCTACTTATATTTCCAGTTTACATTATTATATGTTGCTCCACTGTTATTTTATCACTTCTGGGTTATTATATTATTTGCACATATTTGGTTGGAGTTTTTGGTAGTGTTTCAGGCAGAGTTTAGAGGGGTTTTCTTCAGTGGCAGCGCAGGGCATTAAGGAACTGCGTAGATCCCCAAGAGGGTGTTTTTCGGGGGTCGGCTATTCCAAGAAAGCTTTCTGGGTTTTTCTGGGTTTCTTGAGTAGAGCCCGAATCCAGAGTTTCAGTTTTTTCCAAGTTGGGGAGCAGCCCCAAATCATCATTTGTTTACTAGCAGCAGCAACATCCACGCAGAGAGGCCATTCTTGTCATTCTGAGAGTATTTCTTCACTTGCCTTGTGCAAGTTGAGGTGCCATCTGCCTAATCACCACTTGTACTCATTTTATTGCTCAGTATAATAAAATAGCTTAGCATTTCTTGCTGCATTTCTTGTGTATCTGCTTATATTTCGAGTTTACATTATTATATGTTGCTCCATTGTTATTTTATCACTTCTGGGTTATTATATTATTTGCACATATTTGGTTGGAGTTTTTGCTGGGGTTTGAGGAATATTCTGGGTTAGGAAAATTACAATGGTATCAGAGCATAGATCTGGCTTAGCCTATGGAGCTAGCAATCTATGACACCAAGGGAAAAACCCTACATTTGTTACAGAGGTTGGAGGTATAGAGACACTGGACGTAGGTTGGAGAATACCTACAGGGAGGGAGACCATGTTCCTGTGGTGGACGCAGAACAGGTGTAGCCTGTGGTAGACGCAGAACAGAGAGAGCCAGTAGTGGACGTAGAACAGATGGCCGACGAGGATGGGAAGAGATTTGTGGATATGCTCCTGAAATCAGTGCAGGATCTGTCGAGGCAGATTGAGGTGATGGGGAAGAGATTCATGGCAGTTGAGGCCAAATAGCGTGAGATCCCACGAGTTTTTCAGATTAGTGAGGGATCAGGTACATCCCATCACTTACCAGAGCAGTGTGATACTACGTAGCAGGTGGCGTCACATGCCCCTATATTCTCTACCATGCCCACTTTCTTAGGAGCAGACAGGGGGGTCGTAGCCCAGCAGGAGGCAGAGCTCGGACATATGGGCAATTATTTTGCAGAGTACCAGGCCTATCGGCAAGAGTTCAGGGAAGCCCTCTCATTCAGAGATTTTGTTCAGCTCCAACGGGGTAGCAAACCCCATGACCATCACAGAAGGTACCAGCATTACCATGATGGCGACACCCATCGTGTAGCCAGTAGATTCCACTTGCCTACGTTTGATGGCTCATCAAATAGTTCAGCAAAGTCTTGGGTGGAGAAGCTGGACATTTATTTCCAGCTTAACCAGATGTCGGAGGCAGAGGCCATCAAGGTGGCAACATTGCATTTGGATGGCGAGGCCCAGGATTGGTGGTTTCATGGGATGGTTACATTGGGGCACTCCACAATGATGACATATGCCGAGTTTACCAGGACACTAATGGAGCGATTTGATCGGAGGGATCCAGAGCAGCATTTCGTTGAGCTGACGAAGCTCAAACAGACAAGGAGCTCAGAGACCTACATTTTAGATTTCTTGAGGGTCTCCTTGATGGTGCCAGACCTATCCATGGCATGGAGGGTCTATATGTATGTTGAGGGGTTAGCAGAGCCACTTCGGGGTCTAGTCCGATCCACTAGTCCAGCCACACTCCAGGACGCTATCAACAGGACTCGGAACTTACAGGATGTCTTACCCAAGACCCGGACACCTTACCCCCAGAGACAGACTTTCCAGTCTAAGGGGAAGGACGTGAGGATTCCACCTCCAAAGGCAAATCCAGGACAAGTACAGCTTGATGATTATGCCAGGAGGGAGCTGGAGAAGAAGCGGTTGTGCTTCACATGTCAGGAGCCGTGGGCACCGAGACATAGATGTGCTGCCGGTAAAGCACATTTTATTGTAGTCTTCTCCAAGAGCAGTGGAGAAGAGGATGACGAGGATGATGAGGAGGCAGGAGATAGCCATGCCATACAGGGACCTTTACCACCTCCACCACCAGCAACAGGAGGTGCGTCATTTGCACCTACCGGAGGGGCCCTTGCAGCATTGCGAGGAGTACCCAAATATCTGACCCTCCGCGTACGGGGGACAGTACGTGGCCAGCGAGTATCAGTTTTGGTGGACAGTGGAGCGACCCACAACTTCATCGATACCCAGATGGTTGAGCGGAGAGGTATACAAACAGAGAGCTTCGATGGGTTTTCAGTCTTGGTCCCAGGAGATCAGACCATGACGTGTGCTCGATATGTTCCAGAGCTTTCAGTGACGATGGGCACCTACACATTGACTGACCACTTTTTCATCGTCGATATTCCGAACACCAACATGATACTGGGTCTTCAGTGGCTTATCACTCTAGGGAAGGTCACGAAAGATTAGAAGACCCTAGAGATGGAGTGGGATGATGAGAAGACAGGGAGGCATGAAAAGATACGGGGACAGCACACATATCCGCCTCAGATTGTTTCGGCTCATCAAATATAGGCAGTCTTCCGAAAGGGGGACATAGAGTGGGCAGTGGAGCTACGTGCATCAAAGGCAGGGACTACAGGACAGACGGTACATCCAGAGATCCAATCCATCCTTGATCAGTATGCCATAGTGTTTGGAGAGATTCCACCAGGACAGCCACCGGATCAGGGGTTTGAGCATACTATTGAGCTTGAGCAGGGCATCCAGGCAGTGATCACCACCCCCTATAGGCACCCCCAAGGCCTATCGCGACGAGATTGAGTGGGCTATCCAGGAGTTGCTGGCTTTTGGGCACATTCGACCGAGCACGAGTCCTTTTGCTTCTTCTGTGGTGTTGGAAGGACGGTACGCTGAGGATGTGCATTAACTATAGGGCCCTGAACAAGAAGACCCTGAAGAACAAGTACCCCATACCCAAGATCGATGAGTTGATGGACGAGTTGAGAGGGGCACGTTTCTTCTCAAAGATTGATTTGAGATCGGGGTATCATCAGATTCGCGCGAGGGAGCTGGACATTCCGAAGATCGCCTTCAGGTGTCACTATGGGCACTTCGAGTTCTTGGTTATGCCTTTTGGGCTAACTAACGCCCCAGCTACATTTCAGTCCTCCATGAATCACATCTTCCGTAGTCACTTGAGGAAGTTTGTGTTGGTATTCTTTGATGACATTCTCATTTACAGCAGGACTTGGGAGGAGCATTTCCAGCATATTGAGACAGTATTGCGTATCTTACAGGAGCAGCATTTCTATACCAAACTCTCCAAGTGTGAGTTTGGGTTGACAGAGATGTTGTATTTGGGACACATCATAGGGGTGGACGGAGTGAGGGTCCACAAGAAGAAGGTCAGGGCCATCAGAGAATGGCCAGATCCAACAAATGTGACGGAACTTTGAGGATTCATTGGCATTTGTACTTACTACCGGAAGTTCATTAAAGGTTTCTCGCAGCTTCCTACACCCTTGATAGATTTGACGAGGAAGGGGGCATTCAGTTGGTCAGATACAGCGCAGCGAGCCTTTGACAGGCTCGAGGAGGTTATGAGCAGCTGCCCAGTGCTTGCGTTGCCAAATTTTACGCAGCCTTTTGTTTTGGAGTGTGATGCGTTGGGAGAGGGGATCGACGCAGTATTGATGCAGGAGGTCACCCTATAGCCTTTGAGAGCCGGAAACTCCTTCCGCACGAGAGGTTGTATTCTATATACTATAAGGAGATGCCGGCCATCATGCATGCATTGGCTAAGTACCGGCAGCATCTGGTGGGTAACAGGTTCAGGGTGAGGACTGATCACAACAGCCTCAAGTTCTTTTTGGAGCAAAAGCAGCTACAGGAGAGGCAGCAGAAGTGGATCAGCAAGATCCAAGCATATGACTTTGACATTGAGTATGTCAAGGGTAAGAACAACGTGGTAGCAGATGCCCTTTCATGTAGACCAGCCACAATGTCTCTTATGAGCTTGGATACAGACTGAAGGGCTCGACTCTTAGTAGAGTACTCCAAGGACAGGTTTGCATGTGAGATTCTAGACGGACAGGTGGCAGATGACAGGTACAGGGTGATCGATGAGATCATCTATTACAGGGATCGGATCTTCTTGACTAAGGGGTCTCAGCTCAAGAAGAAGATACTCCAGGCATCACATGACTCACTATTAGCAGGCCATCAAGGGTTTACCAAAACCTACAGGGCCATCAGAGAGAGGTTCTCATGGAAGGGCCTCAAGGAGGACGTACTCCAGCATGTCAGGGAGTGCGATGTTTGCCAGAGGAACAAGGGGGAGATGAGCCATCCTGCGGGATTATTGTAGCCTCTTCCCATTCCAGGGGGAAATGGGAGAGTATTTCAATGGACTTTATCACAGGGTTGCCCATGGTATAGGGCAAGGATTGTATCTTTGTCGTCGTTGATCGGCTGACGAAGTATGCACATTTCTTTGCCATATCCGCACATTATACAACAGCACAGGTGGCCGAGCTGTTCTTCAGAGAGATCTTCAGGCCACATGGTCTTCCTAAGACCATCGTCAGTGATAGGGACAGCCGTTTCATGGGCGGGTTTTGTCAAGAGCTTTTCCGATTGGTGGGGATGGAGTTGACACCGAGTACCAGTTATCACCCACAGACGGATGGGCAGACAAATATAGTTAACAAGTGGCTGGAGGGCTACTTGCGTAACTATGTCAATGGGCAGCAGCGAGCATGGTTGAAGTGGCTACATCTAGGGGAGTACTGCTACAATACTTCACATCACATGTCCATTGGTATGTCACCATTCTATGCCTTATATGGGTATCATCCTTTATCTTTTGCTAATGTGATGTTTGGTGATAGCAAGGCTCCCAGAGCCAAGATTTGGATCCAAGAGAGTCAGGATATTCTTCGAGCTCTCAAGGATAACATGGCTACAACATAGAATCAGCAAAAGCTGTATGCCGACAGAGGTCAGGCAGAAAGAAGCTTGAGGTAGGGGACATGGTCTACCTACGATTACAGCCATACCGACAGTTGTCACTAATGCAGAAGGGGGCCAAGAAGCCCAAGCCCTGCTTTTATGGGCCGTACAGGGTGATACGGAGGGTTGGACAAGTTGCATATGAGCTGGAGCAGCCCCAAGGCAGCAAGATCATAATGTTTTTCATGTATCATGCCTGAAAAAGGCATTCGGGCAGCAGGTGACAGTGACAGATGAGCTACCACCCATGGATGACGAGGGGCATTTGATATTGCAGCCGGAGGCTATCATTTGATACCAGGGAGAGTCAGTTACGGAGCAAGATGGTCCGGGAATTCTTGGTGAGGTGGAAGAATTTGCTGGATGAGGATGCCACTTGGGAGAGTGAGAGGATCTTGCAGCATCCATCACTTCAGTTGCTTGAGGACAAGCAACATTTTTCCGGGGGAGACTATGATATTCCTAATTAGCTATGGCTAATTGGAATATTTGATTTTGTTCAATTTTTTCCTTCTATAGTTATTTGTAAATAAAAAAGTGAGGAAGGGGGACATAACTCACTTTAGAATAAAAAGTCACTTCCTAGGTAGCACAACGTTGTGACTTAAAGGGGAGCCAAGGGGGCCAAAAGGGGACGCAGAAATGGAGCCCACGCAGACACATGGAGAGACTGCGTAGGAGGGAAGAACACGTGGCAAGAGGAGAAGCACGCAGGAGGAGGTGAGCCTAGGGATTGTGAGAGGCAAAGGCTATAAATTAGAGGGGAGCCCCCTCATTTTGGATCATTCAGTTATGTGCATTTTGAGCTATTCGTTTCGACTTCTGAGCACGCTAGCTGTTTAGCTGGTCTGCAGCATTGTTTAGAGCATTGAGTGTCTCCGTTCGGAGATCTCACCCTTAGCCCCAGGGGACTTCGAGTGCCTGCTCGGGCAAGGTATTTCCATCGGTATTTCAGCAGTAGTTTTATCAGCATTTTAGCAGCAGTTTCATCAGCATTCTGGAGGATTGCGCAGCACTTGGAGAGGGACGCAGTTCTTTTTGGTTGTAGTGCTGGATTGGGGTTTTGTAGGTGGAGTTATGCTGGGAGATTGAGCAGGGGTCTAGCTCTTGTCTCATTGGAGGATTTTTGGCAGGGTTTCAGGTAGTGTTTAGAGGGGTTTTCTTCAGTGGTAGCGCAGGGCATTAAGGAACTGTGCAGAACCCCAAGAGGGTGTTTTTTGGGGGTCAGCCATTCCAGGAAAGCTTTCTGGGTTTTTCTGGGTTTCTTGAGTAGAGCCTAAATCCAGAGATTCAGCGTTTTCCAAGGAGGGGAGCAGCCCCAAATCATCATTTGTTTACGAGAAGCAGCAGTAGCACAGTAGCAGCATCCACGCAGAGAGGCCATTCTTGTCATTCTAAGAGTATTTCTTCACTTTCCTTGTGCAAGTTGAGGTGCCATCTGCCTAATCACCTCTTGTACTCATTTTATTGCTCAGTATAATAAAATGGCTTAGCATTTCTCGTTGCATTTCTTGTGTATCTGCTTATATTTCCAGTTTACATTATTATATACTGCTCCATTGTTAGTTTATCACTTCTGGGTTATTATATTATTTGCACATATTTGGTTGGAGTTTTTGTTGGGGTTTGAGGAATATTCTAGGTTAGGAATATTACAGAGGGTAACTTCCACCCACGAAGGAGAATCCAGATAGTGAAGGGGAGGATTTTTGTTTTTTGACAATGACCATCCTGATCATAACACAGATCTGAACGGTGAAGGGGAAGCTTATTTAGATTCAAAAGAAGAGGAGGAGGACAAAGACAAAAACATGGTTGATGCAAATTTACATTGGAAGGCCCAAGGGCCACTCGCTCTTTCGGACAATCTTCACAAGATGTTGAAACATCCAGAAAAGTTGTTGTCAAAGTTTGATCCAAACAAGAAGACCATAGCTAAAGACCATCTAGATGAGTTCTACATGCATTTACGGATGGTTGAGGTACATTTCGACGATGTTGCTTGCATAATCTTTCTGTACACTTTAGAAGGTAGAGCGTCTGTATGGTATCACAATCTTCCAGTCAATTCAATCCATACCTGGAGGGAGTTTAAGAAGCTATTTCTAGAAAACGTTGTTGATGATAAGACTCCCACCATGTTATTAAAAGAACTTGGGAACTTGACAATGGGGGGGGAAGAAAGAGTTAAATATTTTAATCAGATATTTACTCGTTTGTTGAACAAGTTCCCCGCTAATGTGCAACCTCACGATGATATAACTAAGGATTATTATACATCTACCTTGCCAAATAACATTTCCGTATTTGTTAAAAGAGTTGCAAAGGAAACTTTGGCCTTAAACTTTGCAAAAGCTTTTCTATTGAAAAAGACTTGTGATCTATTGGAGTCATTGAACATGACGATGGTCCCAAAGACTCCAAAGACGCTGGTAAGAAAAACCAAGCCTCTTCCAACAGAACTAAAGACAAAGATTCTTTCGATATTTAAAGATTTACCAAGTCTCTAACGTTGCTTACAAACAAAGTATGAGAGCTAAAAAGGAGGTCAAGTGAGGCATTTACCAGCAGCAACAAGTCTTTCAGGCCACCGTTCTTTAAAAAGAACACTAACTCTCAACCAGCCAAATCTACTCAGAGTTCTAATGTAGTGTTCAATATCGAAAGATTGCGCATGGATAATTTCTGCACTTTTCATCAGGAGAAACATTCATATAATAAATACCCACATTGGAACCACAATATGAACACTATGATTGCTAATCTTGTTGATACTCTATTAGTAGAAGAACAACCTGAGCAGAATGAAGAAACAAATAAACTGTCATGACTGAAGAAAGTTTCGGTGTTGGACGTTTAGTGTCATATACAATGTTGATAAACTGATCAAACGTCAGCAACGAAGCTCCTCCCAAGTAGTCGACTAAAAGTTATAACTTGAGGAGCAAGGGCCCTATTTCTGAACTAGAACTGAAGAAGAAACTATTGCAAAGGATTCTACCACCTTCTGATCCAACTCAGAATTCACAGAACAAGTTTGTAGGTCCTCTTTCTTCCAAGAACACTTCCAACAGTAATAAGAACAAGTCCACCACTCTTGTTGTAGCGGATAAAGTTACACCGGCTTACTCATCAACACATCCCATTAAGATGGAAAGCATTGATTATAACATTGTGGAAGATATGAAAATACCTCGAGGTAAAATTATACTCTTTTTTATCGCAAAGGTAACAGGCCAACGGGAATAGATTCTCCAAGCACTCTCATCGCACTCGGAATGTAAGAAGTTTCCTCTTCTCAAGTAATGTCTGATAACTCTCACAATATCGTCGAATCTGTTGTAAATGTTGTCAATTTAAGTTCTAACACTCAATGCCCTCTATTTTCGTTGACTTTCGAAATTTTTAATTATAATGTTCACAATCAGTTGGTTGATTCCGACGAATCTGCAAATTTCATGCCACTGTCGGTGGCTAAGAAAATAAATGCTAAGTGGAGTAAAATTGATGCACAGATCATATAGTTCGACAAATAATTTGTCTTGGCCATTGGTGAACTCAACAATGTTATTATTCATTTTTCATCTTATCTTAGAGTTCACTAGCGTATAAATATTGTAGTTGTGGACATTTCCAAAGCCTATGGCTTATTGCTTAGCTGAGATTGGTCCAGCAAACTCCAAGGATACTTTCGATGAACTAGTGTCATTTATGGGTTCCATACAAGGGAAAAAAACCAGATTTGAGTTGAAAGTGAACCTTACATGAAGCATACCGTGACACAACTTGAGGAAAAAAACAAACCAGTGGGCTTTACAGAGGTGATCTTTGGAAATTGTTTTCTAGAAGTAGATCACGAATGTTATTTGGCACAACCTTCACTCGTCCAACCTGATATATAGTTGGAACTCCTTCCTCGAAATCCAACTAGTGCTAATGACTTGTACAGTGGATGTAAATAGTACTAGTATAGGATGTAGCTCTAGTATTTCTAACACTTGGATTTTATATTTTGACGGTTTGAAAATGCAGGAGGCCTCTGGAGTTGGTTGCATTTTAATAGACCCACAACAGATAAAACATCTGCTCTCTTGTTCAATGGAGTTTGAGTGCACCAACAACATTATTGAATACAAAGCATTCATCCGAGGTTAGAAGAAAGACATTGACCTCAAATTTGAGGTACTCAAAGAAATAGGTGACTCTGAAATCGTCGTGTGACAGGTACAGAATATCATACATTGTGTGTCACCTAATCTCAAAAATTATCAACAAGAGGTATGGCATTTTATTTCGCAATTCCAAGCTTTTCATATTGTTTTTGTTCCTAGAATCCATAACATTGTTGTAAATACATTAGCAAATGCTGTTGCTAGGTTGTCACCATTAAGGTATGGCGTTTCTACTGAAATTATTTATAGGCCATCCATTCTAGATTACATTACTAATTTCTGTGTTTTCAATGACGACCAACAGATACTGGATTTTTTGGTGAACAGTGATGTATTTAAAGATGCAGCCATTGATGAAGACGAGCATGAGAAAGCGTTGCAAGATGTATCGCAAGCAAGCAAAGGAAACCCCATGCCCAAGGGTCTGGTGTCATTGGAAAAGTTGTATGATCTACAAAACCACTTTAAGCGACCAATCAACGCAAAGACTCATAGCTCGAGCCTGTCGCACGAACAAATTAATCTTGGTACAAAAAAAGATCCACAGTTTGTTAATCTCGATACTTGTTGCACACCTCAAGAGTGGCAAGCTTCATCTGCCTCTTTAAGCAGTACCAAGATGTTTTCAAGTGGTCATAAAACGATCTCAAAGCTTACGACACACGAATAATCCAGCACCTGATACCAATTAAGGAAGGGGCCATGCATTTTCAATAGAAACTCTAAAAAATCCATCCGACTCTTGAGCCCCTGATTCAAAAAGAATTAAGAAAGTTGTTGGATGTTCAGATCATTTACAAAGTGCGACATTCAACATGGATCTCAAATCTGGTTCCGATAAGGAAGAAGCCTGGGAAATACGCTTGTGTGTGGATTTTCACAATCTGAATCATGCCTTGAACAAGGACAATTATCTAGTGTCATCAATGGAACAAATTTTACAGACAGTATTGAGGTTTGGAATGTTTTCATTGTTGGATGGATTTTTAGGATACAACCAAGTTCTGGTGTCAGAACCTGACAGGCACAAGATAACCTTTCGAACAAAGGGGGCTACATTGGCTTTTAAAAGAATTCCTTTTGGGCTTATTAATGCAAGTGCGACCTTCCAACGTGCTATGTACATCGCATTTTGTGATTTGATGGGACATAAAGTTGTGGTCTACCTTTTGGGTATGACCACTTATGCCACCTAAAGCAAATCTTCGAGCGATGTCACACATAAGGGATATCTCTTAATCCCAAAAAGAGCATTTTCGCAGTGTCCGAGGGAAATCTCTTGGGCCATATTACCTCAAAGACTGGGATTAAGGTGGACCCTAAAAGGGTCAGAATGATTACTTAGATTCTCTTCCCGATGAACAAGAAAGCCATGTAGTCCTTCTTAGCGAAAATCAATTTTCTTCGCAAATTCATCTCTGACTACGCACAAATAGCAAAACCACTATAAGAGATGATAAATAAGGATGCGATCTATAAGTGGGATAAAAGGTAAAAGGATGCATTTCCCATATAAAGCAAGCAATGGCAGATGCACTAGCACTATATAGCCCAAATTTCAACAAAGATTTCCTATTATACACCTTCGCTTCTGATACTTCTCTTGTTGCCATTCTTACGCAACAGGATGATTAGGATAATGAACGACCTATATCATTCATGAGTATTGGCATGAAAGGACTAATATTTAATTACTCTGCCATCAATAAACACCCTAACACAATTTACAAGGTGGAAAAACACTTTAGGCCTTATCTTATGAAGAATCATGTAATTATCTTTGTGCCACACCCAGCTGTCAAATCATTGTTTATTCAACAAGAGTTGGGTGAAGGAAGAGCGAATTCGATGACGAGCTTAGAGGAGTACGATCTTGAGTTCAAACTAGTTCATATAAGCAAAGACCATGGTCTATGCCAAGTAGCAACAGAAGTGGCAAGTTCACTAAAAGATGACTCTTCTGGGTGGGAGTAGGAAATTGAAATGTATTGATCCAGATCTCTTGAGCTACCGGAATTAGCCAAGATCTTTTACTTCTGTGATGTTAGCAGAATTACATGTGAAAGAGTATGAAAAAACCACATGTGCATACTTTAAAGAAGAGGAAACACAATGACGACCATCAAATCAAAGCACACACACATATTGATAATGGAGTTCACCCAGTGTGGGTTACGTCTCAGGGCCCAGTGTCAAGATTGGGGAGGACATTTCATTAAATGTTGCAAGATGATGATGAGTACACGGTACATTCTTTGTCGTTACAAGGATAAATTCCCTCAACCAGAGTGGCATGTCTCTCCACGAGACATTCTCCTATAGGAACTCTCACTCATATGGGCTCTCCTTCAGCATGACAAGATAGTTAATTCTCACATGACGTGGCATACAATTATCCTTCAACATAATGGTAACAAGGATCTCAACAACAAAAACATCATCTTTGCATATCAAAAGAAAGACATGTAATCACTACATCAAATACTCCACTTTCGAGAATGGTTTGAAATTGTGAAGCTCAGCTACAGAAACGGACATCACCATTGAGTTCATGGCGCGAAATCGTGTCAAACAACTATAAACCTAACTCTATTTTGACACCGTCAAAATCTCGACCCTTGGGAATCTCGAAGATTCCCCCAAAGATTCTTTCCTAGAAATGGGTCAAAAATATGAAAATTCTGATCACACCACTGCACTTCTTGCAAAATTCTGAGAAAAATGACTATAAAGTCGGCATCATTCTACCTCTGTCAAAAATCAGCCTCCGAGTGAATCTTTTAAATCCCTGAAGATTCTGTGAAGATTCCTCACTGTTCACTGCTTGAAATTCTGTTGCTAAGATGAAGAAACAGACAATACCATCACGTTCCTTGCGAAATAGTGGTTCATTTGAGTGTAAACTTGGCATGATTCTGTCACTGTGAATTATTTCCCTCTAGGGAATCTTTTAGATTCCTCACTAATTCACCATGGAATATTTTGTGGAATATTCTGTCTCGAAATTCATTCCCGAATGGGCACAGTTCCTCCTCGACTTCTGGTTACACATGCGCCCTTCCGCTCAACCTCCTCTGTTGGTCCTTGTTTCTTAGAAAAATGATGATTTTATACAATTTCACAGGCAGAGTTTTTAATGTAAATCCTATTGGGCCGTTGGTGAAAGGATGTACTTGGTGGGCGAAGGTCCCGTGGTCAAACTTGCAGGCCTACCCCATATGGCTTGGTGCATGGTTTTTATTTGATTTTTGGAGCTTTGTTTTGTTATACAATTGGGTCGTTACATATGGGTTTGTTTGATGTGGAGTCGCTATAACAAGCGGTTTAGCCACGCGACCGATACGAGTTCGAGCCCCACCAAATATGTTTTAATAGGGTCGCCATTATATAATGGGCAGGGTCCCGAGTCAAAGTCTCAGACCCCGACTCCAATATATGTTATATATAATACCATGTCATGGGGTGGTGGGGGTGGTGGCCTGCCACACCCCTTTTTATATATATTATAAAAATAAATAGTCAGAAAATTTCAATTGGTTTTTGGGATTTACCAGCAAAATTAAAGAGGCAACAAATTCACTAGTTCCGACTATTGGATTCATTACGCCGCCCTTTTTCCAAATTGTTGCCTCATTAGTGACTGCCACTGGACCTAATTGTACCAAAACTTTGACCAGCGATATCTTGATCATACGAACTCGGATTTGAGTGTCGTTCACGATGTTGGAATCAGGACGACGAGCGCTATGATCTGGTCCCAGTTTGACTTCAATCCAACAATTTTGACTTTTGAGCTTTTCCAAAGCCACTTCTGAATTCTGAGCGTTTTTGGAGCCACCTGGATCATGTATAATATCGAACAAGCTGCCCCCACTAACGCACCCACCTCTTGGTACACAAATGTGCACAATATCTTAAGCACATTACCCTGCCCTCTCATTTATCAGTGAGATAGAAGAAAGCTATCAAATTGAAAGCTCTATCTTATTAGTTGGTACACAAGATGCTTTTCAGGAAGAACCACAACGGGGTCTTGCTCAGATGGTTGGCAACACCAGATTTAGAAAGGATATAGCGTGACCTCCATGATGGAACAACCAGAGAACATTTCACAGATGACACTACTGCGTACAAAGTTATGCGAACCGGTTTCTATTGGCCCACACTTTTCAAAGATGCTCATGCTTATCCCTGCAACTGTCTGATTTGTCATAAATGCGCTGGCCGAGATAAGAATTCAGTTGCCCCATTGCAGCCCAGCATTGTAGAAGAATCATTCCAGCAATGGGGATTAGATGTTATCAGCGAGATCTTTCCGAACACATCAAAGCAACAATGCTATATTCTCACTGCTACAAATTACTTCACACGGTGGACAAAAGAAGTTCCTCTCAAGCAAGTGAATGATCACAAATTCATTAGCTTCCTGAAGTAGAATATTATGACCAGGTTTGGCATTCAGTCTTCACTTGTTTTTTATAATGCAACGAATTTCTCATCACTTAAACTTCATGATTTTGCATTGGAAAACGGAATTGTATTGAAACATTCAGCTAACTACTATCCACAGGGAAATGGTCTTGTGGAGTTAACTAATAAGAACCTAATCTGCATCATCTAAAAGATTATCTTCTTTGAACAAATAAATTGGCACACTTCTTTGGTGAATGCTCTATGGGTTGACCATGTCACACGCAAACCTTCTCTAAATAGCTCTCCTTACTTTTTGGTGTATGGAAAAGAAGCCATCCTACCTTTGAACATTTACATGCTTATCCTTAAACTCTCACAAGAATCTCACGGTAAGCCTTGTCTCTTGGTTCATAGTAGGATAGACACACTCTTGAAGTTACAGGAGGAAAGGAGGAAAGCAAAAGAAAAAATTTCTCTTCATCAAAACTATATCAAGAGATGGTTTGACAAGAAGTTTGCGAAGAAGAAGGAATTCAATTTGGGTGACCTGGTATTGAAGTGGGAAAAAATCCACGAAGAGAAGGGGAAACACACTAAGTTCCAGTCTCTATGGATTGAATCGTTTTTTTTTTCATGGGAGGCTTGGCAATTACACTTATCGTCTCCAGTCGTTGGACAAGAAGACCGACTCTCTTCCTGTAAATGACCAAGATTTGAAACAGCGTTTTCAATGACAGTCTAGGGTTCTGCCCTATCCTATGTACATAGCCCATTGTTTTGTTTGTTTATTTGTCATGTTTAGTCTTTTTAGTTTGTTGTTTCATTCATGTGAATAAGCCTCGTATGTATGTGTGTTTTGGGTTCCAATGTATGTGGAACAATCGAAAAGTGCTTTGTGACACTGCAACATTTGGCTAACCTTTAGTCCTTCTTCTTTGTCTTTGTTCATTCCTTTTGTTCGATGATGTTTTGAAGGAAAATATGATCCTTTCATAAAGAGAGCTTTGTGTGAAACCATGACACCCATATCTATTCTAGGAACCTAGTTTCCATGCTCAGTTCTTTATGTTTCGGTGTTTTCCACACTAATCCAATCAAGTAAGAAGGGAAAGGAGAAAATCTTATCGAGCAAACTCATATCAAAGGTTTTATATATGCTTCTCTAAAGTAACAACCTCTTCTGCTCTCAAAAAGTCAGGATCTCTCTTCCACCCCATGATATAAATAAGTGTTGAAGCACAACCCTATTAAAATAAAAAAAATAAAGGGTGAAAGAAGAGAAAGGCTTCCTGCACAGGGAGTTAAAGAAAGTAACTTCACCAGGGTACTGTCAAGGCCTATTGGCAGTGGAGCAAAACCAAAGATGAAAACTCATACTTTGAATATCTAAAGCTCGTGAATTACATTACCCTTCTCCTAAATCGAAATATTGCGATATGGCTAGCCTTATGATTGTGTTCAACCAAGAAAGAGATGAAGGGGACTATGTTTATAAATGGGGTAAGTGGGGAAGTTAAAGTAATATGTATGATGAATCAATCCTTCCTGAAGAACTAGACCCTACACGAAAAATTAGACCAAGGTGTTATCACATTTAGCTGGGTTTGGAAAAAAAATTAACGCTGACAATTACAATGTCAGCGAAATTTTTGTAATAAACAGGAGACATGTTGATAATGGGACTATCAGCGCTTTTTAAGTTCAGAAAATTATTAGAGGAATACGTTGATAATGGGAATTTCAATGCCAAAATTAAAATTTGAATTTCGATTTTTGAAATGTGCTGACACATTCCATGTCAGCAACAAAATAATCATTACCTGGTCATGCCATGATAAATCTGAAGGTGAAAGGTACATGTTGAAAAGAAGGTTTTGCACCGCCAAAGAGGTATGATGTGGTTTTGTAATTATTAAAGGGTTAAAACATTATTTCACCTGTCAATCAGTTATTCTGCATGAAAACCTCATTGTTTTTTCCCACATAGTATTTGAACTATTTCATTGGTAAGTTTTGTTAGCTTTATCACTAGAAAGTTGTTCGATTCAAACTACTCGACGCAAATACAAAATCGGATCCCGATCTCTCATCTGTGTAATCACCATACTGTAGAGATAACGGGTAAAAGCGGGAAGCTTAATAGAAATGAACCGAAAGGTCCCAACCTTCTAGAGATTTACCCAACCTTCTAGAGATTTACCCAGATATTTAGAAGCAATTCCAGCGGGCTGGGTGGCAGGAATGTTTCCAACGATACACTAATTTCCATGATGATGTGGCTCGAGCATTTGCCCAAGTGTTTGACGGTCATCATGTGGAGGTAGGAGGGCTTTCATTCCTGGTCACAGAGGAACCAATTGCAAAGGTTACAGCTCTACCTATAGGTGGGGAAAAAGTTTTTAGAAGTCGCGTTCTAGCTGAGATTGATGTCCCATCTTTCCTGAAAGTTGAGTACAAAGACAGAAACTGGAAGGCAAGGGTGCAGAGATCAAGGCTGGAAGACAAATAGCATGGGCTACTACACATTACCCAGTCATATTTCACATGTGAAGGGAATTTTAACTAGGTAAACTTATACCATTTCCATTTCTTAGCTCATATAATAGGACAAGTAAGCATGAACGTCTATTTTTATTTATTGGAAAGCCTGAAGCACATGGTTGCTCGTTTCTGGGCTAGGGCATACCCATCCCCTCATTTTGTTTGTCGAAAAGATTTAATTCAATTATTAATTGAAAATCAATTGGCAAAAGCTGGAAGGACATGGAGCCATTTCTTGTTCTAGGGAGGTTTTCAACCCCAACCTCCTAAGGCTAAACGATGGAAGAAGAAGGGTACTAAATAGGGCAAGAAAACTCAGGAAAGAACCTCCTCTCAAGGCACCTCCACTGAGCAAACCAAAAGTCGAAAGAAGAAAGACATTCCCTCATATTCTAGTCCTAAAATTCCTAAGGTTTATGCTAGAAGAAGTGGCAGGCTTAGTGATGAGGCTCATCAATAGGTAAACTATATCGGTCATAATGCTATTCTCCAGCATATTAAATTGACTTTTCTCACATTTATTTACATATTTTTCTTAGTGAGAAGAGTAGAAGTGAGTTACTATGTCATGTTGCCTAATGTGTGTTAAATGCAGGAATTGGAGCAGTTTTGGGTTGCCTTAAGTGCAGGAATTCAGAGTAGGCAAGCAAGAGAGGTTTTAGGAGTTGGTCTCCCTCCTTAACTCAAATCATTTGAAGATTCCTCCACTCTATCTCATCAACTCGGTGTCACTGGCAGCCAAGCAAACCGAGTTCATTGGCAGCCAAGCCAGTGACAGTCAAGACTTATTCTTGAGTTAGGGAGCCAAGTATCCCTATTTTATAGGGAGTTGTTGGTAGCTCCAGTTTTGTATAAATAAGAGAGCCAAGGGACTCATTAGGATTCAACTTTTTGTTGTAGCCAAGAGGCTATTTTGAGCTAAAACATTTTGATTGTTATTGTTATGATGTACTTGACATTTTTATGATAATGAGAAATTTTGTTTTGATCCATGATCTGAAATTGATCAAGGATCTAGAAAAAGCCTAAAATTCAAAGTTACTGGATTCAGGTGGAAGTAGTGTCATTGTGTAGAGCTCGCAGAAACGCCTCCAACGCAACTTGAACAGACGCATTTGGCCTCCGAATGAATGAGAAATTGCTTGTGAAAATTTGTGACAAAACAGTGTTTTACTGTTTGACACATGGCAACGGTACATGTTCAGCTCAGTGGCATATCTCTAGTTTCGTTATAGTGGTAATATCTTCAGTTTGGTTGCAGGGTGAAATAATGGGTTGAATGGATTAAAAGGTAATTATATATGACGATGGGATATTAAAATGTCATTTTTAAAACAAAAACCATATATTAAAAATCCATAATCCATATGGCGAATTTGATTTATTATATACAACATATATTAAATGGCGCAATTTACAAACCTATGTAAAAACTAAATAGTGGAATGGCCAATGTGATGGGTAATAAACCTTAGCAATGAAACATATATTGCAAACCATATATTATAAGCATGGTGGAATTTAATATTAAAGTGTTAAAAACCATGTGCTATGTTCAACATCACCGCGGAGTTGGTATTCGATTTGGTCACATCTCATGCTACGGTTGGCCATCGGAGTTAACGGTTGTAACGTTACATGCCACGTTTTTGCCATGATCTTCGCTCCATTACTCTATAACTTCGTTTTATACATCCGCCATATTAATTATACACTCCGCCTTCATTATAACCAACCTTATCCTAATTTAGCCATACCTCCACCCACGTATATATGGTTGTAATAAATTTTAGTTGGGAGGAGCGGATCTGAAGGATTATATGCATATGGTTGAGATATGGTATGGGTTTGTTGGAATAAGGATACAGTTACGTTGATATGGAGTGATAAGGGTTGGATAATGTATTCAAAAGCTACGAGAAATATGATTTCAAAAACAAACTATACACCAAATATCAAATGTCATTTTAATATTTAGTTTGGTTTTGTTAGAAATGGATATGGTGGAGGATTAATGTGAGATTATTTTGGAGTGATAAATGTAAAGTGGTTATACAGGGATATTTTTGGTTACCAAAATATTATATATATGGTAATGTTATGCCATGGAAAAGATAGATGAGAGTTGTGACATTTTGTACAGTAGGGAAGAATTTTTGTGTAGTTTTGGAGATTTGGAGGCAAAACTTTGCAGGTTTATTCTAGGAGTTGTAGGGGGTCTTTTTCAGCACTGTCAGTTGCGTCGGATTTCTGAGGTTGAGAATAACACAATTGGACCAGCCAAGGATCTTGTTGATGTAACTTTGATGTATTTTTTTGGGACTTGAATTTCTAATATAAAGGCCTCCCCGTTGAAGACTAGGCTCGAAGATGTAGGCTTTGAAATAGCCGAACTCCATTATCAATCTCTTGCATCATTTTTCTTCTCATGGTTTGTTATTTTAATTTGCTGCAACATTATTATTTAGTTCTCCATGCTTATGTATTTAATGGTGTTTTTAAATCATGCATTAACACTTTCTAACAGAGAATAAATCGCAATTTCAATTAAAGATTTTTTGGAGATCATTTGGTATTAGAGCAGGTTGTTGTTAACTATAATTTGGAGTGTGCATGATCACTAGGAACAAATCTAAGTTTGGTGAAGGGGAACTTGTTACAGGAGATCCAGAAGTTGGCTCGAGAAGAAGGACAACTCGAGGAGACGAAATGGCTGAAGAAGGAAGCAGTGATCATCCGTTTGGATCTGATGCAAGCTTTGTATATGCTTTCATGACCTTGCGATCCATGGTCGAAGAAATGTATCAAGACTTTAAGACAACAAAGTTTAAACAAAAAGAAGGGCAACCATCACAATCTGGAAAAGAAGATGAAATCGATCAAAAAGACTATCACTTCTCTCTTGAATGCATCTAAAACTTCGAAACCGCTGTTGAAACTCGACATTAAGTTCAAGTTACCCATGTACAATGGAGAAGTTGATGTTGAAAAACTTGACAAGTGGGTCAGGAAAATGGAAGTATATTGTAGTGTGCAATAGATCGTTGAAGATGAAGTCAAAATTAGACTAGCATCCCTTCGTTTAACAGGCACAGCATTGATCTGGTGGCAGAGTAAGTTACAAAAAGGTACTGAGCATATCAGTAAGATTTTTCCGTCATGGTTTGATTTTATTACTGCACTTAGAAAGCAATTCTATCCATCGGGATATAAGGAAAAGCTTTAATAGAATGCAAAGGACTAAAAGTTAAGAAAGGTCAATTAGTGCAAGAATATACATATGAGTTTCATAAGAAGGCATTGATGTTAGATATTCCTTTGTATACTCAAGAAACTCTAATGAAATACATAGGAGGATTACTTGAGTATGTTTGTAATACTGTATTTATGTTCAGTCCTACTAACCTAGATGAAGTGGCAGTACAAGCGACTTACATTGAAGCAGGTAAGTTGGGAGTTGGGGTATCATCAGAATCGACAGCTAGAATGGAGAGCAAGGGAAAAGGGAAAGTGAAGAAAGTAAACTTCAACAAGAAGGAGGTTGAAAATATCTCTTGTAAGCATTGTAAGAAAGAGGGCCACGACGAGGATCACTGTTGGCAATTGCATCCTGAAATGAAACCAAAGTGGATCAGAAAAGGGAAGAAAAAGGTTGCAGCAACAGCGAAACCATTGGACCTAGGGTCAGATTCAGGCGATGAGACGCAGATCGCATCATTGATTATGACTGGTAAATCTAATGAAGGTAATGATTCTAACAGTTCCAGAGGCAAGTTATTTCATATAAGGGTTGTTATGAAACATACAAAGATCGACACATTGTTAGATAGTGGATCTCAAGTTAATCTAATTTCAGAAAAAGTGGTTAAGCAATTGGGATTGAAAACCATAAAGCATCGTAAACCGTATACTTTAATTTGGATGAGAAGAAATCATAAATTACGAGTAACTGAGCAATGCATGTTACTATTTGCAATAACTTCTCAATTTAAGGATAAGGTGATGTGTGATGTGGTAAAACTAGATACATGTGGGATGGTCTTGGGTAGCCCATATTTATATGATAGAAAAGAAATCTTTTACAGGGAACAAAATCAATATCACTTGTTCAAAAAAGGAATTGAATATATTGTACATTCTCATCACACAAAAGTAGATAAATCTCTTTTTATAGTTGAACAGTTAAAACAAGCAGCTTATGCTAATAAAGATGTTGTTGTACAATCTAAAGAACCTAAGCAAGAGATCATTAAAGCTAATTACAAACAGATAGCTCTGCTTAAGGAATCCAAAATTGTACATCAACAAGAGTTGCAGCATGATAAGTTGAGTTTTGTTTCAGCTATGAAAGGAAAGCAGGGTATGGTTTCAGCTATGTCAATACTTTCAATGTTGTTAATGGGTTTATTATTGTTTAGTGGTGCCTGGATATTAACAGCAAATATGAATGTAGATGTGGGTGAAAAAGGACTTGATATATTCTGCAGTTTGTGTGTTTTGCTAATGATTGCATGGATGAGTAAAGTGTACAGGTTTAGAACAGAGTGGACAGATATCGGCCAAGTGGGAAAATAGAACCCACATTTGTTTTAAGGAACTTAAGCCTTTTGGTGGTCCAAAAGGTCTAAGTGAGGAGAAATGATCCGAAATTAATCAAGGATCTAGAAAAAGCCTAAAATTCAAAGTTATTGGATTCAGGTGTGTTGACCACTACGTGTCAACTACCCATAGCAGTACACCCCCTTTTCCACAAAAGGGATAGCGCTTGATCGACATGTCCATGCCATTCGATTGTCATCATCAGCGCGATCATGTTATGTTGTAAACCCAGTCTGCATGTGTAAATTGTAAATAATCTTAGCAGATCTGAGTCATGTATGTAAATTGCCTAGGCAAACCTAATTTTCTAGTGATAATCTACGTTCCAGAAGGTTTTTTGTCTCACCGATCCATGATCAATAGAGTTTTCCTTCAGCCTAACCCCAAAGCCGGAATGAATTTTGTCATTAGAATCTTAGGGGAATCCTAGTGTGCTTCGAGTCTATGTAAAAGTAATTTGGAAATAGTTCTAACTATTTGATTAGGTTAATGCAAATTGCTTGATCTGCTAGATTATGTTTGTGTCGCAGAACTAGGTGGTCTAAGAGGGTCTATGTTAAATAGGTTTTCCCCCTTGAGATGTAAAATTGTAAAAGTCATTATGTAGAGTGTCTTGAGGGTTAGGAAATGTTTTAATCCCCTCATAAGTGTTAAGTCCTAGGTCCTAGGTGATTTTTCCAAAGTTTAAGTTTGAGGATCCAAAAATTAGAAAATTATAAAAAGCAATAAAAAATAAAAGATATAAATAATTTAAAATTTAAAAATAAATTAAAAAAAATTGAAAAAAATAAAATAAAATAATAATAAGTCAAAATTTTGAGGAAAAAAATGCAAGATGCTAATTTTTCAATATTTAAAAATTCGACGGATGAAATTAAAAGGGATTTTGATCTTCATCGACGGTCGAGATCATTTTGACATGGATCACTCGAACTAGCTGTTGGGAAATTTTCCTTTAAATAGGGTGTCAAGGGTCATTTGAGATCAGATTAGATCTTAGAGTCTGGTGCTAAAGAAAGCTCTCTTATATTCATTTTTTTGTGCAATAAAGAAAGACTTTGCGGTTGAAAATCTTGTTGTTGTTACTTTTCTGGAAATGTTGTAAGATGTTTTATTTTTCTGCATAATTTTATTTTCAGCGATTAACAATAGATTGATGAAGATTGATCTAGGCACAAGTATCTTGTCTGATCTCTGGGGTTTGAATGATAGTTTAATTTCTGAAATATAATGGCAGGTATCTCCATCTGATCTAAATTTCACTGTTGTTTTCTCCTTCTATGTTAATGGTTGATTTAAGCTGTGTAGGATATCATTAGTTTTGAGTTTACCGGCGTTAGGGGAAGTTCTCGGCGAAACCAGCCAATTCCCGGATTGCATTTTCTGAAAGAGCCCAACCAGTTTTAATCCCGAGCTTATCATTAGAATTTTGTTGCAGATGCATGAAGGGTTTTCTGAAGCACCTCACATTAAGTTTAACATTCTAAAAATATTTCTGTGGTATAACGATAAATCTAGCTACTTAGAGCCTTCAATTTGTAAATACAGTAATTACTTAGCTGTTCTTAGGGTTTCATTTTTTTTTGGCATTTTCAGGTTCTGGCTGTTTGTTTACAGGTTGTAGGTTGCAGATCCAAAGTCGAAATCTGATTTTTAAAGCCAGATCTAGTCCCTAAGGGTAAGATCTGGCCTCAGAACCATTTATTGCAAAGGCATTACTCTTGCAGTCCAAGTTTTTCTTTTGCATCTGGGAATTGTTATTCGAAGGCTTTTGTTGAGAAATCTGAAGCAGAGCAGTTTAAATTTTTAAGATTTCTGGAAAATATTTTTCTGGTGAAATTTGTTTGGATCGATTTGGCTGCTTGGTAGGGTTTCATGCTGCATCAAAATTTCAAAAAAATTTCAGGACCCTCAGGCCTCTCTCATTGCTGCTGGTGCCTTCAAAATCTTTCTATAGCTCCCGCAGCCTTCACGCTACCATCTCTATGCCATTGCCCATCTGCTGGCCATACTCCTTCAACGCTACCATCTCAACTTTTTTCTCCCCCACTCCGCCATTTTCTCAACCTGTGTGCTATCACGCAATCCCTCATCGTCCAAACGTGGATTATTTCTCTGGCATCCTCACATTGTTCCTCCTGCAGCTTCATTCCAGCTCCATGCTGCCTCAAACCCTCGCTCCTTCTACCCACACAACTACATACCGCAATCAACTTTTTCTCCCTGCGTGAAAACCTCTCCACACCATCCATCCGCTACCCACCTGCGTGCTGCCTCTCTGCTGCGTTCTCCTCTAACCATGCTGCTAGCAGCCTCCTCTCTCACCATTCCTTGTAGCAAACTTCCCTACGCAGCCACCCACATTCACATCCACGCGTTGCCTCCTTTCGCTGCTCATGGCTGTCACTACCTGTGCGTTCCACTCTAATACGCTGCTTTTCAACTTGTTTTCCTCACGCAGTTTCCCTCAGCTCCATCCATCGCTCTCCTACAATCTGTCCTCCCCTTGCTCGAGATCTTTTCTCAAACCTACATGAGACCCTTCCTATTTGCCGTCGGTTTCTCCATGTGAGCCGCGGATCTCCTCTGGTGCCGTATTTGTTCTCCAACCTGCACATACGCACAATAGCAACTCATGATCGATTTCATTTTTATTAGCTTGTTTGCCTATGGTGTTTACTTCTTTACGTTAGTTCTTTTAGAATTAGATTTCTTTTTAATAATTTAGATTTATTTATTTGCAATTTTAATTCAGATTTAAATTTTGTTTATTTTGACCTTTTAAAAATAATATTAAAAAATCTATAAAATATAAAATATAAAAAAGCCACAAACAATAAAAAAAATAAAAATAAAAGTGTTATTTTTAGTTTTATTCAATTTTGATTTGTTTTAACTGTCTTAGTTTTGTTTTGTTTTTATTTTAAATTTTGATCTTTATAATAATAAAAAAAAAATACAAAAATCGATTTTCATTTGTTTTAGATTAGATTTTATTTAAATTTTAGTTTTGTTTCATTTTAAATTCAAATATATATATATATATATATATTAAAAAAAATATATTAAAAAAAAATTCTAAAAAAAGACTAATTAAAAATTGGAAATTCTTTTTAAACTCTTTTGTCAGTTGTGGTATAGTTAAATGTGCTTAAATATTTATCTGGAGATTAACTATTCGAAACTGGTCAGCATTTAAATTTTATGATCATTTAAAGCATTTGATTTTTCTTGAAGTTTAATTGCTGGAATATTGTTAAGGCATTGTGCATTTATTGATTATCTCGCATTTGGCAAAATTAATTTTTGCTTGGGTTATTTGATAATAAATGATTGTTTTACAAGGCTCATATTTCTGCAACATCTAATAAATAATCATTTAATCTTTAACTCCATAAGGCACAGGTACATTAATTTCTAAATCAATCAAGTGTTAAATTGTCTTGCTGTGTCTCCCAACCCAACTGGTCCATAGTTGGTCTTCATTCATCCCATAGGGTCTACCCCCCTTAGCCTCGGGAGACTACTTAAACAGAGAGATCGGGGATCAGGGTGACAGCCCCCGGTTTGAGCGTTGTCGCGCTGCCTGGAGAGTCTGTGCGACAACATTTTTTGGCGCCGTTGTCGGGGATAGAGTTTTTCTGTCCCTGACGTTTCAACGACATTCATCTTCTCATTTCTCATCATTCTTTCATTTTTCTCATCTCTCATTTGAGCTGGCAGATTCAACATTTTTTGGCATTATTTGGATCTTTTCATCACCTTATCTTTCGTCATATCAGCAACTTCTCTTCAATTCGTTTCTTGTTTGGGTGGCGACTCCATTTTATTTCTTTTATTTTTCCCAGGCAAGAATCCTCCCTGATATCTGCTTGTTGGTTGCTTTTGGGATCTTAGAATTAGGTTCATTGTTCAAGTGGCGACTCCACTTCTTTCATCTCTTGATTTTCTTGAGCAAAGATCTCTTTCTATCATCCATTTGGTCCCTCATTATTCATGATGGATTATTCGTTTAAACCATGTCATTTTACTGATGATCTCCATGATGTTCCAGAAGTGGCCATTTCTAAATTACCTTTGTTCTCGGGTGGTGATTTATTCGTTGTTAAAAAGCATCTAGGCAAGTTTACTCATATAATGATCATGTATTGTAGATCTCCTCAGTATAATCATGAAGATGTCAAAATGCGTCTATTTATCCTTTCTTTACAGGATGATGCTTTGAATTGGTTTAATAATTGTCTTGAAGATTCTTTCACTTCTTTACAAGACATTGTCGATGCCTTAAAGATAGATATGGTGATCCAGATAGCTCGCCTTGTGCCCCTAAAATTGTGCAATAGAATGAAAGTAATCTTATAAAAGGTCCAGCTATCAATGAAAGATTTCAAGACAATTCTTCATATCAAAATGTGCCATCCACCTGTACCATTGCAGATCAAATCCATGATAGTGGAAAAGCGGGGACAAATTATAAAATCAGTGTCGACAATGGAAAGGAAGATCAGAAGCAAATTATACAAGAACTAATGCAACTGGTAAAAAATATGGAGATCAATCAAACTAATTACGCCAATGATGTGAGAAATTTATGCACCCACCTGGAAAAACGTAATAAGGAGATGGAGCTCATGCAAAATCAGCATGCTAAGGAAATTGAGGCCATGAATACTAATCATGACACAGAAATTGGTTTTATGCAAAGCAAGTTATAGGCTTAGAGGAAAATATGACAAACATGAAAGCTAATCATGATGGGGAAATTAATTCTATGCAAAATAAATTATTGACCATGGAAGAAGACCATGCCAGGGAAATCAATGCTATGAAGGTTGAACACTCTAGTCAGATGGATGCCATTACAATACAGGTTCAAAAATTTCAACAGCTGTCAAAGGATGAAAGAAACCAGGGAACGTCAATAGATCAGGAGCCTCCTTATCTGTTACAGGAAGCTCCATCATATTATGAGGTCCTTTGTTCCATTGAAAAATGGATAATTGAAGGTGACCTAGATAAAAGGAAAATTAATAATCAGGCTGATGCTCACACGATTAATCCACCAGTCATTGAAGATCAAGTTATAACTCATGGCACCTGTGAGATTGGTCCATCATCCTTGACAGGAAAAATGCAGAATGAAGAAAGACATGTCATGCATATCTTACATACTTCATCTGAGAGCTTTCAAGCAGAAAGTTCCACGTCATCAGTGATACAGCTTGCCATGAAGAAAAAGCGCAAGAAAAAGAAAATGAGAAAAAGTTTTGATGCATCAAACGACTGTGAGCAGCTTGATTTTCGGATAGGGAAAAGTCCTACCATATGCAGAATTGGACATGGCACATTCGATAAGCAGTGGACAGATTTGCCTGAAAGCAGCAAAATGCTCAGTATACACTATATTGAACACATCTGATGCCATGGAGCATCCTCTGTATTTCTAACCCTACTCCTTTTTTTTTCAACATTTTCATTTTTGTTTTAGGATTAGATTTACTTTTTCATGTTGTTAGACTAGTTAATAAATGAAGAGCTTATATCTTTCCTGTGCTTAATGTTATATGATGATTTTTGGATGGATGCTACTTATGTTTTTTGTGTGTTGCGTGGATGCAGATTCTGGATTCTCACATTCCTACAGTGCAGCAACGTGTCCCCAAGTAGAGCCAGATGTTGACCACTACGTGTGAACTACCCATAGCAGTACACCCCCTTTTTTGCAAAAGGGATAGCGCTTGATCGACGTGTCAATGCCATTCGACTGTCATCATCAGCCTGATCATGTTATGTTGTAAACCCAGTCTGCATGTGTAAATTGTAAATAATCTTAGCAGATCTGAGTCATGTATGTAAATTGCCTAAGCAAACCTAATTTCTAGTGATAATCTACGTTCCGAAAGGTTTTTTTGTCTCACCGATCCATGATCGGCTGAGTTTTCCTTCAGCCTAACCCCAAAGTCGGAATGAATTTTGTCATTAGAATCTTAGGGGAATCCTAGTGTGCTTCGAGTCTATGTAAAAGTAATTTGGAAATAATTCTAACTATTTGGTTAGGTTATTACAAATTGCTTGATCTGCTAGATTATGTTTGTGTCGCAAAACTGGGTGGTCTATGAGGGTTTATGTCAAATGGGCTTTCCCCCTTGAGATGTAAAATTGTAAAAGTCATGATGTAAAGTGTCTTGAGGGTTAGGAAATGTTTTAATCCCCTCATAAGTCCTAAGTCCTAGGTCCTAGGTGATTTTTCCAAAGGCTAAGTTCGAGGATCCAAAAATTAGAAAATTATAAAAAGGAATAAAAAGTAAAAGATATAAATAATAAAAATTTAAAATTTAAAAATAAATTAAAAAATAAATAAAAAATTTTGAAAAAAATAAAATAAAATAATAATAAGTCAAAATTTTGAGAAAAATAAATGCAAGATTTTAATTTTTTAATATTTAAAAATTCGACGGATGAGATTAAAAGGGATTTTGATCCTCATCGACGATTGAGATCATTTTGACATGGATCACTCGAACTAGAGTCCGTTGCTAAAGAAAGCTCTCTTGTAGTCATTTTTTGTGCAATAAAGAAATACTTTAGGGTTGAGAATCTTGTTGGTGTTAGTCTTTTGGAAACGCTGTAAGATGTTTTATTTTTCTGCATAATTTTATTTTCAGCGATTGATAATAGCTTGATGAAGATTGATCTAGGCACAGGTATCTTGTCTGATCTCTGGGGTTTGAATGATAGTTTAATTTCTGAAATATAATGGCAGGTATCTCCATTTGTTCTGAATTTCACTATTGTTTTCTTCTTCTATGTTAATGGTTGATTTAAGCTATGCAGGATATCATTAGTTTTGAGTTTACTCGGCATTAGGGGAAGTTCTCAGCTGAACTAGCCAACTCCCGGATTGTGTTTTCTGAAAGAGTCCAACCAGTTTAATCCCGGGCTTATCATTAGAATTTTGTTGCAGATGCATGAAGGGTTTTCTGAAGCACCTCACATTAAGTTTAACATTCTGAAAATATTTCTGTGGCATAACAATAAATTTGGCTACTTAGAGCCTTCAGTTTGTAAACACTGTAATTACTTCGCTGTTCTTAGGGGTTTTAGGGTTTCATTTATTTTTTTTGGCAATTTCAGGTTCTGGCTGTTTTTTTACAGGTTGCAAGTTGCAGATCTGAAAACGAAATCTGATTTTGGCCCTGAGGGTAAGATCTGGCCTAAGAACCATTTATTGCAGAGGCATTACTCCTCTAGTCCAAGTTTTTCTTTTGGATCTGGGAACTGTTATTCGAAGGTTTTCATTGAGAAATCTGAAGCAGAGCAGTTTAAATTTTTAAGATTTCTAGAAAATATTTTTTTGGTGAAATTTGTTTGGATCGATTGGCTGCTTGGTAGGGTTCCATGCTGCATCAAAATTTCGAAAACTTTTCAGGACCCTCAAGCATCTCTCATTGTTGTTGGTGCCTTCAAAATCTTTTCGCAGCTCCCGCAACCTTCACGCTACCATCTTTACGCCATTGCCCATTTGCTGGCCATACTCCTTCAACGCTGCCATCTCACCTTTTTTCTCCCCCACTCCGCAATTTTCTAAAACCTGCCTGCTGTCACGCAATCCCTCATCGCCCAAACGTGGATTATTTCTTTGGCATCCTCACGTTGTTCCTCCTACGGCTTCATTCCAGCTCCACGCTGCCTCAAACCCTCGCTCCTTCTGCCCACGCAACTTCATACCACAGTCAACTTTTATCCCTACGTGAAAACCTCTCCACGCCGTCCATCCGCTGCCCACCTGCATGCTGCCTCTCTGCTGTGTTCTCCTCTAACCATGTTGCTAGCAGCCTCCTCTCTCACCATTCCTTACAACAAACTTCCCTACGCATCTATTCACATCCACGCGTTGCCTCCTTTTGCTGCTCGTGGTTGTCACTACCTGTGCATTCCACTCTAATACGCTGCTTTTCAACTTGTTTTCCTCACGCAGTTTCCCTCAGCTCCATCCATCGCTCTCCTGCAATCTGTCCTCCCCTTGCTCGAGATCCTTTCTCAAACCTGTGTGAGACCCTTCCTATTTGTCATCGGTTTCTCCACGTGAACTACAGATCTCCTCTGCTGCCGTATTTGTTCTCCAACCTGCACATACGCACAACAACAACTCATGATCGATTTCATTTTTATTAGCTTGTTTGCCTATGGTGTTTAGTTTAGGTTTAGTTGTATTTTATTTTTCTTTTATTTTCTAGTTGATTTAGTTTAGAATTTAGATAGATTTCAAATTTTCATTTTTTTTTTTTATTATGATGTATATACATTAGTTCTTTGAGAATTAGATTTTTTTTAATAATTTAGATTTATTTCTTTGCAGTTTTAATTCAGATTTAAATTTTTTTTATTTTGACCTTTTAAAAATAATATTAAAAAATCTATAAAATATAAAATATAAAAAAGCCATAAACAATAAAAAATAAAAATAAAAGCGTTATTTTTAGTTTTATTCAATTTTGATTTGTTTTAACTTAGGACTTCGACTTTAATAAAAAATTCATCTTAGTTTTGTTTTGTTTTTATTTTAAATTTTGATCTTTATATAAATTAAAAATAAAAAATAAAAAACGATTTTCAATTGTTTTAGATTAGATTTTATTTAAATTTTAGTTTTGTGTCATTTTAAATTTAAAAATAAAAATTAAATTAAAAAAAAATTATTATTATTAAAATATATATATATATATATATATATTCTAAAAAAAGACAAATTAAAAATTGGAAATTCCTTTTAAAGTATTTTTTTTGTTGTGGTATAGTTAAATGTGCTTAAATGTTTATCTAAAGATTAACTATTCGAAATTGGTTAGCATTTAAATTTTATGATCATTTAAAGCATTTGATTTTTCTTGAAGTTTAATTGCTGGAATATTGTTAAGGCAATGTGCATTTATTGATTATCTTGCATTTGGCAAAATTAATCTTTGCTTGGGTTATTTGATGATAAATGATTGTTTTACAAAGTTCATATTTCTACAACATCTAATAAATAATCATTTAATCTTTAACTGTTAGGCCCCTATACTACTAGTGTAACCCCTTATTGTTATTAGTACAACCCACTTATTATATTGATGTACCCATGTAGTGCCCATATTGTTACTAATGTGCCCCATAGAAGCCCACTATTGTTATTATTGTGCCCTTACATTATTATTGTTATGTCGGCTCTGATTATGTTATGACCCCTTAGACTCCTATATATGGAAAGGAGGTCTTTTCATTTGTATCATCGAAGAATTGTTCATTTATGTAATGTAAAGGAAGTTGCCCCCTCGAAGAGGCTGAATTCTAAGGCGTTGATCTATCTTTTCTATCTTTTCTTGAGCTGGTTTCATAACATTTGGTATCAGAGCTTTGGATTCTAGGGTTTCGCTGCTCCAAACAGGTCATCGTGGCATTTTCGCTATAACTTTTTCTGTGACGTTTCAGAAGTCGTAAAAAAACCCATTTCAGAAGAAATCGCGCTGAATCTTGGGTCCAAATTTCAGAGCTTTTTGCGCAATATTGGCGGAGATATGATCTGAGGAAGTTGGTCTTTTTACAGACTCCTGAATTACATTCAAAACAGGTGACCTGGGGAAAATCGTCATAACTTTCTCTCTGGGGATCGGATTGAAATTTCGTAAGAAGGTACAAAAAGAGGACGGACTGTAGTTTCGTGTATATCTTTTCAGAGCCAAAGGTCGAAAAATTGACACGTGGCACTTCATACAAGTTCGTTCTTCTGGAAAGGTCTATAATCAGGTCATCTTGGGAGATTGTGCATAACTCTTTTTTGGAGAATTCAATTTGGATCAAACTGGTGGCATTGGAAAGAGGACACAGAGGGATACTACAGGTAGCAATTTCAGAACTTAAATATCCGCAAGTACAGAGTTACAGTCGTTTCAAGATCGAGGTCCTAAAATCAAGAAAAAGCAAGATGAGGAAGTTTGATGGCAAGGATCCGGTAAATTGGATACTTCAGATGGAGCAATATTTTGATCTACATGGTGTACCACTGTTACAAAAGGTATGTATTGCATCTTCATATTTAGAACCGGATCAATTTTTATGGTATAAAGGGCTTTGTTCTCGTAAACAACTTGTTACGTGGTCAATTCTCACAGAGGAAATGATAGCACATTATGAGGATACAAAGAGCAACACCTTCTTTAGAGCAACACCACAACAATTGGAAAGAGTAAAAGGGCTTTGTGACATATTTGAAAGTAAAATTATGGCAAAAAAGAAGTCTAACCCTCACAACTTTAAAGATGGACGTGTTGTTTCTCCTAGCCTTCCACAACCTACAAGGGTTACACCACAACAATTGGAAGAAAAAAGAGAAAAAGGGCTTTGTTACAATTGTGACAGCAAATGCACTAAAGGTCATAAGTGTGCTGAGAAGAAATTATTTTACATAGAGTATGAAGAGGAGGAAGAAAAGGATCAAGAAACATCAAAAGAAGAGGATATACGCCAGGACCCGACCCCAGAGAAAGAAGAAATGAATCAGAACATATCTTGTAAATTATTGGCAAGAATGACCACTCCTCAAACTCTCAAGATAGAAGGACATATCAAGAAGAAAAAGGTGCAAGAAGTGAAAGTTCACATCAAGAAAGAAGAAATGAATCCAGCCATATCTTGTAATTCACTGGTCGGAATTACCATTCCTCAAACTATCAAGATAGAAGGACATATCAAGAAGAAAAATGTTCAACAAGTGAAAGATCACATCGAGCATCAAGAAATGAATCTGACCATATCTTGTAAAGGATTGGAAGAAATTACCACTCCTCAAACTCTAAAGATAGAAGGACATATCGAGAAGAAAAAGGTTCAAGCAGTGAAAGATCACATCGAGCATCAACAACAAGTTCTCCAACTTTTAAAGGATAACGCCACTTCGGTGCAAAATCAAATAAAACAACAAATAGATCAACATCATAGTGAAAAATGTTTTGATGTAGGCAACTGGGTATTTTTACTGCTACATCTAAAGCAAACTATTTATGAGAAGAAAATGTTGGCAATACTACATGCACTTAAAAAATGGCGACCTTACCGAATGGGAAGACTCTTCAAGGATGAGGATGTGGAAGCATTGTTTTGTGCTATTTCTATTATCCAACCAGATTGGATAAATGAAGCAAGGGATGAATGGAAGAAGGACAAAGAAGTATGGCCACTTATTCAAAAGTTGCAAAAGATCCCAATTCAAACAATATTGCCAGATATTGAAAAGGAAGGAAAAATCATATTGGAACCTGGAGCAGTCACAGAAACAAGAACCCGACAACGACGAAATCGGTCAATTTCAGAGTATCTCATCAAGTGGAAGAACTTACCCGCTAAAGATTCCACATGGGAGGAAAAAAACTCTATACAGAAGCATCAAGAACTACTCAAGCGTTGAGGACAACGCTTTTTGAAGGAGAGGGGAATGTTAAGCCCCTATACTACTAGTGTAACCCCTTATTGTTATTAGTACAACCCACTTATTATATTGATGTACCCATGTAGTGCCCATATTGTTACTAATGTGCCCCATAGAAACCCACTATTGTTATTATTGTGCCCTTACATTATTATTGTTATGTCGGCTCTTATTATGTTATGACCCCTTAGACTCCTATATATAGAAAGGAGGTCTTTTCATTTGTATCATCGAAGAATTGTTCATTTATGTAATGTAAAGGAGGTTGCCCCCTCGAAGAGGCTGAATTCTAAGGCGTTGATCTATCTTTTCTATCTTTTCTTGAGCTGGTTTCATAACATTAACTCCATAAGGCACTGGTACATTAATTTCTAAATCAATCAAGTGCTAAATTACCTTTCTATGTCTCTCAACCCAACTGGTCCACAATTGGTCTTCATTCATCCCATAGGGTCTACCCCCCTTAGCCTCGGGAGACGGCTTAAATGGGGAGATTGGGGATCAGGGTGACAGCCCCCAATCTGAGCGTTGTCGCGCTACTTGGAGAGTATGTGCGACAACAAAGTGGAAGAAACGTCGTTGCGTAGAGCTCATAGAAACGACTCCAACGCAACTTGAACGGGCGCATTTGGCCTCCGAACGAATGAGGAATTTCTTGTGGAAGTTTGTGACGAAACAATGTTTTACTATTCGACACATGGCAAAAGTACAAGTTCAACTTAGTGACAGATCTCCAACTTTGTTACAGTGGTAATATCTTCAGTTTGGTTACAAGGTGAAATAATGGGTTGAATGGATTAAAAGGTAATTATACATGATGATGATATATTAAAATGTCATTTTTAAAACAAAAACCATATATTAAAAATCCATATGGCGCATTTGATTTATTATATACAACATATATTAAATGGCGCAGTTTACAAACCTATGTAAAAACTAAATAGCAGAATGGCCAATGTGATGGGTTATAAACCTTAGCAACGAAACATATATTACAAACCATATATTGTAAGCATGGTGGAATTTAATATTAAAGTGTTAAAAACCATGTGCTATGTTCAACATCACCGTGGAGTTAGTATTCGGTTCGATCACATCTCATGCTATGGTTGGCCACCGGAGTTAATGGTTGTAACGTTACATGCCATGTTTATGCCATGATCTTTGCTCCATTACTCTATAACTACGCTTTATACATCCGCCATATTAATTATACACTCTGCCTTCGTTATAACCAAGCTTTTCCTTATTTAGCCATACCTCCACCCACGTATATATGGTTGTAATAAATTTTAGTTCGGAGGAGCGGATCCGAAGGATTATATGGATATGGTTGAGATATGGTATGGTTTTGGTTGGAATAAGGATATGGTTACGTTGATATGGAGTGATAAGTGTTGGATAATGTATTCAAAAGCTACGAGAAATATGATTTCAAAAACAAATTATACACCAAATATCAAATGTCATTTTAATATTTAGTTTGGTTTTGTTAGAAATGGATATGGTGGAGGATCAATGTGAGATTATTTTGGAGTCATAAATGTAAAGTGGTTATACAGGGATATTTTTGGTTACCAAAATATTATATATATGGTAATGTTATGTCATGGAAAAAATAAATGAGAGTTGTGACATTTTGTACAGTAGGGAAGAATTTTTGTGTAGCTTTGGAGATTTGGAGGTAGAACTTTGCAGGTTTATTCCGGGAGTTGTAGGAGATTTGTTTCAACTTTGTTAGTTGTATCAGATTTTTGAGGTCGAACAGAACACAACTGGACCAGCGAGGGATATTGTTGATGTAACTTTCATATATTTTTTTGGGCTTTGATTTTCTAATATAAAGGCCTCCCCATTGAAGACTAGGCCCAGAGATGTAGGCTTTGAGATAGCCGAACTCCGTTATCAATCTCTTGCGTCACTTTTCTTCTCATGGTTTGTTGTTCTAATTTGCTGCAACATTATTATTTAGTTCTCCATGCTTATGTATTTAATGGTGTTTTTAAATCATGCATTAACACTTTCTAACAGAGAATAAATCACAATCTCAATTAAAGATTTTTTAGGGATCAATCCAACACTAAGTTGACTTAGAGGGTTGAAGCTCTTGGGTTAGGGCCCAACCCTAGCAACAAAAGTTCCTCTTTTGCAGTTGTATTCTTCGCTTAGAATGATAGTTAGCTGCTAAAGTTTATTTATGTTTTTTTCTGTTTAGCTTAGCAGGTTATTTGCATTATTGCTTAACCTTGTTTCCATTAGTTTAAAGAGGTAGATTAGTATTGTAGTTTAGTGGAGGAAATATACCAGAAAATATTATGACAGTGGCCCCTATCGCATCTCCCTCATGGGATCGTGAATAGAGGAACCCACTCTCACAACCTCAAAAACAAAGTTTGTCTTTTGTTTATTGCATGGATTGAGTTTCATTCTTCGCAAGATAATTGTTTATGATTTCTTGCAAGCATCTGCAGTTGTTACCTTGTTTCTTGAGATTTCTGTAGCTTAAAAGGCAATCCATTTCATAGAGATAGTCCTTAACAGTAGATAGATAAACTTTCTCAAATTGATTATTTAACAATATATAGAATAATAGGTTTTATTGCAAGGATTATTGATCTGCAGGAAGGCACTCCTCCAACTAGCTTCACCCGAGTCTTCTCCACCTTCTGTTGAGACATACCAGACCATAGTCTGAACCTCTATATTCCAACCATTGTGAGCAAGCTACCTTAGGCAAATCCAACCTCCTTGGGGTGTTGGGCTTGGCCTTGGGCGTTTCTCACCTTCCCTACACCACCTACAACTTTCATGCACCCCTCCAACACCTTATCTCACTATCCTTACCCTTCAAAACCTCTCAGCTAACTTCCTGTAGTAGTTCAGGACATCCTGTAGAATTTTCCTGTAGCAAATCTGTAGCAACTTGTTTTGACCTTGTTTTGACTTGAAATGATAGGATAGCCTAGTATAGGAGTAGCTTTGCCCCTCGGTTTGGACTCCATGACCAAAAGTGCCACCTAGACCAGCTTTCCCATTACTTCCCCCCTGCAAGATCAAACAACATTGGATTTTATTTCTCTGAAGTTAGCAATTAAGACATTTTCTTCAAATGTGAATGAGATATTGATGTATGCATGTTTGAGTTCTAAGATGATAGAGTAATTTTCTATTTTCAAGCAGTCTTGATAGCTAGATGATCAAATGCAAGATTAGCATAGTTTCCTTTCTGCAAGTAATTTGTGTCATTTCATAGCATTTACCATTTGGCAGCTTTCATTTCCTAAATAGACAAGCATTTACTTTTCCTGCACTAGAACTAGCTTTACATTCACTATCAATAGTCAGACTCCCTTTAGTTCAATAGAGGACTGGTCTGGAACCCTAATGGTCAAGTGCCCTAGTTGAGAAGTGACATGAGTAGAATGATGCATCTGTTGTGTATATAGCATTGTCACCTCCAAGTTTGTATGAAACCGTGGGTTGATAAAGTAAAGTTGGTAGCCCTAGGAGTTGCAACATTCTTGCTGCAATACTAAGGCTCATCACCTTTTGGCACCGTTTTTGGAGAGGTGTCTAGGTAGATGTAATTTTTGCTTTTCTCTCTAATTTGCATTTAGCAACTAGATGTTATTCTACTTTCCTTTTTCTTTTACAATTAATTATGAAAAACAAATAAAAAGAAAAAAATTCTTTCATGCCTCATAGGAGTAGAGACAATTTAGGGAAATTCTTTCCAAATACCCCCACACCATCAAACAGTCAACCTTCCCTCTTCTTTGGTGGCTATCAGGTTCCCTCTCTAACTACAGCGGAATTAGAGGACCCATTAGGTGAACAACTAGAGATCTTTGAAGACCCTATTGAGGACGAAGAAGAAGAAACCATTCCACACACTTAAACCATGGCTAAAAACTAAAATGAGACTGAAAACATAAATGAGGGTGCTTTTCCCATTAGAGAGACTAATGGAGATGCTAGGATGAAAAACATAAGCCCCTCTACCCTTTCTCATTTCCATGGATTAACCTCAGAGGATCCTGATACCTTTTTGTTTGAGTTTGTTGTCATCTGCGAAACTTATGATTATACCTCTGATGACTAGAAGTTGAAGTTGTTCCCATCCACCCTTAAGGATGCAGCCTTACGTTGGTTCATGGGTATACCTAGGGACAACATCACTACCTGGGCTCAAATGCAGCAAGCCTTCAACAACAAGTACAGGAACTATTGTAGGTCCAAAGACACCAAAGAGGAAATTTTTAGAATGACCTTGAAACATGATGAATCCTTGGAAGATTATGAGGAAATGTTCCAACTCAGTTACAAAAGGGCCAGATGCACCCTTGACCTTGAATCACTCGAGTTAGTCCTTCTTAGAGGAATCAAGGAGGGCATTCTAGAGACCCTAAACATGTTGTCTAGAGGGGACATTTATCAGCTATCTTATGATGATATCACGACAGTTTTCAAAAATCATTCTAGGGTTGCCAGAAAGAAGGGTAGGGCTAGTCAAACTTTGGCCAGTTCCTCTTTCTCCAACATATCTATCAAGAGTGAAATTGGAAACATGTTGGAAGACTTTAAAAGTGAAATGTTGCACACCCATGCTCTGCAAATGGACACTATACAGAACAAGAGGAAGCACAGAGAGCCTTAGCTATATTTTGCCCTAGATGCACTAGAAGACACCCATAAATGAATGTCCATTGAATGTTATAGAGGTATGCTCGGTCTGTGAGAAAGTCCATTCTACAGATAAGTGCCCTTCTATGCCTATATTGAAGGTTGTATACCAAGGGGTTGAAGGTGGGGTTGAAAAACCCTATTATATCAATCAAAGGAAGCCTCAAGGACCTCTACCATACCAACAGGGCATGCAAGGGCCATATTATTCCTATTACAATCCCTTTCCTCTTGGTGTTCTCCTGCTCATCCTTCATGGTCTACACCTTCTCCTTGGTCTTATGCACCTCAATACCCATCCCGACCTGTCAATCCATCATTTCAGCCATATGCTCCCCCATATCCTCAATGAAATACCCCATCACAAGGTTGGAGGCCTCCATTCAACCAACCTCGAGCCTTACTTCCTCCACATCAATCTCAACCACAGCTCCTTCATCCTGCTCCACCTCAGCAACCTCAGATGCCTGCTCAACCAAATCTGAACCTGAACAACAAATAAGCACAATAGGTCTATAGTGGAGAGACATCCTACCCTACCTATGTTGTGGAAATTCAAGAAATCAACCTCAGGTCTGGAAGAGTGCTTCCAGATAACCAACCTCCATCTCCACCTGAGGAGCTTGAAGAGGAAAAGGAAGAGAGTGTTCCTAAATCCAATCCACCTCCTTTTCCTGAAAGATTGATCCATCCTAGTCAACACACCCCAGAAGAGATTGAACTTCTAGGAGAATTGAAAAACTTGTGTGTTAAAATCCCACTCCTCCAAGCCATCAAGGATGTCCCCATATACAACAAGCTAATAATGGAGAAATACTTCAAACATCCAGGGAGGAGAAAGAAAGACACCACTACCATTAATGTCATTGGACAGTTGTCTGACTTAATGCTGGGGAGGGTGATTTTCCCAAAGTATCTCAACCCTGGAAGTCATGTGGTTGATGTGCACATTAATGGCATCATTGTCCCCCACAAGTTGATTGATCTTGGGGTTGTCATCAATGTGATGACGAAGGAGGCCATGCTCAAACTAAATCTCCAAGGATCCTTAAAAAAGACCACAATAGTATTGCAACTTGCAGACAGATCCACAGTAGCTCCCGAGGGAGTTGTTGAGGATGTGATGGTCTCTATTGATTCCTGGGAGTACCCTATTGACTTCTTAGTTCTCCATCCCAAGACCAAATTCAATGGTTATCCTCTCATCCTTGGAAGGCCATGGCTAGCCACTACTGATGCTTACATAAGTTGCAGAGTTGGGAACATGACCATTAAGAATGGGCATTTGTCCAAACAGTTGGTCTTGTACCCTCCTGCTCAACCATCCCTAGAGCATGACTTACCCTTATGGTTGGAAGAGGAGGAGGAAGATGAAGTATACCATACCACATCCTACCCAATATGTACCCTAGATGCTATTATAGGAGGGGGGAAACCTGATGAAGATGACCTCATTGATCAAATCCTCTAGAACTAGCCCCCCAACACCATGCCTCTTGATGAGTTGGTGAAGAAATCTGAAGATAACCCTTGGACTGATTTGTGCCTAGTTGACTCAAGTCCTGCTCATATCAAAATGGTAGAATTTGGTCCATCTAAAACATTGAAAATCAACCCCTCTCTCTCAGCCCATCAAGAAGAGAAGTTGTGCAACATGCTGAGAGAGCACTTGGATGCTTTTGCCTAGAGCTATAAGGAAATGAAGGGAGTGCATCCTTCGGTGTGTACTCACCACATCTACATTAAGGAAGGATGCAAACCAATGCGTCAATCTCATATGAGAATGAACCCAACCATCAAAGACAGTCAAAGAAGAATTGCAGAAGTTGTTGGATGTAGGGTTCATTTACCCCATCTCAAATAGTGAGTGGGTGTCCCCTCTAGTTTTGGTCCCAAAGAAGAATGGAAAGTGGAGGATCTATGTGGATTACAGAGATCTAAACAAAGCCACTAGAAAAGACCATTTTCATCTACCCTTCATTGATCAAGCCTTGGATGGTCTTACAGGGAAGAAGTTCTTCTCTTACCTGGATGGATTCAGTGGTTATAATCATATTCAGATCAACCCAGAGGACCAAGATAAAACCACCTTCACTTGTCCTTGGGGTACCTTTGCTTATAGAGTCTTTCCTTTTGAATTATGTAATGCCCCTACCACTTTTCAAAGGGCAGTTCTTAGCATCTTTTTTGAGCTAATCCATGACTCTGTACAAATTTATATGGATGATCTCACTCCCTATGGGTGTGACTTCTTGGAGGCTCTCTCTAACTTGGGGAAAGTATTAAATAAGTGCATTGAAATGAACCTATGACTTAGTCCTAAGAAGTGTGAATTATTGATGAATGCAGGCACTGTTTTGGGTCACTCAATATCTCAGGAAAGACTACAAGTGGACCCAAATAAAATTGCAGTCATAGAAAGGGTTCCTACTCCTCAAAAGTAGAGGGATGTCAGCAGTTTCTTGCGCTTAGCTGGATATTATAGGAGATTTATCAAAGACTTCAACAAAGTATCCTCACCATTGTTTAGACTGCTGGCCAAGGACTCTAAATTTTGCTGGTCATAAAGTTGCCAAGAGGCCCTAGAAATATTGAAGGACAGGTTCACTACTACACCCATACTCAGAGGCCCAAATTGGGCTCTTCCTTTCCACATCCATGCTAATGCATCTGACAAAGCTATAGGAGTAGCTCTAGGCCAGATAGATGACAAGTTGCCTTATGCCATTTACTTCATTAGCAAAAATATGTCCAAGGCTGAATTGAACTACACTGTGATTGAAAAGGAACTCCTAGTTGTTGTCCACTCCTTTAACAAATTCAGACACTACATCACTGGTTATCAAAACTTTGTGCATACTGACCATGCTGCTATAAAATACTTAATCAACAACCCTGATGTGAATGATAGAATTATTAGATGGTTTTCGTTATTACAACATTGATTTAACTATCATTAATAAGCCAGGTAGAGAAAATGTAGTTGTAGATTTTTTGTCTAGACTCGTTGTTGGGAGATTTAATGGGTGTATTAATTCTCCTGCATCTATATGTCAATCTAGGCTTGTAAACAGGAGTTGTACTGCTCTTTCTAAATTCAATTCTTTGTCAGAGTTCTAATGGTTTCCTTTATAAAATGATTTAGCTAAATCTAGCACACAATTCATCAAATTCTAGCAAGCAGAATCAATAATCAAATTTTAACTTTGAAACTCTTAATGAATATGTACTTTAAAACTATTATACTTAAATGAAATCCCAATCTGAATCACGAGATATATGCTAAGAAAAAACTTCTGATTAAAACACTTTATCAAATAACTCAAATCCCATAAAAACCCTAAGAAACCCTAATTCTGTTACCTATGCTACTTTTGAATGAAAGGTTGCAAATTCTAATTTACTTCAAGCATGTTCTAAAGGCAAGTAGACTTGAAACTAAACTTTTCAAAGATAACTTTAAATCTTTAGGACTCTATGATAAGCTTCACTCTTGGGCGCAACTCAGAATAATTTCCAACTAAAAACCTATTTCAATCATCTTGCTTGTTTGACTAAGTACCATACAAATCTAAATCCTATGCCTAAAATTAAAAGGAGACAATAACTTTCAATCTGCTATCAAACCCTAGCTTAACAAAATACAACCTATAACTTGCATTCAACCATCATGAAAGGAAAACCTAACTAAATGAGATGCCAACTCTTCTTATCAAACCAATGAAGGCTTGTCTTCAAACTGGTGAACCTATGTAGCTCCAAACCTATACTCTGTTTCAAAACAATAGAAATTCGAGCTAAGAGTGATCCTCTGCCTGATCTAATCAATCAAAGAGAGAAACAATCCTCCAGTAACTAACTATTCTTCAACTCTATTCTAGAAATCAATTTTTAATGCTTAACACCTGCTCCGCTTGTTTGCAAGTTATGAATGGAAAATAGGGAGTGGAATTAACTAACTCAGCAACTCAACTATCCCAAGGATTATTAGATTATCATTATAAAACCAAGTTCAATTGACAGTTCCGAGATTTTTATGTTAAGTTTCAATGATCTTCTGAGATCGATCAGTGGATACTCCACATTGTGAATTCTAATTCTCTTGTTGCATAAACCTTACACACTCATTCATTTAGTGTCCTTCAAGCTCAAATAAGTATGTGTAATCAGGGTTTTATGGAGGAATTTATGTGATCGTGTGTAATTCACTCATAATGGTATGCGTACAAGCTTGTGACTTGGGTTATGCCCATGATTGGGCAAGACTACAATGTAAAAGAACTCTCGTGGAGATGTCAACCACTCACAGAATTGGCCCACTCACAATGGTAGATTATGCCAATAGGGCTGCCATAGGGTAATAAAACAAGGGATGGAACAATCACGCAGAGGTTATGAAATGTGTTTTAGATCAGAAGCAGAGAACTGAGGCTATCAACATGATGGATCGAAGACAAAGTGAACAGAGGTCATTACATTCACCATTAATTCGTTTTGAAAACAAAGAGTGCCTATTTCTTGGTAAGTGAAAAGGGAAATCAAAGGAATGTGTTTTTACTGAGATCAACCTGTAGTGAATGCTCAATCCAATCAACTGTAAATTCTAATTAATCTACTCATTCGCCATATAACCAAATCCAACCTTATGAAAACTAGCTCATTCAGAGACCAAAGCAAGATATGCCAAAATGCCAGAATGTTGTTATATAAACAAAATGGATTCAGATGCTCTAGAAACAAATTAACACAATCAGTCAAATGCCGGAAACTAGATTTAAATTCTTTTCAAAACAATTCAGAGAAATGAATTAAAACTTAAAGCAACAAATCAACTACTAGCTACAGGATTAAATTGCCCAGTGGTGGTGGGCCCTTGCCACTACTGGGTATGAAACTTATAGTAAGATGAAGAGGATCAGATAACTATATCAACCATTTACAAGCTCTTGCAATCACAACTTCTTCTTCAACGCAAAACCAAGGCAAAGATCATTTCCATTGATAAATCTCAGTAGAACAATAGTAAAACAAAAGAGTTTAGATTCTTGAGTATGTATGCATGTATCCCCTCCACATTGTTTTCTACAGGATTTATAATCCAATTTACATATTACAATTAGTAAAAATCAAATCATGGAGATGCCAATCTGATTTCCATTCTAATCAAGGCTTAGCAACCAACAATTTGCTATACAAGATCTAAATGATAAGACAAAATTCTGTTTTGGAGGCTAAAAGCTGGCTATGCATAAGAAGCATCGATCTTCCTCATTTAATTCGATGAGGTCACATTGACCATCTTTCTCATCCTTAAGTGCAAATATTCAAGTGTAATTTCCTAGAGTGCAATTCTGGATTGCTTCCTTAAGTACAGTTCCTTCTTTGAGTGCAAAATTCTCTTTTGATGCAAAAGTCTTGGGTCCCTGTGAGAGCAATCTTCACATCTATCACCCATAATGATTAGTAAACAAACAAGCACACATTCAACTACCTAATATTGATCATCAAAATAGCTAAAACAACACCATTTGTAATGCTTTTACCTTGGATGGGAATTTGGTATAGTCTAGGCACAAGGAGGTCAAAATGACATGAAAACAATTCAACTATAGGTTAAAACAGGGCAAAAAGTAGTATGAAAAGTGTATGAGTAGAGACAAAAATGGAGTCCAACACTTGCTTTGCCCATAGGTGAGGAAGGAATTGTTAGTAAATAATATATTACAGAGAAATGGAACACATAAAATATTGTAGAAATATAAACACAGAAAACGCATAAAACAAGAGAGACACAGATATACGTGGTTCACCTAGTTTGGGTTGCATTCACGAAGAAACAGCCAGTCCTTCGTTTTATATTATCCAGCAAACTAAAGCGATACAACCTACAACAGATACGCTGTAATTCCCTCTTCGCTCTCAATCTTCTCTCTCTTCCTCACTCAGAATACAGATCTACATAGACGCAATACAATTCCCTCATATATAGTGAGGCGTTGCCTTCTAGGGAAAAGAATCCGTAAATTAAACATAACTTCTACCGTCAGATCTCCGCCTAATGAACAGCCCAGATTGACTACGAAATTACAACATTTTACAAGGAAATTTTACATCTATTTTTAGCTTCAGGGGCGCTTCCCCCGATCCCCCAGCCAGGGGGGGGGGGGTCAGAAAGGTCGCAGCTGCCCCCCCCCCCCCCCCCCGGACCGCCCCTGCAGCAAATATTTTACAGGCGGCGTTGGCGCCCCATTACGCTCTGAGGTCCAATGCGGCGATACCTTTGAATACAGAAGATAATCAGGCTCCACACCCAACAGGAATGGTTGATGGTCAACTGCCCGATGAGCATTTATTTGCTATCTCAGTTCTCTCTCCATGGTTTGTTGACATAGGCAATTGCCTAGTTGCTACAAAGTTCCCTCCAAATCTGTCATCCAGGGAGAAGAGCATAATTGTAAGGAAGAGCACCCCATTCACTTGAATTGGGGGCAATCTCTTCAAGCTGGGCCCAGATCAAATTTTGAGGAGGTGTGTTAGGGAGGAGGAATTCTTCGACATCCTTCTAGCCTGCCATGATGGGCCTTGTGGAGGTCACTTTGCAGACAAGAGGACAACTTTCAAGGTACTGTAAGTTGGCTACTACTGGCCCACTCTCCACCAAGATGCAAGAGGATATATCAGTCGATATGATCAATGCTAGAGGATGGGAGAACCTACTCCCACGGATGAAATTCCCTTGCAACCTCAGGTGACTCTAAAGCCATTTGACAAGTGGGGCATGGATTTCATTGGGCCCATGGATCCACCATCAGGGCAAAAAAGTACATAATTGTATGCACTAATTATTTGAAAAAGTGGGTTGAGACCAAGGCTGTCAAGGTAGCAACAGAGCATAAATTGGCCAAGTTCTTAAGGGAGAATGTATTCTACAATTTTGGGTACCCTAGAGAACTAGTCACCGATCAAGGAGCTCAATTCACATCACATCTGATTGAAAATTTGTTGAGGCAACATGGGATAAAACATAGGAAGTCAACTGCCTATCATCCTCAGGCCAATGGACAAGTAGAGGTCACCAACAGAGCATTGGAAGGCATCCTCACCAAGGTTGTGAGCAGTAGCAGAAAAGATTGGGCTAATAGACTAGTGGAGGCCACTTGGGCCTATAATACAACCTGGAAGACAACCGCTAGTTTCACCCCTTATGACTGGATCTATGGAAAGAAGGCTCTTCTCTGCATTGAGTTTGAGTACAACACCTTGAGAATGGAAGCACAGTTAGATTTGGACATTGCAAGGGCACAACAAGAGAGGCTACTCCAGCTAAATGGTCTGGATGAATTCAGGATGTAGGCCCTCCTACACACTGAAGTTATCCGAGTACAAAGGAAGGTTTGGCATGACAAGAACATCAAGGACAAGGTTTTTCAAGAAGGGGATTGATCTATGTTGTATGACTCCAGCTTCAAGGACTTCAAAGACAAATTGATGACAAGGTGGTTAGGCCCATACCTAATGGAGAAGTGTCATGACAATGGGGTTGTTCAAATCAGGACGATTGATGAGGAAGGTATTCCCTTTCTTGTCAATGGATACAGATTGAAATCTTACAAAATACCTTTGTCCAGGGAGGAGATCATCAACACCATTAGTAAGGAGCTAAATGTGATTGGAAGTGTCCTAGCTTCCAAGTCACACAATTCTTGAAAACAATTTTATTTGTGAAAAAAAGAAAAAAAAATAAAAACAATAAGAGGCCTAGATGAAAACCTCTATAAGGCATCTGAGGCCAACTCTTGGGTTGAAAACCTCCTTGAGATAGCCCAAGAGTGAAAAAAGAATAATAAAAAGATCCATGGGTGAAAATCTCCCTTGAGGCACCCAAGGAAGGCAAGAAAGTTGAAAACCTCACTTGTGGTATCCTTTGTGTCTTTCAAAAAAAAGAAAAAAATTACCATGGGAGGGAACTCAAACCTGTCCACTAATAAATTATGTGATTTTGCAGGTTTTTGAAAACAGTAAAAGATGCAAAGCTACAGGGAAATCATGCCAAGTTTCATTCCATTTCTCCCAGCATCAACTTCATCTCATCCATACCAACCATGCCCCTTCCACTCATATCCATTTTCAGGCATCAAAAATCATTTTTTTTGCATTTTCTAGCTTACTACAGGATGTCCTGTAGTTGCTATAGGAAGATCCTGTAGCACTATAGGATGTCCTGAAATGCTATAGGAAAGGGGACCCAATAAGAAAATCATCATATATTCCTATTCTAGGTTGATCAGAGACCTCACACTTCATAAAACCACTCACCCATCATCCATGCACCCCTCATCCAAATCACCATACCCATACCTAGCTTTGTCTCATTAAAAAAAACACAGGAAATGTCCAAAATATAATGAAAAAAACAGAGGACATGTCCTCACTTGCCTCAGCCATTCACTACTCCATTAGAGCTCTTCCATCATCCTCCAACCCCTACACCACTACCCAACATCCCTCTGAGAAAAAAATCATTGTAAAAGGAAGAAAAAAGGCAGCTACAGGATCTCCTATAGCAGCCACAAAATATCTTATAGCAGCCTGTTCCATTACTGCAACCAGCCCGAGACTTCATTTTTCTTCCGAACCAAAGCAAGGAGTATCATGATCTCCAATCAACTTGTTTCTCTTAGCCAGGTTCCACAGCAGCAGCAACAAAGAGATACCAAGCACCTGCACAAATGAACAGACAAATAGTCAACTATACAAGTAGGAAGAAATACACAAGAAGAGAGCAAAGGAGCACTTCCTTTAGTAGCACAAAAGGAAAATATTCCAACATGCATTGATCAACAAAAGGTAGGCACATGTATGGAAACTTACCCAGCTCTTCCCTAAGTACGATATAATGGAAAATGTATAAATGTCAAAGAAAGGTCTTTTTATAAGTTGGAGGTGGCCAGTTAACTTGGCCACCCTCAACTCGTGATCGAAAAGTGAACTCCCAATCAGCATGCCACATCAGAGTGTCACATTAGTCGGAATCAGTTAAAAAGGTGGTTGAATCAGTTAAGGGGGAGTGGGTGATGATTACAAGGAGAAAGTGAATGATCACCAACAATGGGCCAACGGTCCCAATTAGCAAATATTGTACCATCGCTAGCCAGCAAAGCGCTCTGAGCCTCGACCATAAATAGCATAAACCCCAATCTTTCATGCACTTTTTTTCCCATTTCGAGATCAAAGATATAGGGACAAGCTCGGAAAGCCATCAAAAATTTGAACCCTGATCTAGCCATCCTACAGGAGACAACTACAAGAAACAGCTACAGGAAACTCATAAGCCTACAGGAAGCTACAAGAAGCACTAGAATTCCACAGGAAGTTTGCAAGGGGGTGCCTAGGGTCAACTTGGTCATTAATTAGCGTAATCCCAATCATTACAGTGAAAAGTAAGTGGCTCATCTCTCCTTTTTAGTCAGCTTGGGAATTAGACAGAGTTTGGGGCTATATAAGAAAAATTATGTGGTTATAATGAATTGTATAAATTACAGTCATCCACTAAGAAAGTTAAGCTCCTAGCCACCCTAAAATCCATATTGAAGTTGTCCTACAAAACCTCTTGCACTTAGTTAAAACATAGAAGAAAATGGGAGGGGGATTCAATAGAAGAAAACCCACAAGTACATCAAGAGTTCACCTTCATCCCCCTATGGTAGATATCTTTGGGAGGCATCACTGATTAGGCTTCTTTGAGTTTCTCAAGGGATACAATGATGATATAACCTATGAGTTTGCCATGGAAGTAAACCCTCAAGCAAGAACAAGTGTTACCACTATGGTGAGAGGATTGTCTATTACCATCAACCCTGATGTGATTGGCAGAGTCATAACACTTCCTATAGGGATTCAATGGAGAAAGGAGGACAAGGCCAGTAACACCTTTGCTAAGAAAAATTTCTTCCTAAATGATGAAAATCCAATTGAAGACAAAAATGGGGTCAGAAGGGAGAGCCTTCCCTATCCATGGCATGAGGTGAGATACCACATCCTTAAGTATATTTCTTGTGAAGGAAGACAAAGTGTAGTCTACGACTACCAATTCAGATTCCTCCAAGAGTTGAGATTTAGAGATAGAGTACCCATAAACCAAAGGCTCAATGTGCATTTTTTCCTTTTACAGTTTGTTGACCACTGGAGTGGCACCTGATGATTATATGAAGACTCCATGCCCAAGGATGATCCAGAGGACACTTGTACCATCAGACATCATCAGTCAGCAGAGTTTTGTAACTCTACTTCTATCTTCTTATCATCTTCCTTGTACCCAGATTCCACACCCTGCGGGGAATTGTAATAAGTGACATTAGTAATGCTGAGTTTTGAATCTGTAACAGGCCTAGGATGTTGGGACTCGATCAGCAAATGAGTACACCTTGGTGTATTTTTTTATCTAGTTAATTATCCCTTCTTTTTCAGAGGTGGATAATTTTCTGAATTTTTTTCACTCACTTTTTACCCCAGAGCTGGGGTGACAGTTTGAAGGTTGAGCCCCTAACACATCTTAATGTCTAGAGTCGATGTATATTACCATACTAGATCACACAAAAAAAATCATGGAATCTGGTTTGGTCTAGGTAGTTATTTTTTATTTTTATTTTCCGCACTGCGGAAATTGCAATAAAAATGTACTTGTACTGTAATAAGTGATGTCTAGAGAAATTGTATGGGATATGAGTAATGAAATTTTCACCTCTCACCCTTAACTTTCTACTATGATACACTTTGAGGGGTTAAAAATGTGTTTTTAACCATCAAAACTCATTTTTCCTAAGTTTAGTGGGAAATCTAGCAATTAATTAAGCCTGAAATTAAATAAATGGAGAAAAACAAATATCCACACATGCTAAATGTTGTGGAAATGAGGTGGAAAATTATGGAGGAATTAAATTGAAGTCCCAAGGTAATGTGAACTCCTAAAATCAAGGAAAGGACATGTGCTCAAATAAAATCGAATTTCTGGCATTAAATGAGAAAGTTGCTTACTTGGAAATTCAAATTTGTGAAGTTAATGCACATTTGAGAGGATTTGGGAGAATATTTGGTGGAGATTTTTGTCGGAAATTGTCTCCACATGGGTTACCACCTATATACACTTGTCATTCTATCATAAAATTCGAATTTGGCACATAAGGGAAGAAGAAAATGATGTCCACTTGCTAGAATTCGATTTTTACACTTGGCATTGGAGCTCCATTCATCAAATTCGAATTTCTTTTTGGGATTGTCACCTCATGCCACTTGTTTAATCACTTCTACATTGGGATTGGCTTCAATCCCACTTTTCATTATCATTCTTCATTGGGAATTTCTCCAAACTCTCTATATAATAAAGCCATGGGCTCTCATATTGTAGCATGTGATACGAACTATTGTGCTTGAGGAGGCTCTGCGGGATTGTATTCACTACTTGCAATATAATACAATACTCTTTGGGGTAAAGCGTGATGGTGTTTTTCTCCTTGCATGTGTGGTAAATTCTTGACTTGTTGTTATGCTTCTATTTATTTTCTCATGTCATTATTTCTTTCATGCTTTTTTCCAGTTATGTTAGTATGCAGCTATCTCATATTAGCATAAGAATTAATTATTTGCTTTAGGAAAAGAAATCTTCTAGTGAATGATAGATGTATCTCTAGGAATTCTTTCCATTACACTTATTTAATTTCATGTCGATTTAATGATTTGTGGTGAAGTTTGGTAGATGAATCATTATTTGGTCAAGCTTTTCAAGCGTAAGGGGAAATTCTCAAACGAATCAACCCATTCTTGAAAAATATTCAAAGAGAACCCGCATGTTTTGAATTCCAAAGTCTCATCTATATCTTATTTGTGTCTTGCAGAGATTATTTCAAGTTTCTTAAATCTTTTATTTCTTGCATCAAAATATCAAACTTGGAAAAAATTATTTTTTACGTATTGTACTTCATTTATCAATATCTAACTGTTTCAAAGAGCTAAGTCATCGCTAGTCAAAGAGGAGAGCCTGCTCATACTCTTTGGCCTAACCTCTTGTAGATTATTTTTATAACATACTTTGTAGTTATCTTGAGCTAACATTTGTTGTTGTAGATTTTTTTTAACCTGTTCTCTTGCAGCTACTTGTGGGATTCATCATTAGAAAATTACTTACAAGTTTGCATGCAGGACCTTGGGGCTTAGATTTAGTGATTACTTCCACCTTTAGGCCAAATTCATTTTGGATAACTCCGTGTTCTTATTGAGGAAAGTTGAGTTCATTTTGGCCATCTCTCGCTCTCTCTTGGTCGTGGCCATAGAGGAGACTTATCTTCTCTTCTTCTTCTTCTTCAGAAAATCTGCATTTTGTTGAGCCTTTGTAGGCTTCAAATTGCAGAAATCTTCAACGAGGAAAAGTCTATGGTTTGATTCCAATTTGTTAAGACTTTCCTTGGATTTAAGAGAAGACTTCATTGTCTTTTCCTTTTTGTAACAACTAATAAAATTTCTGATTTTGGGAGCGTGGGTTTTACCCATTGGTATCCCTATCTCTCCACCTTTTGGAGAGGCTTGGTGGTCTGACTTTGTTGGTTTATTTCATTTTGCATGCATATCATATAATTGAGAAACTAACACAACATGCATCACACTCATTTTGCATGCGCTTTACTTTAACTTACTACATGTTTTAAATCCATAACATGTTCAGATTTTTTTCATGCAAGCACTTTTTACTTGATCTTATTTGGCTTGAAAAATAGTTCCAAGTTTACTTATGCTTCACGATTAAGCACATTTTAAATTCATCAAGTATTTGAACAAATTTTCTCCATAAAGTAACATTTTATTTCATGTCAAGCAAGTACATTTCAAGTAGAAGTAAATTCTCATTGTTTGGTTAATTTATTTACATGCCTCAAGCATCACTAAAACTTACCTCCAACTTAAGTTGGTTGAATAGACTTTTAGGGACCCTCTACCTCTATTAACTCCTCATTGTGAGATCCAAATATCTGGGCGAGGATGAGGTCTACGGACTAGAGTCAATTGTAACTTTGCCTTAGCACTAATCAAATAAAATGAACCAAGAAAAACATTCCATCACATTTGCTTTGGTTTAAAGTCTCACATACATATCTTATTTCAAGAAGCACTTTGGATACAAGCATTGTAATTTCTTTCAATTTTGCATCAAGTTTAATTTTTCTTGTACATGGAAATTGACTCATCTTGTAGTTTAATTATTGTCATAAATGGTTGATTTCACTTTCAAGTACTATTATTTTGGGTTGCAAACTTAATTGCATGTTGTCATCTTGGTCTAACATTTGAGTTATTTTTGTATCCTTTTGAGCAAGATAGTTTCCATGCTTTGATTTGTAGACTTATTCATCTTGAAAGCATTTATAATATCTTGTGCTAACAATTTATTGTTTCACTTTTCAGGATTATTTTGGCTTTCCATTTGAAAGCATTTCACTTCATTTTAAGAAAATACAATTTCATTTCTTAAAGAGCAATACTTTGAAGGCACTGGTTGTTTATGTATTTCATGCTTATCTTATGTATTTATGGTTATTGCTCATATCAGTTTTTCTTATAAATCTTAAAGAAATAATCTATTTAACTCTAACAATTCTCCTAGAAACTCACATCTTTTTAACTTAACTTTTCATTAGGGACCACCCCCCTTAGCTAACCTAGGAGATAGCTTAGACAAAGAGATTTGGGATTAATGTGACAGCACCTTCTCTGAGATCCCTACCACCAACCACACTTTGTGGGGTTGAAGGATTTTCTCACTGACTTGTAGGTAGGTGTAGGCGACAAGTTCAACACAATGCATTATAGACAGGAGTGAGAAGGTGAAAGAAGGGAAGCACCAGCAGTTAGCACACGATGGTCTCATCAAGCTAATAATGGAAGATGCCTTAAGACAATTGAGAATTATTATTCTCTGGTCCACATTTAAGGACATGGGCAGAGAAGCCTTGCTCGAAACCTGAGCCCTTGAACATGGTGGGATCCCAACCTCTAGTGTTGAAGAGGAAGAGGAGGAAGAGGAAGGAGGAGGAGGAAGAAAGAAAAGAAGAAGCAAAGGCAGACAAAACAGAGGAAGAAGAAAAGAAAGAAGGAGAGGAGGAGCAGAAGGCAGAGACCGGCCCTGAAAAAATATTGCACTTGAAAAAGAGGAGATATCCCCAAGATTGTCTCCTGAACCCACTGAAAAAGAGGCAGTTGCTGCCTTCGCTACCTTAACCACACCCATTAAGTCCAAGAGGAAAAGGCAGAGGCAGATTCCCCTATATTTCAAAACAAGAAGCACTAGGAATAGTAGGGGAACCCACAAACACCAACAAAAACCCCCATCATAATTGAAGAATCACCAAGCAAGCAGGAGGGGCTAGAGTCCATGGGAGTGAAGATTGAGAATGTCATATCACCAGAAGCAACCCCAAAGGCTACCATCACCTATGTCAGGAAGCCTGTCACCAGGTCAACATCATCTAAGCAAACCAAGGCACCTGTAACCCTCCAACAGAAAGGAAAAGGCCTACTACAAGATCCCCAAACAGTGCTACAGGAAACACTGGCAGCGCTACAGGAAAGACAAAAAGAGCCACAAGAAGAGCAGCAGGGGAAAAAATAAGGCAAGGAAGCAACACCACAAGTATAGGAGGGGGCAACTTCTCCAAAGACATTTGAGGGAGATTTTCCAAAGTTGCAGGAGCCTAGCCCACAGCCAAATCTGAGCTCCTACTACAAGTTTATTGAGGGAGGCAGAGTGATACCATAGAAATTTTCAATCCCTCTCTTCTTTGAACTTGAAAAAGAAAGAGGAAGGACACATCGATGGATGCAAATTGCTAAGTCAAAGAAAGTAGAAGATGTGGGCCATATGGAAGAAAAACTCCTAGACATGGGTAGGTAGTTCAGTGAATTAAGAGATGGAGAGAGCACCATGAGAACACAGTTGTAGACAGAAAACACATGGTTGAGGGGGAAGTTGCAAGAGAAGGAGAGCCAATTAGCCACCATGGCAAGCCTCTCCCTAGAGGCACTTCAATGCAGGCTGCCATCCAAATCATATGCATTATACCTCAAAGATCAATGGATGCAGTTTCAAATTAAGACATTGGCACAACAGGGGACCATGCCATTCCAAGATTATAGGCAATTCATCGAGCTATGTGACAAGATCACCCTTGAAGACAAGGCCAAATTATTTGAATTCTACCTACACAACCTTGCCTTGACAGACTTGAATGTGTGGGACCCCAATGCGAAGTTGGGGGACTTGCAGCTGATGGCCCTTGCATCATGGATGAGTCATGAGGAGGCCAAGGTTGAGGAGGTGAAGAGAATAGTAGAAAAAGAGGAAAGAGAGCCCCTCTACATTAGAGAAGAACAAATAAATTCCATGGTCGTTATTAGTAACCACAACATCATTTCCAATGACGCTCAACTTGCACCAAGATACTTGGCTACCCAAGAATAGGCTTTGAGAAAACTTTAAGATTGTTGGGAACTGAGAGCCAACAAGCATGCCAAAGGAGATGGAGTAACCCGCCACACAGTCTCCAGATCAGAGAATACCACTCCCCTGAGAGATTGAGAAATGCATTGGAAAGGACAACCTTGTATAAGAAGGCCATGCAAAGACTGAAGATCAACTGGATTGGACTAAAGCTCAGGTCGGAAGGAAGAAGACGAAACAAAGCAGTGGGAAGAGATAGAGAAAAATGCAGTGTTCTATCCTCAAGAAGAGACACCATCTACAGAAACCTGGGATGTCAAAGAGGCCACCAAGGCTATGAAAGATATGGATATAAATGACTAGGTTGCTCAGAGGATGAGCAACAATTTCAGTAGGAAGTTATGATGAGGCTCATAAATAGGTAAACTATATGGGTCACAATGCCACTCTCTAGCTTATTAAATTGATTTTTCTCACATTTATTAACATATTTTGTTATATTTTGCTTAGTGACAAGAGTAAAGGTGAGTTACTATGTCATGTGGTATAATGTGTGTTAAATGCAGGAATTGGAGCAATTTTGGGTTGACTTAAGTGCAGGAATTCGGAGTAGGAAAGAAAGAGAGATTTTAGGAGTTGGTATCCCTCCTTAACTCCTCAAATCATTCGAAGATTCCTCCACTCTATCTCATCATCTCAGTGTCACTGGCAACCAAGCAAACATAGTTCATTGGCAGCCAAGCCAGTGACAAGGGGGAGGAGTTATTCTCGAGTTAGGGAACCAAGTATCCCTATTTTCTAAGGAGTTGTTGGTAACTCCAGTTTTGTATAGATAAGAGAGCCAAGGGACTCATTAGGACTCAATTTTTTGTTGTAGCCAAGAGGCCATTTTGAGCTAAAACATTTTGACTGTTATTGTTATGATATACTTGACATTTTTATGATAATGAGAAATTCTATTTTGATCCAGCACTGAGTTAACTCAGAGGGCTGAAGCTCTTAGGTTAGGGCCCAACCCTAGCAACAAAAGTTCTTCTTTTGTAGTTGTATTCTTAGCTTAGAATGATAGTTAGTTGTTGAAGTTTATTTATGTTTTTTTTTTTTTTTTTTTTTTTTTTTTTAGCTTAGCAGGTTATTTGAATTGTTGCTTAACCTTGTTTCCATTAGTTTAAAGAGGTAGCTTAGTATTGCAGTTTACTGGAGGAAATTATACCAGAAAAGCTTGTGACAGTGGCCCCTATCTCATCTCCCTCATGTGATCATGATTAGAGGACCCCACTCTCACAGCCTAAAAAACAAAGTTTGTCTTTTGTTTATTCCATAGATTGAGTTTCATTCTTAGGTAGATAATTGTTTATGATTTCTTGGAATAATCTGCACTTGTTATCTTGTTTCTTAAGGTTTCTATAGCTTAAAAGGAAACCCATTTCATAGAGCTAGTCCTTAACATTAGATAGATCAGCTTTCTCAAATTCAACTCATATTTTCCATGTGGACATGTAGTGATTTATAAATGGAAAGAGAAACAGGTTTTATTGCAGGGATAGTTGATCTGCAGGAAGGGACTCCTCCAACCAGCTTCAGTTGGGTCTTCTCCACCTTCTGTTGAGGCGTACCAACCCATAATCCGAACCTTTGTTTTCCAGCCACCATGAGCAAGCTACCTTAGGTAAATCCAACCTTCTTAATTTGTTGGGCTTGGCCTTGGTCATTGTTCACCTTCCCTACACCTTCTACAACTTTCATGCACCCCTCCCACACCTCATCTCACTATCCTTACCCTCCAAAACCTCTCAGCTAACTTCTTGTAGTAGTTCAGGACATCCTGTAGCAGATCAAGACATCTTGTAGCAATTTCTTGTAGCAAACATGTAGCATCCTGTTTTGACGATGTTTTGACCTGAAATGATAGGATAGCCTAGCATAGGGGTAGTTTAGCCCCTCAACTTGGACTACATGACCAGAAGTGCCACCTAGACCAGCGTTCCCATTCCTTTCCCTCCTGCAAGATCAAACTGTTGGAAATAATACTGAGAGGGGGGGTGAATCAGTATTATCAGGTCAATTATTTTTCATTTCACAATCAGATTTGTATACGCTACTTCAGTTAGTAAAAATCGTGTATGTACGCAACTGCAGTTAAGGAAACTAATGTATAATCTGCAGACTTGTAAGTTAATTTATTCTTTAGATGTTGACCATTAATCTGTGCATCAAACCATATAAACAGTAACCAGGAACAGTAAAACAAAACAGGTAGTCACACATAAGAACACAAGATATAAGGTGGAAACCCAATGTGGGTGAAAACCACCTGCCGCAATTCGTCTCTATCTTCTTTTAATTAGAAACTTCTTTTCACAATGTTTCTATACTGGTGCAATCTTATACCAGTACGCAAGCTGCTGCCTGCAGAAGGCTACAACCTTCTCTTGTTCTCTAGCTTCTCCTGGAAGGGAGCTACAAACCCCTTAGCTCTTGTACTAGCTGAGGTACTAGTACGTAGGTGCTGACCTACAGAAGGCTACAACCTTCTCTTTTCTTCCAGGGACCACGTTTCATAAATTTTCAGACTGGATCCATGAATAACATCAATCAAACATCAAGTATATCTGCATCAACCAATCTCCTTTGTACAAACCAATACTGAATCAACCAATCACTTCTCCGAAAGTTGTAACCAGAATACAGTAACTGTAACCAGAACCAATCCTGAACCCAGAACACTACAACAATAAACAGAAGTAGCTAAAACATATTTCATGAGACGTACGCTACTTCAATATGCAGAACCTGCGTGCATACGCTGATGTATTAAGGCCAACCTGCATATACGTTGTTTTGAATTAATGAACTAGCATGTATATGCGCCTCTGCTGTGCCGAACCTGCGTACATATCTATAAAACATAATTTACCCTTTTCACTTATTCAGACATCAGTTATACCCAGATTATCAGATTTATAGATCAAGTCATGTGCCAAATATAACAGATCAAAATCACACAAAGATACTACTATTCAAGCCTTAAGATCTTGACCCATCAATAGAACTTATCCTTCTTCTAGCGCTCAGGTTCCTCCTTGATTCAGATCCAGCTATGCACCATTACCCAATGACCAGTATTCTAGATCTTGCTCTTCATCAGATATTCAATACTTGAGTGAATGCCTTTGCCTAATGATCTCCTTCCCCTTTTATAGTCTTAGGCCTTACTCAATACCATGGTCCAAAACCATAGAGAATCAATATCATGGACCCGATACCTAGGTTCAACACTTCAGACGAGATACCATGGTCCAAAACCATAGGTCCAAATACCAAGGAGTAAATACCATGGACCAAAAAATAAGTTTTCCCACATGTACACGCTTTTTCTTGCATGAAAGTGCGTGCATACGTATATGCGCCTTTTGAATGTCGATCCCGCGTGTATACACGACTTGGTTAAGAAGAACCTGCGTATATTTTTTTTTCCTTCATTCTGAGAGCCTGAACTGTGATATGTCATTTAAGTGAGTTGCCATCATGGACAACCCCTATGTCATAGCACCAAACCTGTGTCATAATGCCAACAATCTCCCCCTTTGGACTTGATGGCAACCCCAAGTCACTCAAATTCATTCTCCCCCTTTGTCATCAAGGGCAAAGGGTTATTCTCCCCCTAAGTATATGCTGAAATCTCTGCTCTGTTGTGTTGTCCATGCTCCCCCTGACTGTAGGCAAGGTCTGCAAAAAGATGTTCTACAGGAAAAAACATGACTTTATACATCATAGATGACCTTCTTATCACCAAAGACTCTATACATACATCCATCTCCCAACCAAGTGGTGATACACCAATATTGAGTCATCCACCCAACCAAGTGAGGATACACCAAAAGTTTACACATGAGAAAACAAGAATATTATATCATCCATCCCAGGCATAGTGGGGAAACCAACATAGGCCGCCACATGACTTTGATAATAAAGAAAATACATGACATAGAGACTAAATATCTAAGACAAGACTATGATAGTCATCAGCAACTAGCAGCATTTGTCAATCATCATTCAGACCGGCGACCATGATCTCCCTCTGCACCTGTTCCACCTGAAACAAAAACAGCTATGAAAATGAACCAAGATTTTCTAAGATAATGCCAACAATGCATTATTAGAAATATATGCTCCCCCTAAACCCGTGCTAGATGGTCTCTGTCAGACCCATATCAGACTCTTTTCAACCTAAGTCTGGCCCCATTGTTTTTCTTCAAACCAACATATACGCGACTATATCCACAGAATCTTGTGTATGTATGCGGATACGCTTCATTACAACCACTGTTCCCTGAAACAAATAATTTCAACAACAAGATGATGCATCAACTACTCCCAGCTTCTGTCTGAGGTATTCAAATGTTTCCCTGGGCAGTGGTTTGGTGAGTATATCAGCAACTTGTTCTTTGGAGGGGACATACTCTAATTTGACCTTTTGTTCAAGCACTTGTTCCCGGAGAAAATGATATTTGATAGGTATGTGCTTGGTCTTCGAATGCATGACTGGATTCTTTGAAATACTGATTGCACTTGTATTATCACAAAAAATGGAGATAGGTGGCGTACAAGTGATTTGAATGTCTTGCAATGTTTGCATCATCCAAAGGAGTTGTGCGCAGCAAGATGCAGCTGCCACATATTCTGCTTCAGCTGTAGATAATGCAATTGAACTTTGTTTCTTGCAGAACCAAGATACTAATCTGGAACCCATAAAGAATGCACCACCACTAGTGCTTTTTCTGTCATCCACGCTTCCTGCCCAATCTGCATCTGTATATGCATGAAATGTGAGATCTGTATCTCTAGGATACCATAAGCTATAGTTTTGAGTTCCTTGAAGATACTTGAAAATTTTGTTAACTGGCTGAAGATGAGTTTCCTTTGGATTTGCCTGAAATCTTCCAACTATTCCCACTGCATGCATGATCTCTGGTTGGGTACCTGTTAGATAGAGCAGACTACCAATCATGGATCTATAGGTTGGTTGATGTACTGCTGCTGATTCATCATTTGCGCTGAGGCTGCATCCTGTTACCATAGGGGTACATACTAGTTTCGAATCCTCCATCCCATATTTCTTCAAGATCTGCTTGGGGTACTTGGTTTGTGATAGAAAAATACCGTCTTTGTTTTGTTGGACTTGTAAACCAAGAAAATATGTGAGCTCACCAAGTAAAGACATTTCAAATTCTTTCTGCATCACCAACGCCAAGTTTTGACTCATGTCTTCTTCATTGCTACCAAAGATGATATCATCAACATACACAACAAGTGTTATCAACTTATCATTGTCAATTTTTATATATAGATTTCTATTTGTTGATACTTTTGAAAAACCTTGTTGATGGAGGTACTTATCCAAACGATAATACCAAGTCCTTGGAGCCTGTTTAAGGCCATAGAGAGCCTTTTTGAGTCTGCATACAAGTTTTGGATCATTTCCAAGGATAAACCCATCTGGTTGCTCAATATACACTTCTTCTTCCAAGTCTCCATTCAGAAAGGCAGATTTCACGTCCATTTGATATACTTTGAACTTCTGAAAGCTAGAAAGAGCAAGAAACATTCTTATCGCTTCAAGTCTGGAACCTGGTGCAAAAGTTACTTCAAAGTCTATACCTTTTTGTTGAGCATACCCTTTACAAACAAGTCTGACCTTGTTTCTAATAACATCTCCATTTTCATTCAGCTTGTTTTTGAATATCCATTTTCTCCCAATGACATTCTTGTCATTTGGTCTAGGAACCAACTCCCAAGTGTTATTCTTTTCAATCTGCTCAAGTTCTTCATTCATGGCCTTGACCCATCATTCATCTTTGCATGCTTCACTTACATTTCGTGGTTCAATGGAGGAGAGCAATGCTAGATAGCTTGAAGCTTCTGAAATAGTTCTTGTTTGTACACCTGCCTCTTTCTGCCCCAAAATTTGAGTCTCTGGATGATTCTTCTGGGCATAACTGGATGGAGTCTTTTCTTCTACCCTTATCTGTTCTTTTGGTGCCTCATAGGTTTCTTCTTCCTCATTAGTCTGATTTGATGTTGAAGGATAGTCCTCATCATCTTCGAAATCTTCGGATTTTACCTGCCTTGGATTGTTTCCTGCTTCATCAACCACTACAACAATACTTTCAACAATTCTTCCAAGTATTTTATTGTAACACTTATATCCTTTACTTCGGGAAGAGTAACCAAGAAGAATGCCTTCATCTGCTCTAGGTTCAAACTTGCCAAGGTTTTCATAAGTCCTTTTGATGTAACATTTGCTTCCAAAGATTTTAAGGTATTTGACCGTAGGAGTCTTACCATACCATAGTTCATGAGGAGTTTGAGTGTTGTTCACCCAGACGCTTGTTTTGTTGAGAATGGTAACGGCAGCAAATGCAGCTTCACCCCAGAAGGTTGCGGGAGTTCCAAACTCATCAAGCATAGCACGAGCCATTTGTTGAACCGTTCTATTCATCCTTTCCACTACTCCATTTTGCTAAGGAGTCCTTGTAGTAGAGAATTCTCTTCTTATTCCATGTTCTTCACAAAAATCGAAAAATTCATCCGAGGTAAATTCCCCTCCTCGATCAGACCTGAGGCATTTGATTCTGCAATCTGATTCATTTTCAACCAAGGCTTTGAAAGCTTTGAACTTTTCGAAGGCTTCATCTTTATGCTTTAGAAGTCCTATCCAACACATCCTGGAAAAGTCGTCAATGAACAATATAAAGTATTCCTCTCCACAAGGTGACTTTTTCCTTGATGGACCACATAAATCAATATGGACAAGTTCAAGTGGCCTACTAGCTGATCCTTCCTTCTCAAGGAAATTAGTTCTGGTTTGCTTACCAAACTCACATGATTTGCATATTGTATTGTCTGGAATTCTGATGTCAAGGAGATCACGAACCACTTGATATTTGCATGCTTTCCTTATCTGAGAGAAGCTTAGATGCCCCAATCTTCTGTGCCATAGCCAGTGTTCATCATTCTTTGCTTAAATAGCATTGTTGTTGTCCTCCCTTGAGTATGTATAAATTATTTGGAGTTCTTATGCCTTTGATCACTATTTCTCCTGTATCAAGCTCACGAACAATACATCCATTTGATCGAAATATTACCTCATTTCCTTGATCACACATTTAACTGACACTCAATAGATTATGCTTTAAGCCATCAACATACATAACATTGCCAGCTTTGACCTTTTCTTTCAAAAGAACAGAACCTTTACCTTTTATGAGTGCAAGGGTGTCATTTCCAAATGAGACCTTCTTTTCCTTTTCTAAGGCACTATATTACTGAAGTTTTTCTTTATCACCTGTCATATGTTTCGAGCATCCACTGTCGATGTACCACTGATTTTCTTGCCCTTCCGCATATAAGGCTATACCACATCTTTCTGGTTGTGGTTCTTTCTTTCTCCATGTTTTGGGACTCAATGAAGCTTGCTCCTTCTGAGTTGTTTGCCGAAACCTACTCCTGCATTCAGAATCTTCATGACCGAAGTTGTTACAAATAGAACATTCTATTTCATTTTCAAGAGCAGAAAAGTTATTGTAGGTCCTTTTCATGATCCCAGTCATACTCCTTTGTTTTTGTGCTTCTCTAGTCATGATGGTCTTGTAGGCAACACATTGAGCAGCTTTGTGTCCAAAGTTATGACAAGAGAAACATTGGCCATTGAAGAAATTCCTGCGATTATCAAACCTACCGACCAAATGATTGTAGTTTCCATTGACATCCATTCTTGAGGCAAATTGAGAATGATTTACCTGCGGTTGGTTGTAGCTTCTGTTCATCCTTGAAGTAGATTGCCCCCAATTTACTTGGTGATCTCTGTTCATCCTTGAAGTAAATTGCCCCTGATTTACCTGGTGATTTGCATTATGACTTTGTTGTCGATTATCAACCTGTTCACTTCTCCTTGCTGCATCAAGATAACTTTTGGAGGTGGAAGGATTCTGTGCTTGAGATGCTTCTTCAGTATATCCAAGACCTGTCTTGATTAGAGGAGAACGCTGCACTTTGATAATCTCATCTAAAGTTTCAGATCCTTTAGCAAATCTAAGATTAATAGCTTTTGTTTTCTCAATATCTTTTCTAAGTCCCACAATTTCACATTCTAACTTTTCATTGTGTTTTTCCCTTTCAGCAAGTTGGAATGTCAGAGTATCTATAATCATATTCTTTTCTTCTAAACAAATTTTAAGTTTAGAAATTTCTTCATAAAGACCTTCTTCATCTATAGCATCCAAGAAATCATCATCTTCAAAAGCCATCAAAAGTCTATAATCATTACATTGTTCATCTTCATCACTATTTGAAAATCCATCACTATATTCATGTGTATAATAGCTCTCCTTTCTTACACTCTGTTTTCTGTTCCATTTAACCGGTTCCTTACCTTTTTCAAGCTTATCTTTATGAGTACACTTGGCTTCATAGTGACCAACTCTTCCACAAGCAAAGCATTTAAAAGATAGCTTACCTCTGAATCTTCCAGAACCCTGTTGAAGGTTCTTGACAAAGTTTGATTCTTCCTCTCCTTCTGACATATGTCCTAACTCATTGTATTCTCCTTTTCCTGAGGCTTTGAATGCAGCTTCTCTCATGTCTAAAGGTCCAATTTTTCTCATTTCGAAAGCAGTTAGGATTTCGTGCAGCTGTGACATGGTAATGCTCTGTAGATTCTGCTTTTCTTCTATGGCAGAAACTTTTGATTCAAACTTAGAAGACAAAGATCTTAGAAACTTTTCAACCAAAGTAACTTCTTTTATCTCTTCACCCAAGTTCTTCATACGATTAACAATCTCATCTATACGTAAGAAATAATTAGCAACACTTTCATCATTGTGCATTCTGAGATTTTCATATTGAATTCTGAGAGTTTGTAGTTTTGCACGTTTTACCTGATCGTCTCCTTCATAGCTCAGAACAATCTTGTCCCATATTTCTTTTGTGGTTTTGAGCTGCATAACCTTGACGAATTTTGATTGAGATAAACTCCCTAATAGAGTATTGACAGCCTTTGCATTTGTTTCATACTGCTTCTTACCAGCCGTATCTGTAGGAGTTGCTGATGGAGATGTGTATCCTACTTCCACGATATCCCAAACTTCTGTACAAAGAGATTAAAAATAGGCTGTGATTCTTACCTTCCAATAGATGAAGTTGCTCCCATCAAAAATTGGTGGCCTGATAGATGCCTCCTTTTCGTCGTTGCTCATGATGTTAGATCTTCCTTCAAGTGATCAAGCTTCTTCTGAAGGACCTGCTCTGATACCAATTGTTGGAAATAATACTGAGAGGGGGGGTGAATCAGTGTTATCAGGTCAATTATTTTTCATTTCACAATCAAATTTGTATACGCTACTTCAGTGAGTAAAAATCACATATGTACGCAACTGCAGTTAAGGAAACTAACCTATAATCTGTAGACTTGTAAGTTAATTTATTCTTCAGATGTTGATCATTAATCTATGCATCAAACCATATAAACAGTAACCAAGAATAGTAAAACAAAACAGGCAGTCACACATAAGAACACAAGATATAAGGTGGAAACCCAATGTGGGTGAAAACCACCTGCTGCAATTCGTCTCTATCTTCTTTTAATTAGAAACTTCTTTTTACAATGTTTCTGTACTGGTGCAGTCTTATACCAGTACGTAGGCTACTACCTGCAGAAGGCTACAACCTTCTCTTGTTCTCTAGCTTCTCCTGGAAGGGAGCTACAACCCCCTTAGCTCTTGTACTAGCTGAGGTACTAGTACGTAGGTGCTGACCTACAGAAAGATACAACCTTCTCTTTTCTTCCAGGGACCACGTTTCATAAATTTTCAGACTGGACCCATGGATAACATCAATCAAACATCAAGTATATCTGCATCAACCAATCTCCTTTGTACAAACCAATACTGAATCAACCAATCACTTCTCCGAAAGCTGTAACCAGAATACAGTAACTGTAACTAGAACCAATCCTGAACCCAGAACACTGCAGCAATAAACAGAGGTAGCTAAAACATATTTCATGAGATGTATGCTACTTAGATATGCAGAACCTGCGTGCATACGCTGATGTATTAAGGCCAACCTGCATATACGCTGTTTTGAATTAATGAACTAGCGTGTATACGCGCCTCTGCTGTGCCGAACCTACGTAAATAGCTATAAAAGATAATTTACCCTTTTCACTTATTCAGACATCAGTTATACCCAGATTATCAGATTTATAGATCAAGTCATGCGCCAAATATAACAGATCAAAATCACACAAAGATACTACTATTCAAGCCTTAAGATCTTGACCCATCAATAGAACTTATCCTTCTTCTAGCGCTCAGGTTCCTCCTTGATTCAGATCCAGCTATGCACCATTACCCAATGACCAGTATTCTAGATCTTGCTCTTCATCAGATATTCAATACTTGAGTGAATGCCTTTGCCTAATGATCTCCTTCCCCTTTTATAGTCTTAGGCCTTACTCAATACCATGGTCCAAAACCATAGAGAATCAATACCATGGACCCAATACCTAGGTTCAACACTTCGGACGAGATACCATGGTCCAAAACCATAGGTCCAAATACCATGGACCAAAAAATAAGTTTTCCCACATGTACGCGCTTTTTCTTGCATGAAAGTGCGTGCATACGTATACACGTCTTTTGAACGTTGATCCTGCGTGTATACGCGACTTGGTTAAAAGGAACATGTGTATATGTCTTTTTCCTTCATTCTGAGAGCTTGAACTGTGATCTGTCATTTGAGTGAGTTGCCATCAAGGACAACACCTGTGTCATAGCGCCAAACCTGTGTCATAATGCCAACATAGACAACATTGGCTTTTATATATCTGAAGTTAACAATTAAGACTTTTTCTGCAAATGTGAATGAGATAGTTGATGTATGCATGTTTGAGTTCTAAGATCACAGATTAACTTTCTATTTTCAAGCAGTCCTGATAGCTAAATGATCAATTTCAAGATTAGCATAGTTTTCTTTCTGCAAGTAATTTGTGTCATTTCATAGCTAGATGATTTATGGCATTTCATAGCATTTACCATTTGGCAGCTTTCATTTCCTAAATAGACAAGCATTTACTTTTCCTGCACTAGAACTAGCTTTACATTCACTGTCAGTAGTCAGACTCCCTTTAGTTCAATAGAGGATTGGTCTGGAACCCTAATGGTCAAGTGCCCCAATTGAGAAGTGACATGAGTAGAATGATGCATCTGTTGTGTATAGAGCACTGTCACCTCCAAGTTTGTATGAAACCCAGGGTTGATAAAGTAAAGTTGGTAGCCCTAGGAGTGACAACATTCTTGCTGCAATACTAAAGCTCCTCACTCGAGAAGATATAGTTTTCTGAAAACCCTCCCATTGAAAATCTGCCTCCTACTGTGAATTCCCCTCATACTGAGAAGCCACCCACTGAGAGTTCCCCTTCAGAAACTCATCTATGACAGCAGACCAAAGGAAAGAAAGTTGAAACTGAACCCCATGATGAAGAAGAACCCTCCCTATTTGAAATGTTCAAAGGGATTAAAATACCTCACACCAGGCCCTTGAACAATTTGAGGCTGAAGATAAAGTTGAAACAAAATCCTGACCTCGCTAAGGAAGTAATAGATGTGGACAATGTCTCATTAAAGGACCTGTTAATAAACAAAGGGAAACCTGCAGGTTCTAAAAATTCAAAGGCAATGGAAACTAAAAGGAAATACCTATGGAAACCAAACAGAGCAAGGGGCAGAGGATTGATAAGGTGCACGCTCTTTTGGAGGCGGCCAATACCCTCAACTAGGAAGCTGGTAACCATTTTTGGGTTTTTGATTATTCACTGTTAAAGTGAATTTTGTTGATCTATCACTGATCATGCACCTGTCAACATTTAGGCACAGAAGGGCACAGAGGAGAGCTAACATTCCCATTGTCAGCGAATTTCTCAAAGAAACGCTGACATTTCCATTTTCAGTGCATTTTGAAAGAAATAGTTTGAGAAAATCGCTGATAGTTGACCCGTCAGCAAAACTATCGGTTTAGACAGCTAAAGGACTGACAACGATAGTATCACCGTATCGTAGCAGGAAAACCCGAGAATACATGAGCACAATAGAAGCTTGTTTTTGAAGGATGACAAGGCTAATCTACAGAGAGGGAAGCACAACCATGATACTTTTTTTCAACCCCATTTTCAGCATAGTTTTCAGCAAATAATTTTTATCTTTGTTATGTTTAAAAGATATTTTAAATGCATGTACCTAAGAGATTCATACTTCTCTTATTGGAATACTATAATTATTTTTGAGTTACACACCTATTTCAATTATTGTAATGCTTATATAAGCAAGAAATATAGAACGAAAAAGGGTTGGTGTTTATTTGAAATATAGCATCCTTGTGTATTTTTTAGCAGATCTTAATGAAAATAGTATTCATGAGCATTTACAGAAATTCTTGTGCTGTAATTCCCTGTCTGTCTTTTGCTTTGTTTTATATTTCCTCGTGTCTGAAAAACTAAGTGTATGAGATTGGGATTCATATTTTATGCTCTTGTTTCTTTATTTCTTAGGCATTAATAATTGTTTTTCACTTAACCCTTACACTAATTTCCTTCATCTTCCTCTAAATTACTTAAGTGTCAAAGGAATTACTGCTACCCTACTTTTGTGTTTTTCTCATCAAAATTGTGTTTGTATAAAACCTAATTGTGTCAGACTCCATGCCCAAGGGTGGAACTTTCACACAGCCCAACCAAATTCAATCATTCTTCAATAAATCTGGCCATAGGACTCAATTGCAAACCTTCTACTACAGTGACCTTGAATAGTTGAGTTTTAGGTAGAGGTCCCTCTCCAGGTTGAAGGGCTGGCTTTCAACCTCAAAGAGGTTCGAGGTTACCTTAGAGTTTTTCCTGCAACCAGGGTTTTCTCTAAGAGATAACACAAGGCAAAGAAGCTGGATTTCAACCAGTGTATCGCCATGTGTTGTCACTACTACAACACCCTCCAAAATTTTGGCCTACATCCAAATTTCGGAGCCTACTTTGACTTTGCATGTCGTCATTACAAGTCTTAAGAGTCATTACATGTGTTTTCTCTAAGAGTTCAAGTCTCGTTTGGAAGAAAATCAAAGTGTCATCTTTTGGCATGGCAAGCGTTGCATATTGCATAAACATAGTTTTGGCTTGTTTCAAGGGGTAACTTTGGTATTAGTGACTCCTATTTATCATCTAAACATGTATTATACTCATTCCCAAAGTTTCAAGCATTGTCGCACAAGTGTCACCACAATGGTCACAAAGTGTACCTTTAGTGTCGCACTTGGGGAAATTTGTCACATTGTCGTGCATTAGGGGTATTGTGTTGTTCATATGTTCTAAGTGATCAATGTTGTGTCGTCAATGTTTATGAGTGTGTGATCACGCTTAAGTTTTTTCCTTGTTCCCCTTGGCCTTACTAATCCCACACTTAGTCAAATCCAGAAAAGTGCCTTCCTAAGCAACTTGACCTCACTCAACCTTCCTAAACTGCGCACTACGCAGTCTCAGCCCTCAAGCTCTCAACTTACCCCTTGGAACTATGCAATGCACAGATCATGCCTCCTAGAATTATGCATCGCGTAGTCCTTGTGCTCATCCCCAAACCTTGAGCTCCAAAACTACGCAGCCCTCCCTCCCAATCACCTTCTTCTACGCATTGCACAGACTCAAACATCAAGCCTCCATCCTGACACCTTGAATTGCATAAATCCACAATCCTTAGGCCTTTATCCCTCGAGAACTGCGCAGTGGGCAAACTCAAGCCTCAACCCTGCCTCCTTGAGCTCCTCAACTACGCAGTCACCTTGCCCTGCGCTGCCTAAACTGCGCACTGCGTAGCCTCAAGGCTCTATCCTGGCTCCTGACCTCCTGAGCTACGCAACTATGAAATCCATGAGTTAGTCTCTCAACTCAACACCTAGTTCCAGATAAGTCAGTGGTGGTCATGAACCATGTTAGACTAGGGGTTTATCAAATTGATGTTGTCTTGTTATGAATGGATTTTAGTTGCACATATTATATCATGTTATGACAGGATGATGATGAAGGAGATGAAGAAAGAGACCCTGCTAGAAGACACCTTTGTAGTTGCAACGACAGGTTGATCAATTAAGAAAAGACAAAGGGACATTAGATTGTGATAGTAGTTGTAGATCAAGATCATATTGAAGACTCCCTATTTTCAAGCCTTATGTTAGAGGAAGAGGAAGATCATGCACCATCTTTCAAGAGGACACAAAGATAGCAACAACAAGAATGGATTGAGGTGGCCATATCATCATGCAGTCCCTATCAGCAATGTCATGTCATGTCTTGTCAAGGTGTCATGTCAACATGTATAGAAGTCATCATTTGCCACATCATTTGTGGATTATGCAATTTCAATATATAAGAAATGTAATGTAAAGTGGAAATCCAAGAGTCATCTATAGAATGTGAAAAGTCATGAAGGTGTCAAAAGGTCATTAAGAAGTCAAATAGTCATGAGGGTAGTCCAAGGGTCACAAAGCAGGTGAATGGTCACCCCATTTGTTATATATACACCCTCATAGCTCATGCAAAGGACTTTTCACCTTGGCTCCTCCTACCAAGCATTAGAGAGGAAGATAGTTCTTCTGGAGGAGCAAGTAGTTGCTCTAACACTCCACCATTAGAGCTAGTGGTGTTCATTGTATTGATGTATCTTGGAACTTTTGCTTAATTTTTTAAGGTCGTTGAGCCAACACACTTTCATGCATATATGTATGTTGTTTTCATCTATACTAAGGAAACAAAACTATTTCAGTGGCTTTGGTACTTATCTTGTTGAAGGTGTGTTGTATGTGTTTTCTAATCATTACTGCTATGTGAACTATTTTGCTAGTTGATCAATGATTCATCCATATGTATATGCTCGTGTGTCTTTACTAGATTAGTACAATTACTTTTCTTTTAAAGGCTCACTTTTATCTCCCCTTCGGTAGAAGAACCTTGATATATTCTGCAGTTGAACATTCCACAAGGCATACTCACTTGTTCATCCAAAATTGCACGTACGTTACTCTCTTATGCTGACCATCGTAGCCAACACAAATCTCTAAGAACATATGGTAGTCGGGCCTTATTTCCGGAAGTGCTCCCACACCAAACAGTGTGAAGCCCTTGAATGTTGGCGGTATCCACCACCGTCAACACAATAATTAATTGCTAAATATCGAGAAAGCCCTAAAGGTTCACAGGGATCAAGTCTAAGATGATCTTAGTCATTGATAAAGATTTCATCATGGTCAATGGTGATCGAATGAGAGATTATAAGAGAAAATCAATGGGGATGGAGATAGATACTTCGTGCAAGAGGCAGAACGAGTTCCTTGGGCAAATCGAGCCATCCAGTTGGAGAAATCCAACAAGCAAAGAAGTTCGAGCCAGAGAAGGAGAAGCATCAATGATTGAGGGAGAAACAAGGACATTTCCAAAAAGATTCCCAGGAGCAAAGTAGCAGAAGTAGGGAGGCTGAAATTTTCTGCAGATAGGTCAAATAGCCAATAAAAGCAAGCAAAAATCCAGTGCGACTTGTCGGAAGAGGGTTTGCACAGTTTATGGAGTTCAGATCGAGTTCCAAAAGGAAAACTGAATTTCTTCTAGAGGTAGAGGGAGGTAGGACAACTCATTTAGAGCTAACTAGCAGGCCATAGGACTTTCCCAAGCCAGGAAGTGCGAATTCTTGGAGGTGGAGTTTTGTCAGTGGGGTTTGAGTAGGCCAAAGGGAGATAGAAATTATTTGTAGAAGAGAGAAAATTTCTCCAAATTATTTTGCCAATAGATTCTCTGGAGGATTGTTAGTTTGGGCATCCATATTATTGTAGTCAAATTTTACTGCTACACCGATTTTCCCTTCAGGGCTTTTCCGGGGACCATTGTCCAAAAATATTGGTGTCATTTTTATTGTATGTGCATTTGTTTTCTCAGTTCTAGCATTTTATTTAGCTTCCGCAAAATTTATTTGTGAATAATTACAATGTGATTTATTCAATATTAATCATGAAATTAATAAACTGCTAATCACTATCCTGGGGGGGCATCTCAATGTTGGCATTATGATACAGGTATGACACAAGTGTTGTCCTTGATGGCAACTCTCTCAGATGAAAGATCACAGTATAGTAGGTAAACAGCAAGAATGAAGAAAGGTAGGTATACGCAGGTTCACCATTGACCAAGCCGCGTATACATGTAGGTTCAGTGTATACAAAGTTGCGTATACGAAAAGGTATACGCAGGTTCACTATATACCAAGTCGCATATACAAGTAGGTTCACTATATACAAAGACGCGTATAACGTACGCACGCACTTTCACAGATGGAAAGGTGCGTACATGTTGGAAAACTAAGTTTTGGTCCGTGGTATTTGGACCATGGTATTTTGGTATTGGTCCATGGTATTTGGTTCGAGGTATTGACCCCAGGTATTGGGTCCAAGGTATCGGTCCTACGTGGTTTTGGACCATGGTATTGAGAGAGGCATAAACCTATATAAGGAGAAGAAAATCATTAGGCCAAACGGCAAGTGTGCAAGGATTGAATATCTGATGAAGTGTGAGATCTAGTATGCTGGCTATGGGTTTGTGATGCTTTGCTGGTATAAACCGAGGATGCACCTATGCAGTTGATGATGGATGATGAATCGGGATCATAAGGCTTGGAATGTATTATCATTGTGTGGTTTGATCATGGATAGACTAGATCTGAATTATTGACGCATGTTTTATTGTATAAATGTTATGATCTGGGTATGACTGATGTTTGGAATAGCTGCAAAGTTATGAGTAAATATTTGCAGATCTGTATGCGGGTTCACTTTGGTAAAAGCGCGTATACACGCTGGTTCGACTCATCAGAGTAGCGTATACAGTATGAAGTATGATATTTGAAGTTGCAGTTGGATCTGGTTGTTGTTGCAGAGTTTTGTGTTCTGCTCTGTGTTCTGGTGACTGTGTTTTGTTGATAGGGTTTCAGTGATTCAGTGTTGGGTGATTCAAAGATTGATAATGCAGGTGTAGTTGATGGTGGTGATTGATTTTGTGCTTCAATGTTGTTGATGGGTCCAGTATGAAAATTGGATGAAACGTGGCCTTCAGATTAAGATGTTGCGTTTCAGGAGTATCTACTATGAAAATTTATGAAACGTGGTCCCTGGAAGAAGTGAGAAGGTCGTAGCCTTCTGTAGGTCGGTGCCTATGTACTAGTAAACATATCGGCCAGTACAAGAGCCAGGGGGTTGGAGCTCCCTTCCAGTGGTAGCTGGAAAATGAGTGAAGGTTATAGCCTTTAGTAGGCCGGTGCCTACATACTAGTAAACATATCGGCTAGTACAAGAGCCAGGGGGTTGTAGCTCCCTTCCAGTAGAAGCTGGAGAAGAGAGAAGGTTGTAGCCTTCTACAGGTGGGTTCCTGCATACTGGTATGAGTTTGCACCAGTACAAGATTGTAAACAGGTTTTTCTTATATTAAAGGAAGACGACAACAGGTGGTTTTTGTCCTGCATTGGGTTTCCACCTTATATCATGGTGTTCATGTGTACTTCTTATGTGTGGTGATCTGTTCTATTTTACTGCACCTGTTTACTGTTCATATGGTTAATGAAGTTCTGATGCACTGATTAAAGATTAACATATAATGGATTAACTGAATCATAAGTTTACTGGATATACGCTAGTTGCATTAAACATAGTTGCGTGTACACGCGGGTTCCCTTAACTGAAGTAGCATATATGAATCTAATTATGGAAATCAAAAAGTTATTGTTTTGCTAATACTGATTCACCCCCCCTCCCTCCCTCTCAGTATTATTTCCAACACTCAATTGGTTAATCCAAGAATTGTGAAAGCATTGAAAATCGAAAGACCCAAGTACAAATCCCCCCTATTGTGATCCGAGCTATGGGGAGGAGGACATATCGTAGCCCCCCATAGGTTTACTGGTAGTTACGTGTCGGGCGAGCTATTGGGTTCCTCTGGATTACAAAAAAATAAATAAACTACTAATTAGTTAGGAGATTATAAATTCCAGAAATTTTCACACAATGTGCCCTAGTCAACTTAGCATTTACCACATGGTGTGGCAGCTAATCCAAGGCCCAGAGGAGGTTTGTCTCACCCCTTGAGACATGGGAGGGCAAGCACCATCGTCAAAGCCCTCAGTATTCGAGCATTATAGGCTATTTTATCATCAAGAAACCCATTAAGAACAATTTTTGTACCCCAAACACAAATTAGGGGCCCACATGATGATTTGCATATGGAGAGCTAGGGGCCATCCCCTAGTTTGAGATTTATGGAGCAAAGAGGACTCAACATGGCCTTCCAAAGGTCCTACATTAGCATGACATCATCATCATTTTGGCTTGCATTTGCATGGCTAATTCACTAAATCACCTGACGCTAGGATTCGGGATTTGACGGATAAGTGGATTCGAGTATTGAATATGCACATGTTGACCCCCCAGAATAGGACACATTCGGATACGCTATATATTAATTTATTAAAAACATATATATATATATATATATATATTAAAAATTAGATATTTCTTACACAAATTCTCATTAATGATACAAATTCATTGATTTCAAACATAGATCTTCATTTAGATGTAAGATTTACAAATTAACATTATGCATATAAATAGAATTGTGACATAAATGATAAATCATAATACATATTCAATTCATCAATGATCCATTAGGAGAAAGACAAGATAGTAAGATAAAGATACTGTAGTTTTCTCATTAAGTCATCAAAATCAAAATGTGTTACATAGATAGTGCAATGCCAATGGCAAATAGAAATAGAAAATACAAAACAACTACCGTCTACAAGTATACAAGCCTTAAGGTAGTAGGTAGCTCATGACTCATGATTCATCAATCCTCATAGTCATCATCAAAATCAGCGTCGCTATCCTGATCATCATGGTCACCATTGCTCTCCTCTGCTGCATCCTCCTCCTCTGCATCCAAAGTCATATATGCAGCTGCTGGTGTGGAGGATGACCCCTCTACAGTGTCACCATCATCAAATTTGACAGGCTCTAGCACTGGATCATTAAAATCCAAGTTGGCTAATGCCAACTCAACACTATTGTCCAAACCCATATCATCAAGAAAGACATCTCACATATTTGTCCTTCCCTTCAACCACTCATCCATGTGCATGTAAATAAGACGAAGGTTGGTCTGCACATACACCATTGTCTCTAGCCTAGACTGCTCAAGCTTGCTCTTCTTGACACTATACAAATTCCCATATGTGCTTCAATTCTTCTCGTAACAAGAGGATGAAGTCACCTGAGAGAGGAGCCTCATGGCTAACTACTGTAGAGGAGGGCTTGTTTCCCCATGATTTGCCCACCAAGAATAGGGCTTCTTATTGTTGAAAATAGAAATAAGAAATGCTAAAAATAGCACTGCTAGAAATAGCATTTCAGGATACATTCCAATTTTAGTTAGTCCCTGAACTAAAATTGAGAATTAAAATTTGAATTTGATCTTAGCAGTTGTTTGTAAAATAATTAATTATTTCATTTTGAGTTAATTAGTTATAGGAAATCAAACATGAAGTCTATGTGAAGACATGCAACAGTTTCTCCATTGATTGAAGAAGTTATCCCTTGATTAAGAAGATCAAGATAAGTTGTACTTTGAGTTGTAATTAGTTGAGTTAAGTCTAGTTAGATTAATTCCAATAGTTTGTGGAACTGATTGTGAGTTCAGTTAGTTAAATGCATGCATGCATGTAACTGCTGCACTTTAGATAACTGAATATTCTCACATAAATAACTCATGCATGTCAGTTCAGTCAAAGACCCAGTTGAGATCAGGTGATGGGATAGTGTACTATCAGTTGCAGGAATATTCCATGGAGGATATCTCTTGCATGCAGAAGGAATTCATTCCTTGGAGATTGCGCAGTTACTTTTGAGTTTGATGGTTGTGTAATGAGGCCAATTCACACAGGTGGCAGCATTAGACCCCAAGAGAAACTGCCAAGGAAATAGGAGTCTTGGAAGGCTGGAGGAAGGCATATGTTGTGTCTATTCAGTCTGTGAGTTGTATTGTTCGATTGTATTGAGAGTTGGATAGCTTGTGAGCTAAAGCTTTGTGTAATCCGGACATATTTCCACTTGTATGATATTACAGAGATCAGGGTTTTAAGCTGAGGCTTTCCCCAGAGTATTCTTCTATGTCCATGTGTGATTGCTTTCTCATTCTCAGTTATATGTGTTCTACTTGATCTTGCTCATAATCGATTAAGCTTCTGCAAGATTGTTGTAGAAGTAGATCTTGTATTTTACTTTAGTATATTGCATAATCTGTTGATCTACAGTGAGAAATTTTACATGGTATCAGAGCAAAGGTGATCAAAGTGAAGAACAGTATACAATAAGGGGGAAGTTCGAAGTTTGAAGTTCCTGAACATAGAAATCGAGTTCTTATCACATCTCAATTTCACCAATGGCATTCAACGGTTTAAGACTCGAGTATGCCCTTGATGGTAGCTCGAATTATATAGTATGTAAGGATCGCATGGAAGCAGTATTAGAGGATAACGGTCTAAAGGACTTCATTGATCAACAAGTCCCCAAGCCAACAACGGCTAATGCTACAGAATTGGTGAAATGGAAGAAATGTGTGGCTAAAGCGAGGAGAATCCTTCTGGAGGGATTTTGAGACCACATAGTCTCGAGTCTCCATGGGAAGGAGACACCGTGTTCAATGTGGAAAACATTGAAAGATCTATATCAGAACAACAACGATCAGAGGAAACTGGCACTAAAAGACAAGCTTCGAAAAATCAAGTGTGAAAAGGGCGACACGATCTCTATGTATCTGAACAAGCTCACCACCTTCAGGGATGAGCTTGGAAGTGTAGGGATCACGACAGCCAATGATGACATGGTGAGTCTAGCTCTCCTCGGTCTTCCTAAGAGCTGGCATAGCTACCAAGACTTGGTAAATGGAAGAGAGAAACTGCCAGATTGTGAACGACTTTGGTCGGATCTGATGCAGGAGGAGATAAGAAGAAGCACCATAGATGTATCTTCATCAAAGCAAGATGATGAGGAAAATCTAGCCTTAGTGAGTAAGGCGCGAAAAGGGAAAGGGAAGGCATCCCATTCCAAATCCAATTCTTCCCATGGTGGGAAGAAGTTTGATAATTCAAAAGTGCGATGCTTTCATTGTCATGAGGTGGGCCATTATGCTATGAATGATCCACAGAATAAATCCAAGAAGCGATCCCCGAAGGGATAAGAGGGTGAGGCACTGGCCTCACAGTTTGAGTTGGATTTCTCTCTCATCGCATGCATGGTTTCATCCATGGTGGGATGTGTTTGGTACCTGGACAGTGGAGTTTCATTCCACATGTCTAGTGACAAGAATCTTTTCAGTACCTTGGAGGAGAAGGATCTCCAGATGCAGATCGAGATGGGCGATGATGGAAAGTATCGTGTTTCAGGTGAAGGTATGGTTGTGTTTCAGAGGAAGCATGGAGTTCCTCTCACCCTAACTGATGTTAAGTATGTACCAGGTCTGAAGAAGAATCTTGTGTTTGTTGCTATGCTAGAAGAAAAAGGCTATCATGTAGTCTTTAGCAATGTTTCACTAATCGTGATCGGGATTAATTCGGCGCGGGGAAAAAATCAGAAAAAAACGTAATAATTGGGAAAAAGTCGTTTGGTACAAAAATATTCATTTTTTTCAATTTTTTTAATATCTAAACCAGCTACAACATAAAATAAATACATTGACACATAAATATGATAAAAGAACTAATATATAAGATGTTTAATATCATTTCTAGTGTTAAAATCACACATAATAGTGAATCATGTCCTGAATAGTAAGTCCTGACTCCTGAGTCCCAACTCAACCTCAAAATATCAACAAAAAATATAATAATGTATCTCATATCATGAGTCATAATGTCATATACAATGAAATGAACCAAATAACTAAAGTCTAATACTACTGATTTCCTTTGCCCCTCTAGATGTAGATGTCGGTGGAGTTGGCAGTAGACTCTGCTGTGCTCTAGAAGCTGAAGAACTAGGAGCTACAGGAGGTAGACCATGTCCTCTACTTGTGATAGGGGTAGCTTGGGTCACCTCCTCCTCCTCATAAACCAACAAAAAAAAAAATTCCCCACGATTTTTTCGAAAAAAATCGGCTAAAACAAAATTCCGATTAAATCGCCCGATTTTATCGTTTTTTTCTGAAAAAATCGCGATTAAACAATTTAATTGCGATTTTTTCCCGATTAGTGCAACACTGGTCTTTAGTAAAGGAAAGGTATTCCTAAGGCATATTGACACTGGACAGACCAAGAGGATTGGGGTTCGAGTAAAGAATCTCTACAAGCTGGAGGTAGACGCTGTGCTGCATTAAGTTCCAAAGCTGAATTGGTGCAGAGCCAAGATGTTGGCGAGCTATGGCATATAAGATTTGGCCACTTGCACCATGGAGCCTTGAAGATCATGCAGCAGATTTCTACTAGACTTCCCAAGGGAAACCTGAAGCAGACAGATACATGCAAAGGTTGTACCTTGGGTAAGTATGCGAAATCTTCCTTTCAGGATCAAGATAGTAGAGTTGGAGCAATCTTGGAGCGAGTTCACACAGATGTTTGTGGACCATTCTCTACAGCCTCCACCGCTAAAAAAAGGTACTATGTTATTTTTATTGATGATTTTTCTCGTAGATGTTGGATCTACTTTATGCAAAAGAAGGATCAGACCTTCTTGAGGTTTTGTGAGTTTAAAGCCTTGGCAGAGAAAGAATCTGGAAAGAAAATAAAGGCCTTGCATAGCGACAATGGTGGAGAGTATGTCTCCCAACAGTTTAAGGACTTATGCGCTGCAAAAGGAATTAAACGGGAGTTGACGGCACCCCATAACCCACAACAAAATGGGTTGCCCGAAAGGAAGAACAGATCGATTGTGGGAGCATCTCGAGCGATGTTGCATGACCAAAGCCTACCACTTCATTTGTGGGTTGAGGCATGCAATACAACAATATACTTGCAGAATAGAAGCCCGCACCGTATACTAGGAATGAAAACACCTATGGAGGCCTTTTCCGGGAAGCGACCATCATCTATTTATTGCCATGTGACCAAAGATGCCCGGAAGAAGCTAGATCCAACAGCTGAGTTGGGGATACTTTGGAGTACACTGATACTCCCCACAACTATCGGGTGTTCCTGCCTACTAGTCAAAGGATGGTGGTACGCAGATATCTGATGTTCGACGAGCAGAAAGCCATGCGAGTATCACTTGAGAGGGAACTCAAGTTGCATGCAGAGGAGGAATTTTCAATTCCTAAGGAGGAGGAGCCTCAGATTGATGCGGAGCAGCCGCATGCAGAAGATCCGAGAGTGGAGACATCCACTCATGCTGGGTCTTCCAGAGATGGGCGGAAACGCTCAAGGGAAGCTGATAGGTTGATGTTGGATGCGCGAGAGAATGTGGGACAGCCATCTTCTCAGTGCAGACAGAGGAGGTCGCCCGAGCGGTACACTGGTTACATGGCCCTGGTTGGGGAGTGTGTAGAGTCTAAACCTTCTTCATTTGAGGAGGCAGTGCAGCAACTAGTCTAGGTTGATGCAATGGTGGAGGAGTACGACTCCATCGTTCAGAACTGTGTTTGGGATGTTGTCCCAAGACCTCAGGACAAGTCAGTGGTGAGTTCCAGATGGCTTTACAAGGTAAAGCAGGCAACTAATGGCAGTGTTGAGAAACATAAGGCAAGGTTTGTTGCCCGTGGTTTCTCACAGGTCGAGGGGATCGACTACAATGAGACTTTTGCTCTTGTAGTAAGGTACTCATCTATCAGATCGATGTTAGCACTATCAGCTCAGATGGGTTGGAAGATCCATCAGATGGATGTGAAGATAGCATTCCTCAATGGGAAGATTGAGGAAGAGGTGTACATTGAGCAGCCAGAAGGTTTCGAGACCTTCGATCGTGAGTTGCATGTGTGCCGACTCAAGAGGGCTTTGTATGGGCTAAAGCAAGCACCTCGTGCTTGGTACACCAAGATCAATAGCTATTTCACCAGGTTGGGCTTCACCAAGAGTGAAGCAGATGCGAACCCTTACCACATCACAGTAGAAAGTAAGCCATTGATCATTGTTCTTTATGTCGATGCTCTGATTTTGACAGGTGATGTTCAGTTGATCAAGGCTTGCAAAGAGGACCTTGCAAGATAGTTCGAGATGAAAGACATGGGTCTTATGCACTACTTTCTAGGCATGGAAGTGTGGCAGAAGGATGGGGAAGTTTTTGTGTCTCAAGGCAAGTATGCCAATGAGATACTCAGGCGGTTCCACATGGAGAAGTGCAAGGCCACGCAGACTCCTCTAGCTGGTAACTGGAGGAAGGAGGATGCTACTTCAGGTGAGGTAGTAGCTGCTACTATTTATCGACAGCTTGTGGATTCACTTATGTATCTAGTGAACACACGACCAGACTTATACTTTGCAGTGAACTAGCTGAGTCAAGCTATGGTTCAGCCTACCACGCTGTTTTGGAAGGCAGCAAAGCATGTGCTAAGATACCTCAGAGGCACATCTTAGTATGGATTGTCGTACAAATGAACAGAGGGAGTGGAGTTTCAGGGCTTCACAGATGCGGATTGGGCAGGGAGTCCATCAGACCGGAAGAGCACTTCTGGAGGAATCTTCAACCTTGGTTCAGCTGCAGTTTCCTGGTACAGCAGGAAACAGAGGTCAGTTGCACTTAGCTCAGCAGAGGCTAAATACATGGCTGCCTGTCAGGCAGCATGTGAGGCCATTTGGATGCGAAGATTCTAGTGGGATTGTTTGGTTAGAGGATGGATCCAACTGTGATCTACTGTGATAATCAAAGTTGTATCAAACTCTCTGAGAATCCAGTTTTTCATGACAGGTCCAAGCACACTGATATCCAGTACCATCATCTTCGAGACTATGTGGTGAAGAGGATCATGTTGTTGTTAAATGTTTCGACCGAGGAACAGGATGCAGATATTTTGACTAAGGCATTGTCAAAATGCAAGTTCGAGTTCCACAGAGACAGGATTGGGGTTACTGATAATCCCTTTCTTGTTGAGAGGGAGTGTTGAAAATAACAACAAGAAGTGCTAAAAGTAGCACTGCTATAAATAGCATTTCGGGATACATTCCAATTTTAGTTAGTCCCTGAACTAAAATTGAGAATTAAAATTCAAATTTGATCTTAGCAGTTGTTTGTAAAATAATTAATTAATTCATCTTGAGTTAATTAGTTGCAGGAAATCAAACATGAAGTCTATGTGAAGACATGCAACAATTTCTCCATTGATTGAGGAAGTTATCCCTTGATTAAGGAGATCAGGATGAGTTGTACTTTGAGTTGTAATTAGTTGAGTTAAGTCCAGTTAGATTAGTTCCAACAGTTTGTGGAACTGATTGTGAGTTCAGTTAGTTAAATGCATGCATGCATGTAACTGTTGCACTTCAAATAACTGAATATTCTCTCATAAATTACTCATGCATGTCAGTTCAGTCAGAGACCCAGCTGAGATTAGGTGATGGGACAATGTACTATCAGTTGCAGGAATATTCCATGGAGGATATCTCTTGCATGCAGAAGGAATTCGTTCCTTGGAGATTGCGCAATCACTTTTGAGTTTGATGGTTGTGTGATGAGGCCAATTCACACAAGTGGCAGCATTGGACCCCAAGAGAAACTGCGCAAGGAAATAGGAGGCTTGGAGGGCTGGAGGAAGGCATATGTTGTGTCTATTCAGTCTGTGAGCTGTATTGTTCGATTGTACTGAGAGATGGATAGCTTGTGAGCTAAAGCTTTGTGTAATCCGAACATATTTCCACTTGTATGATATTACAGAGATCGGGGTTTTAAGCTGAGGCTTTCCCTAGAGTATTCTTTTGTGTTCATGTGTGATTGCTTTCTCATTCTCTGTTATATGTGTTCTATTTGATCTTGCTCATAATCGATTAAGCTTCCGCAAGTTTGTTGTAGAAGTAGATCTTGTATTTTGCTTTAGTATATTGCATAATTTGTTGATCCACAGTGAGAAGTTCTACACTTATCCCCCCTACCTCTAATTAGATCATACCCTGCAAATCGACTAGTGCCAGTGCAAAACTCTGCAAAGGCATCCTCCACCTCATCAAGGGATGCTTTATCCTAAAAAACCCGCCTAAATGCATCTTTCCTCCCCTATGAGATTTCACCATCCATGTGAGGAGGGAATCTGCGGAAAGGTCCACCATTCAGCCACTCATGGTTGTAGTATTTTGGGTTCAATGAGTGAGACAAACAATGTAAAGGTGTGCAATTCTTGTCCTGTCTGTTGACAAGAATGTCCTATATAGTGGTGAAGAAGGTCTCTGGTGATGTCTCATACTCGAGGCATTCACTCTGTAGAATAATGCTCCTCACAGACTCAATTATGGAATCCCATCCCTCATAAACCTCTCCTAGGATGGGTTGGTCTGTATCTGCAAATCGAAGCAAAGAAATTATAGGGTCCATGATCTGAATAGGTAGATCTACCCTCTCCCACCAAGCATCATCTAACATTGTGTCATTCACTCTTTTAGAGGCTACTTGATCTGTCTTTCTCCAAAAAGACCAAAACTCTGAAATAACCATGGCCCCAAGAGCAATCTTGACCTCCCTCAACCTCTTCAACATGATGAATGAAGGGGCAAACCGTGTATCCGCAATCTTCAATAATGATAGATTGTTGTACTCCTTGTAGATAGTGAAGGCATTTGTATGATTTTGTACAAAGTTACGGATATGTCGTGCATCCTCAATAATGTTAACAATCCAAAGCACATCAGAAGCAATGGATTTTAGTGCTAAGTTCAATGAATGGACAATGCAAGGTATCCAAAACACTTGTGGATATTTAGCTTCCACAATCATGCCAGCAGCCTTGCAAACATGTGCATTATCTGTAATGATTTGCACACAAGAATCAACACCTACATCTTCAAAAACTTTAATAAACAACTCACCCATATATTGTGCATTCTTGTATTGTCCAAGTGCATCCACTGCTTTCAAGAAAATTGGACCATTCAAGGAAGACACCATGAAGTTGATGAGTGGGTGTCGTGCTAGATCCGTCCATCCATCAGAAACAATGCTAACCCCACATGTTGGCCATGATGCTTTAATAGGCTCAAGCATTTTTTCCACCTCTTTTTTGCCTTTGTCAACAATGTGGTTCTAAGCTTCTCAGACCCAAGAGGCACATACCTTGATGTAGCCCCTTCAGTTAGAACTCGGCACATCTCAATAAATAAAGGTGAGCGTGGAACATTAAAGGATATGAAGTTTTGATAGAAAAAAAGGTAATGGTGAGATCAAGCTCGTCCTATTTCTCCTTTTGAAAAGTCTTGTCCATTGGACCAAGTGAAATTGTCATTCTTTTTGTTGCTTTTCCCCCACCAGAACTCTCAAATGGGAATGTGTTGATGCTTTTCCTCAAGAAAGGAAGGGGTTCACCATTCTTGGTTTTTTCTTTATTTTGCAGCCACATTTGCCATACCAACATTGGACTCTCTTTCCATTTATTTCCTCTTTGGGAAAGGCACCTTTGTACAAGCTCCAATTCCACAACCCTGTAAAGCCAACAAATGACCTTTCACACAAAAATATGTGCTCCTGAAAGTATTGTGGCAATAGTTGCATTTCCAACTCACATTGCCTCCTCCCTTCACATTGTTGGGTGGCCTTTGCTCTCTTGTGACATATTTCCACAAGGGATATTTCTCAATGTTACATTGAGAAGGAAGTCTTCCCTCAACATTACTTGCAATAGAGGGAATACTTGTAATAGACTCTGATGAAATTGGGAGAGGAGGGGCATCTCCAATGGAGACATTCTTCCCCTTCCTTTTCCCCTTCCCTATTTCCCTTGATTGAGCCATGAATGTTGTAAAAAAATAAAACAAAAATGCACAAATTTGTAAAAGAAATGCATAGGCAAACTGTTGTAATAAAAATGCAAAAAAATAGAGAGCAAATGCACTTACTTGTTGCTTGAATCTCCTTGAAAACGCTCCCACGCTCTTTGCTCCTTTCTCCAAAACACCCATAGTAAAATAGACAAGTGAAAGTGAAAAGAAAAGGCAACAAACTCTCCTTGAAAATCGAGACACATCGTGTCCCGATTAGGACACGATTTGGATTTCATCGTGTCCCAATTGGACACGAAGTGTCGCGATTTTCGGACACTAATTATGTCCGATTCAATGGATTTGTGATTCGTGGGCCCTGGGGGACAAATATGGTTTCATAGCTAATTCATAATTTCGTAAAGCTACTTGGCCTACTTGTGACCAAGGGATGTATCTTGCCCATTTTTGTAATGTTGAGGAGCTTAGGCTAATAATTCGACCTAGTAGTACTCATATAAATAGAACATAACTTCATTTGTATCAAATTATCATGACATTTGGGAATTTCAGCCTTCTTGGAAAATTTGCCCTTCTTCTTGGATTCGCTACTAGATGATCTTGGATGCATTTCAATATTTGGAGCTGAAATTTTGATCTTCTTTGGAGCTATCTCTTGAATTGTGGATGTATATATCATGTTGTCATCTTGTAAGTGCCTTTTGTTGAAGTTTTTATCCTGAAATAATGTCTAATGTATGGAATTGTTGCAACAAGGTTAATGCTATATTGTGCCTTAATGGTTGAAGATTATTTTTTGAAAGCTATTTGGTTGGAAATTGCATAAGTTACTCATATTATGACATGTGGTGAATGTTTCTAGTGGTGAAATATTGTTTTTTCTCCATAAAACTCCATAAATCTTGAAACCCATGCTTTAATAATAAAATTTATTTTTCTGTCTTTTGATAAATATATTCAAATACATTTATGAAGACGAACACTAGTTACATTCTTCAACAGGAAGAAGGTCACACATCCAGTTATGTTTAGAACCAAGAAGCCCCATACCAAAGCACCTAACAAACTAAGATTGAGTGCGAAATTGCGACTAAATCCTACCCTGAAGGAAGTCATCAATATAGATGATGATAAGCCTTTTGAAGACCTAGTCGTTAACACAGAAGAGGATGCACCAGTAGACATTTCTAAAAAGAAAAGAAAAGGATGCAAAGGCAGCGCAGGGGTAGAAAACAGAGTATTTTCTAGGTAGTAATAGCAGAATCTAAAGCTGCTAAGGCAAACAAAAGCAAGAGGGCAAAGCAGGGTGAATCCAGCAACGTCGATGTTTTGATGCAAGCAATGGAGATTTTGAAGGAGAGAGATGAAAGAGCATTGTCAAATGATATGACAACACTCATAATCGATTTTAACAGCGTAATAACTTGGCAGTGTCACCCAGAAATTTTGGCAGTCAGGAAACTTCCTCGTGTAGCTGGACATTTTGATAAGATGGTATGTGCCCAAGATAGGAGAATACCCCTCCATTTTGTCCACATGATAAGAAAGCTTGCTATTTTGGTCAGAAAAACAGGGGATTCAGTTTTACAGCGAAGCAGTCAAGGACCTATCTTCATCTATACAGGTGTTCTTCATAGCAGTCGAATTTGAGGGTCCGATTCCTAAAACATTAACTAAAATTTCACGTGGTCCTAATCTTAGGCCTCCAAATCTAGTTTTACCCAAGAGATCAACAGTTCGTTACAAAGGAATTTTTCAAGCAGATTGTCCAGCATATTTCACAACTGTTTGACCAAGTTCAGACTAAAGAGAACGAAAAATTAGTTTCCAAGTTTTAGCCATATGTTATATTTAGGCTAAAGAATAGATATCTATATATCTTTTATATTTTGTAAATCAAACGCTTTCCAAAATTTGTGGATCTCAGAATATGTAATGTTTCTATAAATTAGATGAAAATATGGAAACAAGGGTTCGGATCTAGAGAGAAAATCATTGTGTTGTATGTAAAGACTTTTCCTAAATTAATCAAAGTTTTTGCTAAGATGAGAAGTACTTGAGTAATTCTCCCAGAGATTCTTGTGCTAGTATTCTACAATTTGTGCATTCCCTTATTTGTTTGTATTCTTTCTTACGTTTTTCATTTGATGTGTTATCTTCATATTTGAATGTAAAGCTATATGAATTCAAAATTCATCTAAGTCGGATGCTCTCTATTCATCATATTCAAATATTCCCAAATTTTCCTTCTAAAGTTACATTCAGAATTCATTATGTTAAATGCTCTGATTATAATGGATTGTATTCTTTTTTCAACTCCCAACTACAACAATTTTATGGTCTAAGAGAATGCTATATTTCCTGCCTTTGTAAGTTAATTGATCATTAACCAATATCTTCGTAATTTAATTGATCATTAACCAATATCTTCATAATCCTTTCATTGATCACCAGATATTCTGACTCCATGCCCAATGGTTATTTGCTTCTCTGTCCAACCACATTTTTAAACCTCACCCTACCAAAGATCTGGCCATTTATTTGAGTACAGAACCAGTTGTTGAAGTGACATTGGATAGCTGAGTTGTAGAGAGATCCCTCTCTGGGATGGAAGGGCTAGCTTCCAATCTAAAAGATTGGTTCAATGTTATCTGTACGTTTTCCTTTCACAGTCGGGAAAATTATGGAGTGATAAAACCAGGCATGTCCCATTCCACCAAGTATAAACTTCTATGCCCAAATTAGCCCACACATGCCACAAAGATGGGATGACCACCTTTTACTGGGAATATCTCTTTGATGTATTCACATTTTAAGAAAAATTCCACAAGGCATGTCTAAGTACACATTATGCTAAGCAATCTGAACTACAACATTCAAAGGAAAAAACGGACTTAGCACTGACAAGGATTGTCGACAAGCAGCAAAATATTGATATAAGAGTTGACCATTAAGGATGTATGGAAAACATTATCATGCATTAAGGGCATTATTATTTGGAACGAGTCATTCTCTACACAAGAAAATACATAATGTGGCAATTAAATGTGGAGAGCGTGAGCAACCAGGTTTAGCCACTTTATGACAACCACGCCTTAGATAACACCTCAAAGAGTTGATTGAAGAGCTTAACCAATGAAACATGATATTGCAAAACCTCATTTTTACTCAAATCATGCCTTTATTAACGCTCAAACATTAGGATAGTATACTAATAAAAATTAAGGTTAAAAGCTAATAGCCTTACTCAACAATTTCACTAACGGGTCACTGCATACTAACTGAAGAATGGCACAAAGAAAAAAGTCCAAGGAAGGAGAAGAACACAACTACATATAGAAATAAATGAGATAAAACCGCCTGGAGGAATCACTAAGCACTCTTGCATTCGAATTGGTATCACTAAGACATCTTTGTTGTATTTTCGGTTCAAAGATGGATTGCACTCAGTGCTATTTTAGTTATGTGCACCCTTACATGCTATATAAATGAGAATATTTGCTTATCTGTGTATAAATGGTTTGGATTCATATGGATTCTCATGAATATATATGTTTTTCTTTAAAATTTGAGTATTTTATGTGCTTTTTGGTTGAATAGTTTTTTTCTCTAACCTTTTTACTCGGTATTGTTCTAGTTATGCCCAATTCTCAGTACAGGGATCTACCAATTTGATGATTGGTATAGTTCTGATAACATTGCTTCTAGTTGAACTTTTGAATGAAGTTATTCACCAATCTGTTGTTGAAATCCTCACCCACTGAGATGTGTGACTCTCATTGTGGTCTTCACTTTGAATTGATTGTTTATAGAGAAACATCAAAATTTGCTTCACCAAAGACAAATATCAATATATTCTTCTCACTCCTTACTGCGCCTCTTTTAGTATTTGACAATGTGAAATTCCCTTAATTGCAGTAACTAGAATTTAATATTCTATCTACTAGAGATTATTTGTCTTCAGAATTTTGATACGACAAATAACGATTAATTCACTACTGAAATTTACACAAATAAATACAAGAATTGATAAATAATGCACACACAAAATAATTAACACCGGTATTTTTAGAGAAATTGTCCTTGGAAAAACCACGAAGGGAAAACCAGTTCTACAAATGAGGGTTTCTTATTATTCTTCAACAAAAAAGGAGAATACAAACTCCTTGCCTCTCACTGGAAAATATCTGGCAAATATATTATATCTTCACAAAAATATTTTGGAAACACAAAGGTCTCCTCTGCAAGTGTATTCGGCCTCCTTGTGCAACTTGCACTCCTCCTGCCAACTCGCACTAGCTGCTCCAAAAATTTGCACTACCTATGTGAAAATTCCTCTACAAGTAAAATTGCCTCTAACACTTCGTCTAACCCACTCCCTTTGCCTCCAAGTGATAGATCCAGCAACGACACACTGAAACGAGCTCCTCTCTATTACTCGCACTAGCTAACTAGCTACTCGCAATGTTGAATTCGGTCTCCTCTTCTGTAAATAAAATTCATCTCCTTCCTCCCATAAGAAACTAGAAATCACTGAGAAAATTCCTCAAGAAATTTTCTCCTCAATTTCCTTTGCTCAAACCCTTCTGTTGGTGTCTCCCTCACTCAAACTGCACCCTTGCTAATCACTGCAACTAGGTAATTCAAACTCCTTGATGTGTCTCCAGTTGACGCATCAATTTGATCTTATAATCTATTATTGACTAATCAAGGACCATGATTTAATCACAATTGATGGCTAAGATCATCTTGACCCCATCAAGTAACTTTTCTAGAAGTCTCTAGAGAAAAATTGATTTTCGTCAATTAATTTGATTTAATTAACCATTTTTCTAAGTTAGACGTATGAAATAATTAATAATTGGGTAATTAATCTAATTAAGGCATTTTCCTTAGAAATAATGTTTGGGTCTTGGAGATAATTATCCTCCTATGTTCCTTAGCCTCTTATACACCATAGCGACCAGAACACCTACCCATTGCTACTAAAAACAAACACTCCCTCTTATCGAGGAAGGTGTTCTCCACTACTCCCAACTTAGCCCTAAAGTAGACAAACTTTTCCTTACCCAAGACGTTCAGGAGAATATGTACAATCTATTGATTTGTTGGAACATATTTGTAGCTAAATTGATCCATGCTATACACAATCCCTGATGAAGTGGTATCTGATGTTGATATGTTTTAACGTATCATGAAATACTAGATTCGTAGAGAGCTTGCTGCAACTCTGATTATCACAGCAGATACTCCTCAAATCTAACCATTGACCAACCAGTCTCACTAATAACTTCCAAAGCTAAATAGCTTCACATGTGGTTGTGCTCATTGCCATGTATTCTACCTCTACAGAACTCAGTGCCACATACTTCTACTTCCTACTGCACCAAGAGACAACCCCTAATCCAATACTGAAGCAACACCTTGAGGTGCTTTTCCGATTTACTGAACTGTCTACCCAATCTACAATTGTATATCCCATCAAATTGACGGCATCACCTCGAGTATATCTCAAATCACACTCGATTGTACCATGTAGATACCTCAATAGATGTCTCACTATTGTCCAGTGTACTCTCTTTGGCTCCAACATGAACCGACTGAGAGTGTTGACCATGAAACAAATGTTTGGCCTTGTGTTGACTAGATACATTAGAGAAATTTTAATGTCTAAAATGGGCCTCCTAAGGAATATTATAAAATAGTAGTGGAAATAATAAAATAAGATTGGATTAATTCATCAAAGTTTGGAGGGAAAAAATAAAAACTACTTTTTAAACTCATATTTTCAACTTATCTCCCTACAATTTTACTCAAATTTCGAGCAAGAGCACTCCTTGGATGCATAATTTAAATCACATGTTTTGATGCATTTCTCATTTTTTGTGTAGCAGGGTGCATTGGAAGTATGCAACATGGGTACTCCTTGGATGTGGAATTAAATTCTGCATCCAACGAGTGCTCCTGCTTGAAATTTGAGTAAAATTGTGGGGAGATAAGTTGAAAATGAGAGTTTAAAAAGTAGTTTTTTATTTTTTTATTATTTCATCCTTTTACCTTTTTACTCCAAAAATGGTGAATCATCCTCCATGGTTAATATCATCTTGAATCCTATTGGTTATGATCCCATTGGTTCTCATAAAGTTGATTTTGGTTGTACATTTTTATTTTGAGGCCCATTTTTAACCTCAAAGTTTCTCTAATGCATGAGAAATCTAATGAGCTACCTATATAAGGTTGTGTCACATTTGTGTCCTCTAATGTCTATATCTTCCTCCAATTGGCAATCATAGGCATAGAAATAGGTCTATAGTCCTGCATCTTGAACCTCTTCGGGATCTCCATAGTATATCTCCCTTGCCCAAGGAAGATCTCCTCATTCGTCTACCATACCTCCATTCCTAAGAAGTAATTCAGGCCCAAGTCCTTCATCTCAAACTTAGCTTCCAAGTCCCTCTTGCAATCCTCTATGTTTCCTGATGATCTTGTCAAGAATAGAGCATCCATTTAAAGTACCAGTATGATGTTGATTTTGGGTAGCATCGAATGTGCTCTAGCTCCAAAATTTTGTGGAGCGGCTAGAACACATGAGATCTCCAGAACCTAGAAATCATTTGGAGAAATTTCACCCAAATGAGGAGTTATTAAAATAATTAATATTTTTAATGAGTTTCTAAGTCTAAACTTAGGAAAATAAAAATATTAATGTGTATTAATAAGTATGGGTGAGAAGGTTCTAACTAACAAAGATCAAGCATATTTTAATCTTAGTCGTTGATTAGAGATTAAATCATGGTCATTGATTTATCAACAGGGAAATTATAAGAGGAGGATTGACGGTCAGTTGGAGATACACCAAGAGATCAAAGAGTTCAATTTTTCTGGGGCGTGGTTTGCTGAGAAAGTCGAGCTAAGTGATCTGAGTTGCAGTGAGAGGGGAAGTTCGGCAAAGGGACTTTAGTCCAAGGCTGAGGATACATAGCAGAGAAGCAGAGCAACAACAGGAGAGACAGCACAGCCCCAGAGAGGGTGATGCAGAATCTAGAGGGGCTGAGGCAGTTCCTTAGAGGCAACATTGGGGTTTTCTGTGGGCCAGAGAGAGCAGCAGTTCAACATATCGACTTCTGAGCAAGGGAGGCTCACTGGGGGGTGATGCAGCTCCTAGAGGAGGTGACGTAGCTCCTAGAGGAGGTGACACCACTCCTAGAGGAGGTGACGCAACTCCTAGAGGAGGTGACACAATTCCAGCGCAGATCTTGGAGCATCCGTCGCTGCCCAACATTGAGAACAACAATTGTCATCTGTGGGGTTTGATCATCCAGTTGCTCGAATTGTCAAAATATTTGTCTCCGAATAGAGGTACTTTTGCCAGGTTTATTCTCTATTGGGTGAGCCAGATTTGGCACCCTAATTGTATTCAGTATCTGCTTAATAATACAAACCCTCTATATGATGCACCAATTTTCCCAAATTGGGTTTTTTCGGGGACGATTGTCCAAAAATAACAATGTCCCTTGTGTGATTGTCTCAGTTTATTTCAGTTCATGATCTGTATATAGGTGTAGTTTGCAATAGTGTTTTCATCATTGTTTAAATATTTAAATAACTTGTTGAATGTAAAGAACAAATAGGAGATGATAAACCAATGATTGCAGCAAGATTTCTGATGTGTAGATTCAGAAATTCTCACATGGTATCAGAGGGTTGCAGATCATAGAAGACTAAAGACACCAACCGAAAGATCCAGAGAATTTGTTGCAGAGAAGCAGCTATCCCGAGTTCAGAGGCAGAGGAGCAACTGCAGGAGTGACGCGGAGCTAGAGGAGTGACGCAGAGGCTCACGTAATGCCTACGTCAGCATTTCGAGCCTGCAAAGGGTGACGCAGAGCGAGCGAGGAGACCACGCAGTGACTACGTCAACTCTCTGGGCCAGCGCAAAGCTTGAAAGGTTTGAATCATCTAGTTGTTGGGGCGAGAGGAGTAGAGAAAATTCGATTTGAGGAGCTGGTGGGACGTTGTTTCTGTTGGTGTAGAATAGTGCCTGTGGAGACAAAGACAAGGTAGAGGGAGTCACTACCTTGACATATTTCTAGCCAAAGAAATCTAGATTCGGGTTGCAGCAGTAAAGGAGGATTGGAGAGGAAGTGATTCGACAGTTGGCTAGAGGATTTCCATGAAGGAAATCAAGACTTAAAGGGAGTCTAGAGGAGCTTGTTCCTTAGAGGATTTCTAGCACCAAAGAAATCCAGATTCAAGTCTTGCTAAATTGACAACAAGAGAGGGAGAAGAGAACTAGTTCTATTTTTTAGCAGAGATGGAAATGAACGGGTTGAGGGATCAGGATAGATTGGATGGAGCATCCAATTGTCATCTAAAAGGCTAGGATCTTAGCAATCCTAGACAAACATTGCATCAAGGACTATGCCTTGAAGGTAGATGTTGAGCTAGTCGACGTTGATCCATTGAAGAAGTATGAGGAGGCCCAGGCTAAGGCCAAGTGCATGATCCTAGACGGGGTTAAAGATCATGTAGTACCACACATTGCTGGGAAGAACACAGCAAGGGAGATGTGGGAGGCGTTGACCACCTTGTATTGGGGATCTTCCATCCAACGGAAGATGCTATTAGAAAATCAGCTCAGACAGTACCAGATGCAGAAGGGAGAAGAGATCGATCCCTTCCTTCTCAGGTTGCAAGGGATTCGTGACCAGTTGACTTTCGTGGGGTCTACACCAGATCCTGAGTTCATGGTTAGGACTGCCCTAAATGCAATCACCGAGGATTGTGAGACTTTTGTCCAAAGTATCCTGGGCAGAGCGACTCTCCCCAGTTGGGAGGAGATGTGGGCAACTCTTTGACAAGAAGAGCTTAGGAGGATGACAAAGACAGGAATTAGCGGCAAGGAAGCCCGGGTCAAGAAGGAGGAGGAGGAGGATGCAGCTCTCGCATCAGTAGGACAACAAGGGTAGCAGAAGAGAAAGAAGAAAGACATCACCAAGGTCAGATGCTTTGACTATGGGGAACTGGGACATTATGCCACTCAGTTCCCCTAGAAGAAGGGCAAGGGGGAGGCCTCTGACTCAAAGGCTGCTCCAGTGAAAGCTGACAAGGAAGGCGAGGATGACGATTGTGCCATGAGTGCTCATGCGCCTCTAGAGAAGAGGTGGGGCGACATAGAGTTTTGGTCAAGAAAACTACATGAGGGCAGGATCCTTGAGGTGCCCAAACTCTTGGATCACATACAGCTGTGGGAGCCCTTAATGACAATAGCAGAATGACGAGAGTCAGTTGGTGCGAGGGATGATGGAGCAACAATGGCAGAGCTAGAGTTCCAAATTCTAAGGTAGCGCAATAGATGTTGTAGCAGTGTGAGAGGCACGGAACAGTTTGCAATAGTGTAGTGGCAGCAGAGGGTCAGCAAAAATTAGCAGCAGAGGCAGCTTCAAGATCATGAGGCATCCACACTGACCAAGATGTCAATTTTTGGGTGAAGTATCAATTACTTACTTCTCAGAAACTGAGTTACAGTGCAGCAATTAGCAGTGGCAGTGCTATGGGCAGCATGATGCAGCATTTTGAGAGGGAGTCGTAGTACATATGCAACAGTGGCAGTGGCAGAGTCATGGGAAGCAATACAAGAAGCAGTAGTGCAATGGATGAAGGGCAGCAGGCCAAGCATCAGCAGCATAGAGGACCGATGCAGTGGATCAGTCTAATGCTTCTATGGGGAAGTATTGCTAGAGCACATTCCTCGCTAAGAGGGAGTGTTGATTTTGGGTAGCATCGGATGTGCTCTAGCTCTGAAACTTCGTGGACGGGCTAGAACACATGAGATCTCTAGAAGCCAGAAATCGTTTGGAGAAATTCCACCCGGATGAGGAGTTATTGAAATAATTAATATTTTTAATAAGTTCCTAAGTCTAAACTTAGGAAAATAAAAATATTAATGTGTATTAATAAGAATATGAGTGAGAAGGTTCTAAGTGACGAGGACCAAGCCTGTTTTAATCTTAGTCGTTGATTAGAGATTAGATCATGATCGTTGATTCATCAATAGGAAAAGTATATGAGGAGGCTTAAGGGTCAGTTGGAGATACACCAAGAGATCAAAGAGTTCAATTTTTCTAGGGCGTGGTTTGCTGAGAAAATCGAGCTAAGTGATTTGAGTTGCAATGAGAGAGGCAGTTCGGCAGAGGGACTTTAGTCCAAGGCTGAGGATACATAGCAGAGAACCAGAGGAGCAACAGGAGAGACAACGCAGCCCCAAAGAGGATGACACAAAAGATAGAGGGGCTGACGCAGTTCCTTAGAGGGAGCACTAGGGTTTTCTGTGGGGCAGAAAGAGGAACAGTGCAACTTATCGACTTTTGAGCAAGGGAGGCTCACTGGGAGGGTGACGCAGCTCCTAGAGGAGGTGACACAGTTCCAGCGCAGAGCTTGGAGCAGCCATCATTGCCTAGCACTGGGAATAGAAATTGTCATCTGTGGGGTTTGATCATCCAGTTGTTCGAATTGTCAAAATATCTATCTCCGGATAGAGGTACTTCTGCCAAGTTTATTCTCTGTTGGGTGAGCCGGATTTGGCACCCTAGTTGTATTCATAAATCTTCTTAATAATACAAACCCTCTATATGCTGCACCGATTTTCCTGAATTGGGTTTTTCCAAGGATGATTGTCCAAAAATAACGGTGTCCCTTGTGTGACTGTCTCAGTTTATTTCAGTTCATGATTTGTATATAGGTGTAGTCTACAATAGTGTTTTCATCGATATTTAAATATTTAAATAACTTGTTGAATGTAAATAACAAGTAATAGATGATAAACCAGTGATTATAGTAGGATTTCTGATGTATAGATTCAAAAATTCTCACATATGAGTGGCTCACCTCCTTTCATTAGATAGTAGAGGTTGGAATCTGGCTCGCTCTTCACAAAGTACATCTACTACGAGTAGCTATCAATTCGACCATACCATGCCCTAGGAACTTGTTTGAGTCTGTATAGTGCCCTCTTTAGTCTGCACACATGCATATCTCTCTCATGTATCTTAAATCCCTCTGGTTGTTCGATGTACACCTCCTCTTGTATCACCGCATTAAAGAAAGTTGTCTTGATGTCCATCTGGTGAATTTGCCATCCCATCTATGCTACTAGAGATATCACAGCCCTGATGGAAGTGTATCTGGCCATTGGTGCGATGGTCTCCTCATAATCTATGCCTTCCTTCTGTGCATACCCCTTGGCCATGAACTTAGCCTTATACTTCTCCATGCTATCATTTGCAAAATACTTGATCTTATAGATCCAACGAGAGCCTACTACAAAATTTTCCACTTGTATAGGCATGACCGCCCATACATCATTAATCATGATGGAGTTATAATCCACCACCATGGCATCCTACCACAACTGATGTTGTGCAGCCTCCTCATAACTAAAAGGCTCTATGTCAACGACCTCTATCACCAATTTCTTGTACTTGTTTGGTTGTTTGCGCTCTTTGGTCCTCGCCCTACTAGCTCCCACGAACTCATGTGCATCCTTCAATGTTTGAAGCACCTCTATACTCCATTCATTAGTGGTGGTTGGAGCTTCATGCTCCTCATCTTGCCCCTGCTACTCCATTTTTTGTGAACTCACAAGACCACCTATGCTTGAGCTAGTGCTCGTGATGGTAATTGTACTAGTACTCTATTGTCCCTCTGGCTACTACACGATTGTTTCTCAACCCTTAGAGCTTCTGCTTTCCCACTCTGATCATCTGCTGGAAACTTGCAAGATCTCCTAAAGGCTTTCTCCTCCTAAAACTTCACGTCCTGTCTCAGGATGATCCCCCTGCTACCAAGAATATAGATCATGTATACCTTGGACATTTCGTTGTAGCCAATGAAATAGCTCTTATATATAGGTTGATCAAGTTTGGTGTGTTTATCATCCGGCACATGATAGTATGTTATGCTGCCAAATATCCCGAAGTGCCCAACCTCTAGATTCTTCTCTATGAAGACCTCCTTTGGTGTTATCTTCCCCCACTGCTATGTGAGGAACCCTATTTTGTATGTACATTGTTGTGATGCATGCCTCTACCCATAGAAACTTAGGCATGTCCTAGTCATATAACATAGCCCTTGTTGCTCCAGCTATTGTTTTGTTCTTTCGCTCTACAACCCAATTCTATTGTGGGTTCTTTGGAGTTGTCCACTCTCTCCTGATGCCTTCCTTCACACAGAACCATGTGAAGGCATTATCAGTGTACTTGCCTCCATTATTTGTACAAAGCATCTTGATCTTTTTATCTGTCATCTTTTCCACAAGAGATTTTAATTCTTGGAAGTGACTAAAGACCTTGTCCTTTGTCTTCAAAAAGTAGATCCAGGTTTTCCTAGAGTAGTCATCGATGAAGGTTACAAAATATTCATAACCCCCAAGAGATCTAGTAGACAATGGGCCACAAATATCTCAGTGTATCAACTGAAGCACACCACTGGGTCTACTGTCACTCCTTGGGAACGTTGCCTTTGCAAATTTCCCAAGTACGCACCCTCTACACATATCATCATGTTTTGTGCTCAATTCTAGAACTCCTGTCATGGTCTCCCTAAGCAACTTCAATGTTCCATGATGCAAGTGTCCCATCTCCTATGCCACAACTCTCCCAATTCTCTACCACTGCTACTGTCATTACTAATTAGTGACTTTGGAGAATCAAACTGTAAGTTGTACAACTTGTTGCTTCAAACACCAATTTGTTTGACCTTCTTTCAAATCTAGTGTTTGATGTACACCTTCTAATCCATCAAGTAGATACCGTACCCCTTATCTTGTAGTGCAGAAACTGAAATCAGGTTCATGCCCAAACCTGGCACATGCATCACATCTATAACATTGTTGCTCTTGTCGAACTCCATCTGAATGTTGACAGTACCTCTCCCAACTGGAATACATTGTCTTGTTTCCCATTTGTATGTGGAAGTCCATCTCCTCTTCCCGGTAACTAGAGAAATAGCCTTTCACCCCCATCATATGTGTTGACAATCCACTATCAATATATTAGACACCCGTGGACGTGGAGCTAGAGAGGTAAGCTATGAGAACAAATTCATTTTCTAACCTAGAAGACAAATCCTCAATGTCCATTGAAGTTGTTGTTTGTGTCACCTTCTTCTCCTTCTTTCGATTAAGACATTGGCTAACATAGTGTCCATGTTGACAGCAACCAAAACATTTGGCCTTACTCGAGTCTTTCTTCTTCTTATCTCCTTTTGAGCCTTGTCCCTTATTCCTCTGTAGGTGTATTCAGCATCCTTGTGCAACTCGCACTCCTTGTAGCAACTCGCATTGGCTGCACCGAAAATTTGCACTACCTCTTGGAAAATTCCTCTGCAAGTAAAACTGCCTCCAACACTTCATCTAACCCACTCACTCTACCTCTGGTGATAGATTCGACACTAGCACACTGAAACGAGCTTCTCTTTGTCACTTGCACTAGCTAATTGGCTACTCGCATTGTTGAATTTGGTCTCCTCTTCTACAGATAACATCAATGTCCTTCCTCCCTGTGGAAACTAGAAATCACTGAGAAAAATCCTCCAAAAAATTTATCCTCAATCTTCTGTGTTGAAACCCTTTTGGCAATGTCTCCCTGGCTCAAACTACACCCTTGCTAATTACTGCAACTAGGTAATTCGAACCCCTTGATGTGTCTCCAACTTACCCATCAATTTTCTCTTGTAAATTCTCATTGACAAATCAACAACCATGATCTAATCACAATCGATGGATAAAATCATATTAACCCCATCAAGTGACTTTTATGGAAGTCTCTAGAGAAAAATCAATTTTCCTCAATTAATTAACCAATTTTCCTAAGTTAAACTTAGGAAAAACAATTAATAATTGGCTAATCAATCTAATTAAGGCATTTCCTTATAAATAATTTATGGGTCTTGGAGATAATTATCCTCCTGTGTTCCTTAGCCTCATAGACACCACAGAGACTAGAACACCTATCCACTACTACCAAAAACTAATAAACAATGGTAGAAGTGGGACCAAGGGATCTAATATTTCATATCAATATAGGAATTTTCTTAGCACAAATGTTAAGATCATCAGATATATGAAATGTGAAACAAAAGAGAAGGGTCTATAACTAAATCATGATACTTCTCAATGCCAAGGATTTATAACTAGAGCACGATACTTCTCAGTGTCAACAACAGAAGAAGAAACTGTGGACAAATTGGTGGAATGAAGTAATGGGAGAGAAGGGGAGGGGCTCCAATGATAATGGAGTTATCAAAAATATCCAATGGTTTGATACCACTAACAGGTTGGGTAATGAATAACTCAACAAACGTAGAGATAAATGACAAAGAAGGGACACGAGAGTAGAGTTGCCCAATAGAGGTACCACAAATTCAAGCGTTAGGGAAGTAATGGATTTGACAAAAGGTGGACCTGTGTTGAAAACCAGAGCAAATAAACAACGATATATCTGAAATTTCTAGATATAAACGGAGAAAATAAGAGTTAACAATATCTTGTAAATTGATACATTGTTTGACTCATGAAGACAAGAATGGTAAGTGTGAGATACTTATTATTCACGTGATTTACATATAAATACATGTATTTCTAACCCTTGGTTTCATATTCCATGAGGTTTCTTAGACTCGTTAGACTCCATATTCCAAGAGGTTTCTTAGAATAATACAATTTCACATGATCTAGGAGGATTACATTTCCAATGATTATTATGACATTCAAGGATGAAAGATTTCGAATTTTGTTGAGGGGTCATATAAAGAGGAAGACTTAGGGGTGATGATGGATCATATAGAATTCATTTGCCACAAGATCTTAACCAAGTTGATAAAAGCATGATATTGTCTTCTAGCCCCACTAGGTTCATAGCTCACAGAAGTGGTCGATTTGCCCCCATAAACATGGACACAATGGAAATAGAACCATCATGATCATTAAGTTTGATTGAGTGGCTTCATACCCCTCCATGTAAAACCACAAATGTGTCCACCTTTTGATGATGGTCGTAGGTTTCCAAGATTAAGGATCTCAAATGATTCCTCTAGAAGAGTTCTCAATCCTACAGATTTTGTTGAAGTCGATGAACAACTAACGAATGATTAATTTAATATCATCTTATCAAGAATGTCAAATATGCCCAAAAAAAAAACCAAACCTAGAATAAAGAGAGATCATCATGTATATCTTGCACAAAATCCCCAATGAAGAGGCATTTGATAAGTGATGTATCTTGAACTAAGAAGGCCAAGGGATCTCATTAAACTCATATTTGGGTTTGGGCTCTAAGCATCTTTTCCTCTTATTATACTCTAAATCTATAGCTATGGAAATCTCACAATATGGAACATGGAATGTCATTGGCTCTTGGGCACATGTTTAGACTTGTAGGCTTGATTTTAATCCCAAGTTCACTAACCAAGCAATGTATCCTATGTGGATAGAATTTCTAGGAATTGTTGTTGATATGCACCACTTTGCAGAATGGTTTGCTCAAAGATTTGCTAATGCAATGATTGTTGATGGTAGCCAAAACTCCTTTTGTGCAAACCCAAGGGTTTGCATAGAACTAGATTTAAATAAAAATTTGTTGCAAAACAATAGACATTTTACAATTTATGGACTCTGATTTCAAAAAATGAAATACCATCGTTTCTTCTACAAAAAACCCAAGCCTTTCCCAACCCAAGCGAATTGATTTTGCTACCAATTTAAACCAAGAATTAACATCTTCATTACCTTCACCTTAGAATTAGTTATGATTTGTTTATCTAGTTGCCTCATGTCATGTTACCAAGAAAGTTATCCACAACAAGATAAAGCCACTTCTTCAAACTCACCCTCCCTTAATCAAGTATTCGACATGGAGGACAACGAAGAGAGGTCGAGCAAATATAGTAAAAAGGCATCAAACTCGGTCATGCCCATCGAGATAAGGCAAGCAATGGTGTTGATGCTAGACCATGTTCTGAGACAATAAAATAGGCGATCAAGCAATCTCCCACTCACCCCAATATTAACATTAGGCACTTTGTGACAAATAACAACTTTGGTAAGCTTGTTGATGAGGGTACCCTTCAATGAAGCTAACTTTTGTATCGTCAAATGAAAGAGGGATTTCATCCCAAGCCACAAGATGCTCATAAGACACATTAAGAAGAACAAAACACAGCATTGTATTTCTCCAAGAAGTTAAATCACCATGCCTTGAGTTTTGTCCTAGAATGGATTATTGATAGAATGGGGCTAACTAGAACATTGAACATCAGTAGGGAAGTAAAGTAGTTGTCTTACTTGTGCTCAAGGGCTACAATCTTATTTGGTTTCTCATGGTATTGGTCCAAGTCACAAGTATGTAGGGGATACTTTCTTGACCCAAGGTAAATTGATTGGTTTTTGCTCAATTTTTGGTCCTAAGACTCCTAACCTTTTTCAAAAGTGAATCTTCGTTTTTGATTGACTAGCTTTCTTCTATTGGACATTGAATGGATCCTAGGGCTAGACTTCGATATTGTGGTATTGGTTAGAGATTGTGAAGCAAGGCTTGGCCTTCCTATAGCATGCTATGAGAGGAAAGCAAGGCAATACAGGTAAGCAATTTTACAGATTTTTTATCTTAACTGGAAAAGACAAATATTTGGACTACAGCAGATAGCTTATCTAGGGCAATATGAGGCAGGGTAATGAGTGAATCCAAGGATGTTTGCATTATGTGGCCCTAAAGAGGGTCTCATCTTTTCAAGAGTTCAGCAACCAATTCACATTGTTATGGATGTTCTCCAGTCAGACCACCACCCAATAGTCTCCTCTCATGTGATTGGTCAAGCACAAGATGAGGTTGATCTCCTCTCCTGTGATTCCTCCTCAAAATCAATGTCTCTCGCATGGCTCCCAATTATTTTGAACCATTAGTTCGTAGGATTTGGAAATTTGTCCAACATCCACATGGCAAAAGAGGATGGATCTTGAGATGGGAAGTTATAGTTCATAGAAAAATCAAGTTTATTCGCAATTGGGGCAAAATGATTGTGCGTAATTTTAAGCAAAAGATAAAGCAAGACAGGTAAGAACTTGGGGAGATCAAATATTTTCATGATGATTTTTCTTGATGAGAGAAACACTTCATCAAACTCGAGTACATAGAGAAGAGTGTGAGGATGGCACTTTAGAAGAGGACTTACCATGAGAGTAACTGACATTCACTTTTAAGTGTATATTTGCCCCTGCCTTTACACCAATTTTGTTTTTTATTTTTTAACAACGTGTTGAATCGGTAACTACCAGACCTAATCTAAGGAAGACCCAGGATCAATTCTCGTAGCTGCCACTATAACACCAAGAGTACATCCAACAACCTGCAAGCAGATATACTAATTTCTTATGATTTTGGTAAGAGCCGAGACTCACGGATAAGGGGAGTCTACTCCTTGAGCCGCACACCATAGCAGGATAATATACTCAATGTGATTTGAACCCTGCCTTCATGGGTTTCACCCAACGAACCCAGCCGCCTCACCACACATCACTGTATCTTGACACCGATTTTGTTAATACAGTAAGTAAAGAGATTTTCAAGGTGGCCCCACTAAGATCTATGGATTAGGAAAAAATGTTTTGGGTAAACAAATTCCAAAGGATATATTGTTTACGGCTTTAATAAAATGAAAAATGGTAAATCACCTAGTCTGGATGGCTTACCATACATATTCTTAAGACTATATGGGATATGATTGGTGATGATATGTTTAGGGTGACCCCTGAGGCCTTTCTTCAAGGCAGGTTTCAAATTCTATAAATCAAGGCTTTAATCAAATTAATCTTGGAAAGTTTAGCTACAGATTTTGTTGGAGGTGGGCACCCCATTACCATATTAAATATTTCTTATATAATAAATGCAAAGGCCCTTGCCCTATGTATTGAAAGATTTGCATCATGCATAGTCTGCCTTAAGCAAACTATGTTTCGCAATTACAATTCATCTTGGACATAGTTATTACCCTGTGTGAAACTATGGAATGGGTAAGTGAGTCAACTTTTCAGGTGACAGAAGAGGTTGGGATCTCCCTTTCCAAGATTATTAGCAGTTGGAAGAATCAGGATCATCGCATTGCAAAGCTTCCAGATCTCAGGAAAAGAGGCTAAGCGTAAAAGGGATTTTTTTAGGGAAGGATTTTGAGAATACCTAGCACATATCTTGGATGGATTGGAAAACTTTGGCTCATCCTAAGGCCTTGTCTTATAATAAAGTTGCTCCCATAATTTACAGCTTAGCCAAGGATCTCCCCGAAAGGAACAATATGTTGTAAGGCCCTATTTGATGTGATTCATGGCGGGCTTATGATAAACACATATTTTACTGCATAGTAAAAGGTTGTATCTTCTTCTGCTTAAAAAGAGTTGCTTGGCCCCAGTTCTTTGTCTTTCTAAAATGGTATGTTTCGATGGATTACTTGTCTGCGAAATGTTTAGCCATACAGAGTTTCTTGCAAACTCAGTTATTGCATGGCTACTGATATATCAATCTCTTCCAAACAAGGATACACTTGCCAAGAGGGGTTCCAATAATAATAAGTGCCCTATTTGTATCAATGCTAAGTCATTCATGTATATTCTACCAAGGTGCCAGTTTGCATGTCAATGTTGGAGACTTGTTTACCAATTGATCTCTGACAGCGACAGCGGATGTAACAATGTCTGAGGGCTGCAACAAACGCAACGGCATCTGAGTGATGACAGTGCTTGAGAAGATGTAGCTAGAAGGCATAGTGGTGGCGGTTTGTGGTTTGTTTATCCAAAATCAACTATATAATATTTGACTAGCAAACAATTTATTTTAATTGAAAGAACAAAAAGTTAATTTATTAGAGGCAAGAACAAATTGTTTTGGTACACTTGCAAAAGTGATAATCTGTTGTTTGAATAAGGAAAATGAGGAAAGAAAAATAAACATTCAGTTATACATTGACCAAGAAAAGCTCATAACTAACTGGAAAACTGAAACCAAACACACAAATAACAACAGAGGATTTACGTGGTAAAACCTTGACAAGGTGTCAAGGAAACATCCACGGGGCAAGGGATTGGAATCTCTACTCAATCAACAATGATTCTCCATAATTACATTTCTCGGGCATTAACTAGTTTTATACAAGCATCCTCCGTTACATAACTGTTGTTTCGGTATAAAACTAACTAGTAGTAACTAATACAATTATTACTCATATTTACATAATTCATTGTCAAACTTCCAACAAACTCCACCTTGACAACAATTTTCCTAATCCCTTGCCCATGCCCATTCATCATCTTTTCTGCACGCCAAGAGAAGTTAAACACCATCACAGCTTCTCTACTGTAACTGGCTTTGTGAATATGTCTGCACAATTCTCCCGCGTATGGACCTTTTGAAGAGCTACTTTTCCGCCATCGATCACGTCTCAGAAAATGATACCTTACATCAATGTGCTTAGTTCTATTGTGATAAGCAAGATTTGTAGCCAAGTGAATAGCACTTTGACTGTCACAAAGTACATTCACTTTCTCTTGCGTCTTACCAATGTCATCAAGCAAACCCTTTAACTAGATTGCTTCTTTACTGGCATATGAAGCAGCTATATATTCTGCTTCGGTAGTGGACAATGCAACTGTTCTTGAAGCTTTGACATCCAACTAATTGCTCCACCTGCAAGAGTAAAGACATAACCTGTAGTACATCTTCTTTTGTCCAAATCACCTGCATAATCAGCATCTACATATCCGCAGACTGATCCTTCACTACCACTAAAAATGATGGAATGGTCACTTGTGCCTCTTAGATATCGAAGCACCCATTTCACCGCTCGCCAATGTTCTTCACCTGGATTTGCCATGAACCTGCTGACAACTCCAACTGCATGTGAAATGTCAGGTCTTGTAGATACCATTGCATACATTAAGTTGCCTACAGCATTTTCATATGGTACATGAGACATATACTGCTTTTCTTCATCAGTTCTAGGGCTCAAAACCGAAGAAAGCTTAAAATGGGAAGCTAGTGGAACATTAACAGGTTTCACATTGTTCATAGAGAACTTTTCAAGTACTTTCTCCACATACTTCTGTTGTGATAACCAAAGCTTGCCATTTTTCCTGTCTCTGTGTATCTCCATGCCCAAGATATGTTTTGCTGCTCCAAGATCCTTCATATCAAACGTCCTAGAGAGCTGAGCCTTTAACCTGTTGATCTCTTCCATGCTTTTGCTTGCAATAAGCATATCGTCAACATACAAAACTAAGATAATGAATATGCCATTGAAACTTTTGAAGTATACAGTGTACACAATGATTATACTCACTTCTTATAAAGTTCTGGCTCACCATGAAGGAATAAAACTTCTTGTACCATTGTCTGGGAGACTGCCTCAGACCATACAATTATTTCCTGAGCTTGCAAACTAATCTTCTGCTGTGACCTTGTACAAAACCTTCTGGCTGTTCCATATATATCTCTTCATTCAAATCACCATGTAGAAAAGTTGTTTTAACATCTAACTGTTCTAACTCAAGATTAAGTAACGCAGTTAGTGCCAACACAGTACGAATAGAAAAAAGTTTTACAACTGGAGAAAAAATCTCATGAAAGTCTATACCTTCAACCTGAGAATACCCTTTTGCTACTAGTCTTGCCTTATACCTTTCGATACTTCCATCAACTTTCCGTTTCAGTTTGAAGACCCACTTGCATCCAACAACACTTCTCCCTTCAGGAAGCTCTACAAGATCCCAGGTATTGTTCTTGGCTAAGGAATCCATTTCTTCTTCCACATCCATTTTCCATTTTTCGCTATCTGTATCATCTACCGCTTCCTGATAACAAGAAGGTTCCCCATCTTAAGTAATCAAAGCAAAAAATGAAGCAGAATCTTCATACCTTTTGGGAGTTTTTCTTTCCCTTGTAGACCTTCTTAGAGCAACTGGTTGTTGAACTGGTTCAGAAACTTGAACTAGTTCAGAAGCTTCAATGGCTTCCTTTGTGTCTTCAACACCCTTTTCTCCCTCCATAAGTCTCTCCTTCCTTTTGACTGTCACTGAAAAGTCTAGCCTCCAACTGAACTCGTTGATTTGGCGATACATGTTCCTGTTCAATTCTTTCAACATTTGATTTTAAAAAAGAAGATTCATCAAATGTTACATCTCTACTAATGACTATCTTCCGCAATGTAGGATCCCACAACCTGTATCCTTTCACTGCCTAGTCATACCCAACAAAAACATAACATTTCGATTTTGGATCTAATTTTGAATGTTGATTTTTAGGAATAAGAGAATAAGCATCACAGCCAAATATCCTCAAATGTGAATAATCACAAGACTGACCTGTCCAAAGTTCTTCAGGAATTTTACAATTAATTGCTATTGAAGGTGATCTGTTAACTAAATAACAAGCAGTAGACACTGCTTCTGCCCACAACTCCTTTTGCAAGTTAGCATTGTTGATCATGCTTCTGGCTCTTTCCATAAGAGTCTGATTCATACGCTCAGCAACACCATTTTGCTGAAGAGTATAAACAGCAGTTTTTTGTCTAATAATTCCCTCATCCTTACAGTATTGTTCAAATTCAATTGAAATGAACTCACCACCATTGTCAGTTCTTAAACATTTAATAGATTTGCCTGTTCTTTTCTCTACCATTGCTTTAAATTGTTTAAAGACATTGAATACATCAGCTTTCTTTTTTAGCATAAAGACCCAAAATTTACGAGAGAAATCATCAATAAACATTAAAAAATATAGAGCACCTCCATATGATACAACAAGGTATGGTCCCCACAAATCAGAATGAATTTAGTGTAAAATATCTTTACTATTATGATTTCCAACTTTAAATCTCTGTTTACACTGTTTTCCATACACACAATGTTTACAAAAATCTAACTTCAAGGATTTCAGATCGAGAAGAGATTTACGTTTCATCAGTATCTGAAGACCTTTCTTGCTCATATGACCTAATCGCTGATGCCATATACGAGTACTTGCTTCTTCCTTTTATGACGCAACCGCTGCTTCACTGACCTAAGTACTTCCTTTTAACTTGTAAAGATTTCCGACCTTTTCTGCTTTCATAACCACTAGGGCTCCTTTAAAGACTTTCAAGACGCCATCCTGACCTGTAAACTTATAACCATCTGAATCCAACAATCCAAAATAAATCAAATTTTTCTTCAAATCAGGTACATGTCTAACACTAGTTAATGTTCTAACTGTGTTATCATACATCTTAATCCTGATATTCCCCATCCTAACAGTCTGACATGACACATTATTACCCATAAACACAGAACTACCATTTACATTTTCATACAAAGTAAACCAATTTCTGTGTGGACATATGTGATGAGAAGCACCAGAGTCCAACAACCAGCTTTCTAAACCCTAAGAGACATTACATTTAGGTGAAGTTGCATCTATCATACATAATTCTTCAGCAGATAAAACTTCGTCTATCATACCTTAATCGACCTGATTCGCTTCCTTCTTCGGGTTATCGGATTCTTTTCGTTTCCAACAGTCTTTCTTCAAGTGTCTAATTTTATTGCAGTGCCAACATTTTGCCTTACACTTCTTTCTCTTCGATTTAGATCTGGAAGACCCCCTTGGTTTTTCTCCTCTTTCCTTTGAGCGTCCTCTAGCTACCATGGCTTCTGATGCAGCTGTTTCAGTACTAGATTTCGTTTGTACTTCTTCAGACAAGAGAACTCCCACGACTGATTCAAACTTCAAAGAATCAGCAGTGTTCAAGCTGATTGAAGTTACGAAGTGATCCCATGATTCGGGCAGAGAACACAGCAAGGTTATGGTTTTATCTTCTTCCTGAATTTTAACTTCCATATCTATTAATTGGCATATGAGTGTATTAAAAACATTCAAATGTTCTGCAACTTTTGAATCTTCTTTCATTCGAAGACTGTACAACTGTCTTTTTTGATAAATTCTATTGGTTAATGACTTTGTCATATAGAGTTTTTCTAGTTTTTCCCACAATCCTGAAGCTATACTCTCTTCAACAATGTTGAAGAGAACCTCATCCGCCAGGCATAACCTGATGGTACTGAGAGCTCGGGCATCCAAGTCCTCCCAGTCTGAATCAGTCATGGTTGCAGGTTTCTTAGTTGCCCCATCCAATGCCTTGTGCAACCCTTGTTGCACAAGCAGATCTCTAACCTTCAGTTTCCAAAGAGCAAAATTGCTCTTTCCGGTGAATTTCTCCACCTCGAATTTCGCATTTGACATCTTGGCCATTTTTTTCCTTCCTAGGGTTTCAGTCTTTCAACTAGGGTTTATATATATTTTTTTGTTTGTCTTTCTCAAAAAAAACTTTAAAAAAAAAAAGAATTCCCCAATTCAACAGATTTTGATTTCAAATCCTTTGTTTCCTTTCACCAATTTAATGGAAGAAACCCTTTGTTTTTTTCTTCAATTTAAATGAAATCTTTCCTTCAATTTAAATTGAAATCTTTCCTTCAATTTAAATAAAATCCACCCTTTACAAATTTCTGGAAAACTTGTGGGAAAAATTTCTCTCAAAATTTAACAAAAAAAATTACCCGGATCCACAAGCCAGGCCTCTGGCAGCACTTTCCTCCTCTCCTTCATGCAGGTAGATGGGCTTCTCCACGCAGCAATGGCGCAGGGCAGTGCAGACTGGTCACTTTTCACACAGACGCAGAAGGATTTCTCAAGCAATGAGTTCTCCCTCACGCACAGGCAGATTTCTGAACCTCTTCTTCACGCAGGCAGTGAACCTCTCCTTCACGTAGGACACGCAGCACTTGATTCACACTCTGCCTCCTCACGCCACGCAGTAGCATCCTTTCTGCTCCAGCACACAGACAACAATGGAGTTCACGCAGAGGGGTTTGGCAAACACACTCTGGTCTTCACGGCCGCCCCTCAGAGAATACACGGCACCTTCCCGATTTTTATTCTCGGCGAACCCTCACACGAGATGTGGGTTACTATCAGCACCTCCGCACCTTAGACGCAGCAATTCACTCTGCCCCACAGCACTGGACCAAACTCCTCAGGTGTCCACCTCACCGCAATCGAATGTTGCAAACGTGGGTCTCCACCTCACCACATTCAAACACTGCAAACGTAGCAGGGGTTCTCAACTCGCACCACCTTCCAAACCAACGGTTTCATATCCCTCCACGTCGCCGATCACGCCAAAAACTTATGGCTCTCTCCCCGTCTCGAGAAGCAAGGGCACTGCCAAGTCTATATGCAAGATACCCAAGTTGAAATGCTCAACTGCTCCAACTGCTCGGTCCTTGGATCTCAACGCCCGCTCCACGAAAACATTTGGGCGTTTTTTAATCGATTCAGGCTCTGATACCAATTGTTGTTTGAATAGGGGAAATAAGGAAAGAAAAATAAACATTCAGTTATACATTGACCAAGAAAAGCTCATAACTAACTGGAAAACTGAAACCAAACACACAAATAACAACACAGGATTTACGTGGTAAAACCTTGACAGGGTGTCAAGGAAACATCCACGGGGCAACGGATTGGAATCTCTATTCAATCAACAATGATTCTACATAATTACATTTCTCGGGCATTCACTAGTTTTATACAAGCCTCCTCCGTTACATAACTGTTGTTTCGGTATAAAACTAACTAGTAGTAACTAATACAATTATTACTCATATTTACATAATTTGTTGTCAAACTTCCAACATAATCTTCACTGCTAGTGAGAGTAACAAAACCATGTAGAAGTGTGGGTTATAATTTTCTGATACTTTTTCTTTGGTTTTTAGTACAACATCAGCCTTTTTATTCTAGCAACTACGCATATGATGGCAGCTATGAATTTATTTTTAGTGAAGAAACAATAAGCAGCATGGTTTTCTCTTTTATCAGTGCTTATTTCCACGAAGCAGCACTTCCTTCACAAATGTTGGTTATGCCCATGGAAATATGCTGGTAATGGATCACACTACTGTAGCTATCAAGGATTGCCTTGCAGCAGCTTAAATTTTCTGTCTCGTGTTGATTTTGCAATGTTTGAATATGATTTCCACCGCTTGTATTTTTCTCTCTTTTCTAAGATAATCATTCTTATAAACAAAAAAAAATTAATTCAATCAATTATAAGTCTTATGTGAGGTGGCCACTAGACAAAGTTTTATTTTCAAAAATAATGATAGCTATAAACCAGACAAATGTGAACACATTCCAGAAAGGTTTGAACTTGTTCTAATAATATTTGTGATGTAGCTTAGTCACAGGATGCCAAAGGTACTCATAAGAAATGGGACCAGCCCATGTTGCAGCCCATGTTGTCCATAACGGTAAAAGTAGTGAACTAGTAATTATTGAATGTAAATAATGCAAAAATTGATATGCATTAAAGAACACTGTCATATATATACTACTTAAAATACACAACCATCATGCTAATAGACACAAACTTTTCATTATAGTGATCGACATAATTATATTAAATTTAGGTATAGACATCTTGAGGTGTTTTTTGGGCATATGAGATCGTTGCCAAGAATTTTAGCAATGTCTTCAAAACGTTCACTCCCTCACTCATTGACTTATTACAGAAACGTTCACTCTCTCACTCATTACCTTAAAGACCAACAAAAGTTTCTTTCTTTTGCCTTTTTAAATCTTTTGGGAACTATGAGAAGAAAAAGGTTGGTTTGGATTTATGGGCTTAAAAAAATAAAATATAAAAAATCCTTCAAAATAGCTTCTTTATGTTGAATATGTTGCAACAAATTTCCATGCATTGCAAAAAAAACGTCAGCCAATCGAAATGCAAATCTAAGACCAATCAACCTTTTTCTTTTTGTTCAGACAGTTCCAAAGGGTCAATAGAAGTAAAACTTCACTGCAGTAAACCCTCCAAACTCTGTCAATCCAAAACAGTGTTGACTCAAAAGTATCACTTGTTCGACTTTATATGGATAATTACGGACTTAATGAGTTTCTAAAATGTACGAGAACATAAACTCGAAACTATCAAAACTCGTTTATATTCGACTTCCACCAATGAATTTAGCCGAGTCTTATCGGGTCAAATAGGTTTGGGGTGATATGATTCAACTCACTTGGTTTTGGTTAGTTTCAGTAAATGGTATAACTATGGATCAAAGGTATTTTTTTTTTCGAAAAATCATGAATTCAAGGCCAAAAGCAAGTTCAAAGCTGAAATGACATGAATAAAAATTGCTCGGTATTTTTTCCTCACTTTGCTGACTTGTTTTAACTCAACCAAGGCATACAAGACAACATAACATTTATACAAGGTCTAAGATAAAAGCATATCCACATGTCAATTGAAAAGCCAACATATAACGAAATGCATTGCAAACATAATAGTCCCAGGGAGCTAGGCAATTGAAAATGAAGACAAAAGATACTTTACAGTGGCACTGAGAACATAAATGAGGAACTGACATGACATACCTCTGCTTTTCTCCTCCCTTGGTTCTGCTTCAAAGAAAGAAAGTGAAAGTGCCATAGCTTTAGCTTGATCCAAATCCTCATTTCCATTATGTTCATGCGTTCATGCGCTAAACGAAAGATCTCAAATCACATTGGGATCATGCTAAGAATTGTAACTACAAAAGAATACTATCTATTGTTGAAATAAGCAAAGATGAAAGGAATACAAAGAAACTAAAATGCGTTACGAAGTAAACCCATTTGCCAATACGCAAACTTTCTAATAAATATGAGTCACTTTTACCATCTCAAGAATCAATATTCAATACCATAATCAATACCTCGAATTTGTGTGGAGCAAATATTATTACCCACTCGTTACCATTCAAGGATCAATGTTCAATACCATAATCAATAACTCAAATTTGTACGTTTTAAACCTTTTTACATTCTAGTTTCATCATAACTATCAATTCGGCATGAACATGTCATGTTGTATATATATGTTTTTTTGTTACAATGCTGAATTAGTACTTCGTTTTTTTTGGGATTTAAAATTGGACGAAGGAGATAACACTGCATTGTACTAACCACAAAGGGACATCTCAAGTTATATATTTTACCATAATTAATTAATATTAGTTTGGGTAACCTAAAGTGCATGTATCATTATAAGGTTTTATTGGTACAATGGCTAATTTTGGTTACTATGGAATCATGGATAATCGTACTTAAATCCCAACCTAAGAAGACCTCCAAAGGCACTTGATAGGCCTCCCTTGTGAGACTATCATCAACTTGTAACATGTGTTTAGGTTATATCTTATTTGAAGGAATTAACTTTTTGGGGAGTTACTCTATTTGGAGCAAATTGTCAACTCTTCACATTGTAGACTTATTTAGCACTTTGGACTTAATTTACTGTTTCACTAACCTATGTATTTTGCAGGTACACTCCATACCTTGTGTATTCAATTTTGGTTTATTATCATCATAAATTTATTTTCATGATTGAAAGACTATGATTGCTACTTACATCATTTGATCATTGTATGCAATCTACTTAAGCTATAGTATAAAGTTTAAATCATTTCATGCTTGAAAGACTATGATTGCTAGTTACTTCATTGGATCCTTGTATACAATGTATTTGAGCCATGGTATAAACCATTACGAGTCATTATATGTCAAAAATCAATTGAACATATTTGAGCAATCAATAAGAAATAAGGGCACTATAAAGCATAGATTGAATAATCCTAATCCAAAATTAATTGCCAAGGATTTCAAAAAGATTACATCGGTAATAATCTAGAAAAATCAACAATCATTTAAAAATACAAATTTTCGTCCTTTTTTAATATAAACCAAATAACAACATCACATAATCCCATTGCCACATAAATAAGACAAAACAATGATCTATAAGATGTAAAGGATGTTGAATGATATATCAAAGTTGATATTGAATTTTAATAGTTCTCCAGTCAAAGACACAATATTGAATAACCAATACAAAATGGCATCAAAGATATATAAAATACATCACAATGTAATCAACAATCTACAAAGATCAATCTAGCAACTAGCTATCAATTCCCTCTTCCTATGTTACAAAAAAAATTAAGGGCTCATTTGCCACTAAAAGGCCCTATAAAATCAATGTCGCACCCATTAATGAATCCCCAAGCATGAATCTATGTACAAGCTAGTGATGAGGATTTCTCATAAGCCTCCTCGATGCCAACGTCTTCGCAGTAGACCAACACCTCTACCCAATAACGATGGGCCATTTACATCCTCCCATGCTCATGTTGAAGCTGCTCCTGTTCTACGTCTAACCACGAAGGTTCCTCCTCCATAATTGGCCACTAAGACATCACCCTCCACGCAATCAAGTTGTCAATTTTCTAAGGAAACCATATCCATGTCAAGGTGGTGCTCAATCTACTTCACCAATAGTCAAAGATTATAGTGGACATAAACCAAATCAACTAGATGTTGATACTCTAACATATAAGAGAGGATAAATAAATTTAGCAAGTCTTGACTCTTGAGGGTCAAAATTGTCATTGACCTACTCATCCAATGGAGGAGGGCCAAAAAATGTATCTTTTCCATACAATGCACCTATTAGGAGTTTGGTACTACTAAATTACTAAATTATTCATATAATGAAGAAGTACTAGATGAAACAACTTGTATAGAAATGGAGATTAGAAAAAATTATCACCTCCCCGCTCATCTAATGGAAGAGGTGAGAAGACATGTCCATGCCATAGTGATAATCTACTAGATGAGTGGCACCACTATAATATCCAACTAAAAGTGCATAGGAAGAGACAATTGTTGGCATTATGGCTAATATGTTGTCCTTGATGGCAACCTGCTTAATAAAGATGTACTTGATGTCAAAATTGATGATTGTGGAGCTAATGCAAATTGGTACAGATGCTACAGATGATATGGACAGAGAAATGACAGTTCAGTGATAGATGGATGATAAAAGTGAAGTTTGAGAAAGTATACGCGAATCCTATGAAGAAGGGTCACGTACATTGGTGAGCTCCAGTATTGCAGCAATAATGCTGCACTCCTGGGACTCCCTTCTTTACTTTTATCAACCCGGTAGTTCGTAACAAACTTGGAAGCGACGGTGCTGTATGCACAAGTACTAGCTCTTGCCGCAGTTGTCACTTGGTCAGCTGGCACAAGTCCACTAGGGGCTTAAGACAACTTCTATGAGCTCTGAGAAGAAGCTTTTTAACTGATGGATGAAAGCTAACTTAAAGAAGGCTGATCTACTTGCAGAAAGAAGCTGGAAAGCTAAAAGGAAACGTAAATCCTAGCAAACCCTAATTCTACCAGCTAACCCTACTAATGCAAGAAAGCAGATGCAAGCTACTGAAAGACATGCCATTGATGTCTAGAAAGGTAAACACATGTATCTAAGCTACTTCTACAGTAACATCTGAAAAAAACATCTTTTTGTATTTTTGAATAAGTTGCCAGAGTTGTTATGCATATGATTTGACTGTTTTTGGTTGTGCAGAGGTGGATGTGCAAGAAGGAATGCTTGGGGGAGGTCAAGAAGGTTCAGAGAGGGCCTAAGGGGTCCCTAACACCCTTCCATAGAGTTTCACCGAGTTTGGTTATCAAGAAACCTCATTCGCGAGCCTCTACAGGAAGTCTGCAGGGTTTCTACAGGATGTTCGTGATTTTCTACAGGATGTCTGCGATTTTCTATAGGATGTTCAGAAATGAGGTTTTTGGTGGATGAATGGAGAGGAAAAAGAGAAGGAGTGAGTGTGGAGGTAGGGTGAGGGTTGGAGATGGTCTAGGACTTAGTGGATGGAGCTGTGGGCAGGTGTGGATGGCTGGATTTGGTTCAAGGAAGACTGAAGCAACGTTACAAACAAACCTAGGGTTATGGGAGCAAATGGCGAACGTGAGGCAAGGATTCTAAGTAGAGGGTGGAGTGGATGGTGTTGATGAAGAATAAGCAAATGAAGGAGTGGTACAGGTGCTCTGCAAGGCGTTTTTCCAACTGATCCAATGAAGACTTGTAAATTCAAAAACCTAATTACGTTGACCTAATCTGCTAGCTGCCAGCAAAGAGAATGAACAGAAGTGTGACCTGCAATGAAACCATGTATTTTAACTCATGCAACTAAGCAAGCAAAAGTCTGAACTTGTAACCAACTTCTACACATGAAAATCAAACACTAGTGATCGCATGGAAAAGCAAAATCAGTGTTTTTGTGGGCAGCAAAGTCATCCTGATCCTACTGAAGGAGAGGTGAAACCAGAGATGTTTGATGGCCCTTTTCTTGAAGCTTTTTACTGTTAACAACCTATCAACTAAATCTGAGCATTCAAAAGTCTTTCCAACCATTAACAGTGACCTAGTTAATTAGCAAACTTTAATCTACTTAACAGAAATGTTTTTGCAAATGCATAAAGAACAAATAACAATACATAAAGGAGGCCTTAGCACTCGGGTTGGGCCCAACCCCAAGAGCTGCAGGCTCCTATAAAGAACTCAGATCTGTGGGCAAGTAAAGTTGTTTCTCATTATTCAAAAATAATCATCATATGAAAGTTGTACAGCAGTAGCTAAGAAAAACAAGCTGCAAAGTGACAACACTATAGTGCAAAAATAACAATAGTTCCCAAAAGTCCTCTATGAAGGCTGAGGCCTTGTGATTTATACAATACGAGGGGGCTAGCAGCCCTCCTAGATTCAAGGGACTCGGTTGTTCCAACTGCAGTGAACAGACACTCTTTCCAAAGCTGCTTGGCTGCCTTTAGAACTCGTTTTGGTGGCCTGTTGAGCTCGGAGTTGAGGGTGAAGATTTCGAGGAAGGGCCATTTAATGCCACAGACAACCTCCCTACGAATCCTCACCTCAAGTTTGGCTGTCACCTGGGCCATAATTGCTGGGTTTTGCTCCAAAATTTGTCCAAAAAACCTGAAATGACCACGTATTAGCCTCCTAGGTAGAGTGACCACCCTTATTCGTTCAAATAACACAAACATACTAAAAAACATGCATAATATATGAAAAATGGAGGATTGAACAAAGACAATTAGGCAAAATGAGCTTAATAAGTTACCCAATTTGGGGGCTCATCATCAACCCCCTGCTAAATCGGTTGCTCATCCTCTGAGCAACTAGTCCAGCTCATCATCCTTGATGGCTTTGACCGCCTCCCTCACGTCCCAGGCCTCTGCTGTGATATCCTCTTCCCAGTCGTGGAATCCTGCCTTCCTTTCCACTTCCTCCCATTGTCTACCTTCCTCCTCTTCCTTCACTCCTTCTAGCAATCCCAGAAGTAAAGGAGGACTGAATTTCAAGCCAATCCAATTGGCCTGCAAGTTCTGCATCAACTGTTTGTAGAGAGGTACCCTTGCCAAGGCCTCCCTCATCCTAGTGGGAGAGTGGTATTCCCTTATCTTCAAGCTGTGAGGCAGTGTGTTCCACCGCCTTGTGCAGGCATGCATGCAGTTTTCTCCCAACAGTCTCTCCATGTCCTCAAAGTGGGCAATGGCTTGAGCCTGTTGCTCAATGTATTCTGGTAGCTCCTGAGGACTGTTGGCCAAGTGCTGGTGGGCGCTTATCACTACTGAGGGGTCATCCGGCTCTGCTCTGATCATGAGAGGCTCACTGAGCTCTCTGCCTATGATACTACGGACCTCTGTTGCTCTCTTCTCCTCATGGCTCATCCAAGAGGCCATGGCCATAAGTTGGACATCTCCTATCACCGTGTTGGGATCCCATGCATTCATGTTGGGAAGGGCAAAGTTGTGCAAGTAGAATTCGGATAATTTGGCTCTATCCTCAGATGAACTACTGCCACATAAAGCTGCAAACTGATGATAGTTTTGGAAAGGGGTGATGCCCCTTTGAGCCAAGGTATTGATCTGAAACAATACAGGCCAGCTGGCCATGCAGGCCAGTTGGGCCTCCTTTTCTTGTATCTGTTGTTTCAGAGTTGTGTATCCAATTCTTTTTCCTGTAGCTGCCGATTTAGTATCTCAATTTCTGTATGCACCCCTTCTTTTCTCTATTGTTCATCAAGGGTATCTCTGGCTAGTGTGTGCCCCTCCTGCTGCTGTTGTTCCCCCAAGATGTGAGGCCTGTCTTCCTTCCTCTGTCCCTGTAATTTTAGCTGCTGTCTAAGCAACTCATTTTCTTCCTGTAGCCTGACTCGCTGGCAGTTTCCCACATGTTTTGCCATAGCCAATTCTCTTCTTGCCTCCTTGAGTTGTTCCTCCAGGGGACCTATATCTGCTACTCCCTTAGACTTGGCGATTTTCATCCATGTGTGGGTCCTCACTCTCTCTTCTTCTAGTGCAAAGAAAAGTGGCACTGTGAATTTCTGAGGAATGATCTTTCTTGCCTCCAAGAAGTTATAGTAGGAGCCCAAGCTGGGTTGGGGGCTAGGTTCCATAATGTTTTCTACCTTTTCTTCCCTCTGAGGTGATTTAGCTGCCTCACCCTTCATTGCTTCGGTCTCCTTCAGTCTAGCCAGTGTTTCCTGTAGAATAGCCTCAGCGTCCTGTAGAGAGGCCTTTGTGTCCAACATTTTCATTCTCTCTCTCCAGGTGGATGTCTTCGGGCTTCCCAGTTCATAAGTGATGGCTGCCTTAGAGGGGGACCTCTCCTTTGGTGTGGTAGGGATGTCTTCAATGGTGATTGGTTCTTTGTACGGTGGCTGGGATCTGCCAGTGTTAATCCTCACACTCCTTCTCGCCTTAAACTGTAGTGGAAGCTCCCTCTTTCGCTTCTCCTTCTGCTTGGGTGATGCGCTTAGGGTGGCTAGCACAACTGTTGCCTCCCTAGCTAAAATCTCGGGCGATTTCTCCTTCTGCTGCCTTTCCCCAGACTTCCTGTAGAAAGTCCTGTAGTGGTCGTTTTCTGGCTTCCTGTAGAACCAGTTTTCCCTAATTTGGCTTGCTTGGCTGGGGGTGCCTTCTCTTTGACTTGTGCTGTGGTTGCCTTGGGTGTGCTCTTACTTGTTTGGCCTTTTTCAGTCCTCTCTTCCCGGGTTTGCAACTGTTTCTCCCTTGGCATTTGTGTTTTTACTCCACTCACAGCTTTGGCCTCAGCAACTTGTCCTTTTTCTTGCTTTTCCCTTTGCTTTTCCTGTGGCTTTTCCTGTGATGGTCTGCCCTGGGTTTTCTTACCCTTAGCTTCCTTACCCTTAGTTTTCTTCTCTGCCTCAATTTGCTCCTTTTCCTCACTGTTGGATGAAGTGAGTTCTTCTGCCAGAGTCCGGATATCATCATCCTTGGACATATTGCGGTAAATCTCCCAGGAGATAGGGACAATATAAGTATGGAGGGCGTCTTCTATGAGGAGCTTGATAAGCCCATGATGAGCCAGCTGGTCTAGTGTCCCCTCCTTCAGTTTTGTGCCACACTCAATCAATGACTGTAGGAGGAAGTATGGGATGCTCAATTTTTGTTCTGAGGGCAAATCCATCTTATGCCTGAGCTCAGTTAACAAGCGGAAGTGATAACCATACACAATACTAAATCGCCCCTCACAGGTAACATATTTCATAATTTGAAGGCTGACCTCGCTCCAAAATGGCTGAAGGCTGGCTCTCCGGACCCCATTTTTATCCTCTGAAAACTGTTCTTCTGGTAGGAAGAATTCCTTTTTGGCCTTCTGGCCCAATTTCCTTTCTTCTTTCCCAATGGAAACTCCGTGACCCGACTAATGAGTTATGGAGTGAGTTTTAAGGTCAATCCTCTGAAATTTACAGTGGCCAGTGTTTTTGTTTTGGGTTGCAGGGACCTTAGGAACTCCTCTGCTATCTCATCATCGTGCCCTTGAATTTTATCACAGAAGGTCATCCAATTTGCACTGGTAAATAGGTCTACCACCTCAGGAGTTTCTCATAACTTCTTGGAATCCGAGGGTTCCTTTCTGATAAACCCTCCTGGCATGGTGAAAATACCCTGTTTTCGGCTTGAGCTCTGGTTAGAATGGAAATTTTGATATGGTTTTCCTCCTTGACTCTCAGGACAGGGTTTCTCCGCTGTTTGTATCTCCCCTCTCACCAATCCTTTGGTTAGAATACTGCTGCTGCCCCAAAAATCGACTTGTCAAAAGGAATTAAGCTCTCACAGACAGAGTGCAGAGCTAATTTTCACACCAACCATATAACAGTCACAAAAAAATTTATATGTGCACAGGTGAGCCTTACAGCGGTTTATCGTTATAATGGGGAGAGTTTGTTAACAGGAACCATGGAGGTGAATATGACGCAGCACCATTTGAAAGAAATTATGTGTATCATATAAGCAAACCACCATTCTTGACCCACAGGCAGACTGGTTTTAATTTTCCCCACTTCAAACAAGCTAGTTCACCACCTTTCGAAAATTAAGCATGGGGATGGCGTGTTCGAGCCTACCTCTCTTCAAAATTTCCAATTCCGACGCAACAGACATGGGTTTCTCTGCTCCGGGAGCTTTCACTGTGCTTCCTGTAGAGCTCCTTCCTGTAGAGAGCTTTTGCTGCTTCTGGAGGACGTCACGGCGCTGCTGAGCAAGTCTGGGACGCGGGAAGAGTTTGAACCGGGCCGAGAAACTCGGGCTAACGAACTGCAGAGGAGGAGGACGCTCACGTTGCTGAAAACCGGTTGTAGGCGTAAATGACAGTGGTTAATGTGAGTGCTCTGGCCGAATGATTTTGAAATACGGCGCAATTCATGGCGCAGGGGTGAGGTGTCCAGGCCGAGCCGTTAGACAACGTCACGGCCATCATTCCTTGGCGTGTCTCTGACCGCCAATATCTATCTCCACCATTACCCGCCGTCATCCCTGTCAGTCCGCCGATTTCTCTGCAAATCTGCTGATTTCCCCAACTCGACACTTCTCACGTGTCGGCTCCACGTCCTTCTGGCGGAATCGAGCGTAACCATGCTCGTTCGGATCCCACGAGGCAATTCTACTAGTTGTGGGTGGCCAGTTGACTGGCCATTGCATTCGTTCAATCCGCCCCATTCACAGATATGCAGTGTTCATAGTATTGCTTATGCAATTTGACGAAATAAGGTTAGGCATTTACCTGTGTGGCCGTGAACGTGTTTCGCAGGTTTTTGGACGTGAAACAATGGCTTTGCTCCCTGCTGCTTCGTGCACAGGCGTTTGAATTCCCTCGTTCATTGGCTGATGTTGGATGCAAGGCTTCAAGACCCGGTCCTCTGGTGGCGAACGTTGCATGCACGGCTCTGTCTTCTCTCAGCTAGCGAGGAGGTGTTCATATTTACGCAGAGCTGGTTGCATGCCTCCTGTGTTGATTTCAACTGCTCTTGACTCCATAGTGTGTATTCCAGGCAGATCAGCTGCTACAGGATTCCTGTAAGACATCCTGTAACTGCTTCTCCTCCTGGGATGCACGCTGAAACGGGCAAGGCTATAGTCACGGATGAAGGGTCCTGATGGAGCTTTAACAGGTAGAGTGTGCGGGCCTTCATGTATTTTGATTTGTCCCTTGGAAAAAAATTGCAATCTGAGGAAAACAGGACTTTTTGCATGACTGTGCAGGGATACAGGACCAAGTTGTGGTAATGGCGGTGGAAGGAGATGAAACAGGTGATGAATGGGAAAAAGGGGTGGCTACATGCCTCATCAACATATTTCAAGCTTTAAATCCTTCTCCAAAATCGATTTTGGCCTACCCAAAGGTTCTACAGGATGTTTCCTGTAGAAATGCAGAACTTCCTGTAGAAAGCCCTGAAACTTCCTGTAGGAGGTTGAATCTTGGCCCGAATGTGTTCAAATCTTGGGAAAAGTGAGTGGCCATGGAAGGAGTGTCGGTGAGGATGCCTGGTAGCTTGGGATGGACCCCTGTCCTTGAGTTGCGCGACCTTCTTTATCTGCATTATATGCCTGCAACCTGCAATAATTTCAAAGATCAGACCTGTTTTTTCTTCTTTTTCTTTTTTCTTTTTTTTTGAGAGACAGCAGGGGCGCCTCCATGAGGTTTTCACCCCCACTATCTGCCCTGGGCGCCTCAAAGAGGTTTTCACCCAAGGATCTTTTTATTCAAATTCTTTATTTTCTGAGAGACAGCAGGGGCGCCTCACTGAGGTTTTCACCCTCACTACCTGCCCTGGGAGCCTCAGCGAGGTTTTCACCCAGGGATCTGTTTATTCCTTTTTCTTCTTTTTTTTGATGATCAAGGTGTGGCGGGAATAGACGCAGAACCCTACTCTATTACTAGCAATAATTTTTCGACAGTTTCAATGAATTCCTGCCTTGAAAGGGGTTTCTTGTAGATTTTCAGTCAATGCCCATTGACAAGCATGGGGATGGCCTCTTCATCAATGGTCCTGATAAGGACTGAACCATTGTCGTTACATTTCTCCACTGTATATGGTCCTAACCATCTTGTCCTCAGCTTTCCTTTGAAATCCTTGTATCTTGAGTCATACAGCAGCGCCCAATCTCCCGGCTGGAATTGCTTCTCATTAAGGTGTCGGTCATGCCATATCTTTCTCTGGAGTTGAACTACCTCTGAGTGGAGAAGGGCCTGCATTCTTTGTTCATCTAATCCATTCAGCTACAATAATCTTTCACGTTGAGCATGGCTGAGATCTAGGTCCAGTTGAGATGCCACCCTCAATGTATTGTACTCGAACTCTATGGACAGCAAAGCTTTCTTCCCATAGACCAGCTCATAAGGTTGAAACCGGTTGTTGTCTTCCAAGTGGTGTTGTACGCCCAGGTGGCCTCAACCAGGCAATTCGCCCAATCCTTTCTGCTGCTGCTCACAACCTTAGTCAAAATACCTTTCAATGCTCTATTAGTGACTTCCACCTGCCCATTGGCTTGAGGATGATAGGGGGTGGAAGTCTTGTGCTTGATCTTGTGATGCGCAAGCAAATCTTCAATCAGGTTGGAGGTGAACTGGCTTCCTTGATCGGTGACTAACTCCCTTGGATAGCCAAACTTGTAGAAGATATTTTCCCTCAGAAACTCAGCCACCTTTTCTTCTGTTGCTGCTTTGATTGCTTTCGTTTCTGCCCACTTGGTGAGATAGTCGGTGCACACAATGATGTAAGACCGTTGCTTTGAAGGAGTGTTGATAGGACCCACAAAATCCATGCCCCACTTCTCAAATGGCTCGAAGGTCACTTGAGGTTGGAGAGGCATTTCATCCCTTGGAGTCGGTTTCCCCATCCTCTGGCTCGGTCACACTGGCTGATGTATCTTCTGACATCTTGATGAAGAGTAGGCCAATAGTAGCCTGCCTGTAGAATTTTGAAGGCAGTCCTTTTTGCTGCAAAGTGGCCTCCACAAGGTCCATCATGACAGGTTAGGAGGATGTCAAAGACTTCCTCCTCCCTAACACAACGTCTCAAGATCTGATCTGGGCCAAGCTTGAACAGGTTGCCCTCGATCCAAGTGAACGAGGCACTCTTCCTTACAATTCTGCTCTTCTCTTTTGAGGATAGATGCGGAGGGAACTGTGCTGAGACCAAGTAATTTGCTATATCAGCAAACCATGGAGAGAGCACTGAGATAGCAAACAGATGTTCATCTGGCATCTGGTCATCCACTGTTCCTTCTTCACCTGCAGGCAAGTCCAATCTAGACAAGAAGTCAGCAACAACATTTTCCTTACCTGGCTTGTCAACAATCGTCAAATCAAATTGCTGTAACAAAAGTAACCATCTAATAATATGAGCATTGACATCAGGCTTATTCATTAAATATCTAATCGCAGCATGATCAGTGTGCACAAATGTTTGATAACTAGTGATGTAGTGTCTGAACTTGTTTAGGGAATGGACTACAGCCAGGAACTCTTTCTCGGTTACAGTATAGTTCATTTCTGCCTTGGACAGGTTTTTGCTGACGAAGTATATGGCATATGGGAGTTTCTCCTCAACTTGTCCTAAGGCTGCCCCTATGGCTTTGTTCGAGGCATCAGTGTGGATGTGGAAAGGTAGGGCCTAGTTTGGACCTCTCAAGATCGGGGCGGACACCAGCTTATCTTTCAACTCGTCCAGTGCCCCTTGACAGTTGTCAGTCCATTTAAACTCAACATCTTTCCCTAAGAGTCCAAACAAAGGCGAGGCTAGCTTACTGAAGTCTTTAATGAATCTTCGATAATATCCTGCTAAGCCTAGGAAACTTCGGACATCCCTTACCTTCTGAGGAGGTGGAACCTTTTGGATGATAGCAATTTTGTTAGGATCCACCTGTAATCCTTGGCGAGAAATGGTATGTCCTAGCACGGTCCCTTCAGTCATCAGGAATTCACATTTTTCGGGACTGAGGGACAGGTTCATCTCAATGCACTTGGTTAGAACTTTTCCCAGATTGGACAAGGCTTCTTGGAAGTTGGACCCATAAGGAGTAAAGTCATCCATATAGATTTCTACCGAATCATGGACCAACTCAGAAAAGATGCTCAATACTGCTCTCTGGAAAGTGGCAGGAGCGTTGCATAGCCCAAAGGGAAGGACTCGGTAGGCAAAGGTACCCCATGGACAAGTGAAGGTGGTTTTATCTTGGTCTTCCGGGCTTATTTGGATCTGGTTATACCCACTGAACCCATCTAGGGAAGAGAAGAACTTCTTCCCTGCCAGTCCGTCCAACACCTGATCTATGAAAGGCAAAGGGAAATGGTCTTTCTTGGTGGCTTTGTTAAGTTCTCGGTAATCTACACAGATTCTCCACTTCCCATTCTTTTTGGGCACCAGCACTAGAGGCGAGACCCACTCACTATCTGAGATAGGATAGATGAATCCTGCATCCAATAATTTTTGCAATTCTTCTTTGACAATGTCCTTAAGGGCTGGATTCATTCTCCTTTGAGGCTGCCTGACCGGTTTACAATCTTCTTTAATGTAGATGTGATGGGTACAGACCGAAGGATGGACTCCTTTCATCTCCTTATAGCTCCAAGCAAAAGCATCTAAATGATTGTTCAGTAAGTTACGCAGCTCCTTCTCCTGGGGAGGAGATAGGGAAGAGCTGATCTTTAAAGTTCTTTCGGGACCAAACTCCACATTCTTAACTCTGGGAGAGGTTGGATCAGTCACACAGAGGTCCACTAAGCTGCTGGCCTAGGCATCTTCCACCAATTCCTCTAAGGACAGTGCACTGGCAGGAGGACTTTGAATCAAAGTCTCAATCAGATCATCCTCAGTTTGAGGGCCTCCCCTAGTGGTTTCTACTGTGCACAATGGTGCAGAGTAGACCTCATCCTCCTCTTCTTCTTCCAACCAGAATGGTAAGTCATGTTCTAGCAAAGGTTGGGCAGGAGGGTATAGGACTAGCTGCTTGGACATAGGACCATTCTTGATGGTCATGTTTCCAGCTCGGCAACTGATGTAAGCATCCGCAGTGGCTAACCAAGGCCTTCCCAAAATGAGGGGGTATCCAGTAAGCTTTGCCTTTGGCTGAAGGACCAAGAAGTCCACAAGATACTCCCAAGAGTCAACAGAGACCAAGACATCCTCCACAATCCCATTCGGGAGTCACGGTGGAGCGATCTGCCAACTGCAGGACTGTCGAGGTTTTCCTTAAGGAACTCTGAAGGTTGAGTTTAAGCATGGTGTCCCTGGTCATCACATTAATGGCAGCCCCTAGATCAATCAAGGTGTGGGGGATTATGGTGCCATTGATGTGGACATCAACTACAGGACTCCCAGGGTCCAAATACTTTGGACAGATTACTTGCCCCAACATAAGATCAAACAGTTGTCCTATGACATTGATAGTTGAGGCATCTCTCTTTCGCCTGCCTGGGTGCTTGAAACACTTCTCCTTAATCAATTTGTTGTATATCGGTACATCTTTTATGGCCTGGAGAAGTGGTATTTTCACACACAACTGTTTCAGTTCTCCCAGAAGTTCAGTCTCCTCTGGGTTTGGTTGCGTGGTTACTGTTAGTCGCTCAGGAAAGGGTGGAATGGCTTTGGGTTCACTTTCCTGTTTCTCTTCCTCGTCCTCTAAGGGAGGAGGTTGGCGATCTGGAAGGGTATTTCCGGATCGCAAGTTGATCTCCTGGATCTCCATAGCATAGGTAGGACATGTTGTCTCCCCAGTGTATACCTGCTGGGCCTATCGGTTGTTGGGGTTCGGGTTCGTTTGAGCAGGCATCTGGGGTTGTCTTGGAGGAGCAGGAGGTAATGATTGCGGTTGAGCCAGTGGTGGAGGCAGAATGGTGGGAGGAGAGTTGTATTGGGGCCTCCACCCTGGTTGAGGTGCATTCCACTGAGGCTGTGGCTGGACATGTGAGTGAAACGAATGAGCAGTGGGTTGAGTATGGTATTGAGGTGGATAAGACCACGGAGGAGGTGCAGACCAGGAAGGATGAGCAGGGGGACCCCAAGAAGGCATGTGAGCAGATTGGTTGGGGCTATAATAAGCTTGGGATGTCCCTTGCATCCCCTGCTGGTAAGGTCTGGGTCCATGCGGCCTCCTTTGGTTGAGGAAGTAGAGAGGTTCAGTGGGTGCCTCAGTCCCTTGGTACATGGCTTTGAATCCGGGTAAGGTTGGGCACTAGTTTGTGGGGTGGTCCTCCTCACAAACGAAACATACCTCTACTGAGTGCAATGGACACTCGTTCTTAGGGTGCTTCCTCGTACATCTGGGACAGAAGATGGCCAAAGCCCTCTCAGCTTCCTCTTTCTTTTGTTGGATTCGGAAAGTATCAAGTTGCATGGCAATGGTCTGTCTCATCTCACTTTTGAGGTCTTCCATCTGATTAGCAAACTCATGCTTGGAGAAGGTAGTACTAGCTGAAAGTGGATTCCCCCTACCTCTTTTCCGGGCTGCTCTAGAGTGGTTTCTAAACACAGTCTTTATGTCCTCATAAGGTAGTTGGTAAATGTCTCCTCCAGCTAGCATGTGCAGGGTATCTAGAAGGTCTTCAGGGACTCCTCGGAGCAGAACCAACTTTAGAGATTCAGGGTCAAGTGTCCACCTGGCCCGTTTATAGCTAAGTTGGAACCTTTCCTCATAGTCCTCTAAAGACTCATCATTTCCCATGTTCATCCGAAAGATTTCTCCCTTGGTTTCCTTTGACCTACAGTAATCCCGGTATTTGTTGTTAAAGGCTTACTGCATCTGAGCCCAAGTAGTGATATTGTTTCCAGGTAACCCCATGAACCAACATAATGTTGCATCCTTGAGGGTAGAGGGAAAGAGTTTCAACTTTTGCTCGTCTTCTGCATAGTCATAAGTTCGACAAAGGACAGCAAACTCAAACAGGAAGGTATCAGGGTCTTCAGTGGTCAATCCATGGAAATGAGGTAAGGCTGAGGGACTTATGTTCTTCATTTTCATGTCCCCGTTAGTCTCTCGGATGGGGAAGGTACCTTCTATTCTCTCATCATTGTCTCTATCGTTTCTGTTGTCAGCCATGGTCTCAAAAGGAATGTTCTCTAGCTCTTCTTCTGTTATAGGATCTTCGTATATCTCTGGAGGTTCACCTATAGGTTCTTCTGGATCACTGTCACCAAAGAAGAGAGAAGGGTGACTCAGTGATGTGGTGGGGGTGTTGGGTAGGAATTTTCCGGTTTTATCTCTGTTCCTATGAGGCATGAAATGGAAAGATTTTTGGTTGCTTTTGATTTTTCTGCTTGTACCTGCAAAACTAAAACAGATGGAATTGCAACTAACTACAATCTAACTTGCAGAAATGAAAATGCAGAATTGAAATGAAAGCAGGAAAGGACTAATCTACTTTGCTGAAATCAAATTGCTAGAATGAAATGCTAGACTACGCTTGCAGAATTGAAATTCTAGTTTACGCTTGCAGAATTGAAATTGCGGAATTGAAAGGCTAATCAATGAAAGCAGGAAATGTCTAGTTTACTTTTGCAGGATGAAATTGCAGAATGGAACTGAAATAAACTACTTAGCAGAAGGTTAGAGTAGGAAAATAGAAGAAAAGTAGCAATCCCAAATACTCTGACGCTTCCCCGGCAACGGCGCCAAAAAGAGTGGTGAGCTCCAGTATTGCTGCAATAATGTTGCACTCCTGGGACTCCCTTCTTTACTTTTATCAACCTGGTAGTTCGTAACAAACTTGGAAGCGACGGTGCTGTATGCACAAGTACTAGCTCTTGCCGCAACTGTCACTTCGTCAGCTGGCACAAGTCCACTAGGGGCTTAAGCCAACTTCTATGAGCTCTGAGAAGAAGCTTTTTAACTGATGGATGAAAGCTAACTTAAAGAAGGCTGATCTACTTGCAGAAAGAAACTGGAAAGCTAAAAGGAAACGTAAATCCTAGCAAACCCTAATTCTACCAGCTAACCCTACTGATGCAAGAAAGCGGATGCAAGCTACTGAAAGAAATGCCATTGATGTCTAGAAAGGTAAACACATGTATCTAAGCTACTTCTACAGTAACATCTGAAAAAAACATCTTTTTGTATTTTTGAATAAGTTGCCAGAGTTATTATGCATATGATTTGACTGTTTTTGGTTGTGCAGAGGTGGATGTGCAAGAAGGAATGCTTGGGGGAGGTCAAGAAGGTTCAGAGAGGGCCTAAGGGGTCCCTAACACCCTTCCATAGAGTTTCACTGAGTTTGGTTATCAAGAAACCTCATTCGCGAGCCTCTACAGGAAGTCTGCAGGGGTTCTACAGGATGTCTGTGATTTTCTATAGGATGTCTGCGATTTTCTATAGGATGTTCAGAAATGAGGTTTTTGGTGGATGAGTGAAGAAGAAAAGGAGAAGGAGTGAGTGTGGAGGTAGGGTGAGGGTTGAAGATGGTCTAGGACTTGGTGGATGGAGCCGTGGCAGGTGCGGATGGCTGGATTTGGTTCAAGGAAGACTGAAGCAATGTTTCAAACAAACCTAGGGTTATGGGAGCAAATGGCGAACGTGAGGCAAGGATTCTAAGTAGAGGGTGGAGTGGATGGTGCTGATGAAGAATAAGCAGATGGAGTGGTACAGGTGCTCTGCAAGGCGTTTTTCCAACTGATCCAATGAAGACTTGTAAATTCAAAAACCTAATTACGTTGACCTAATCTGCTAGCTGCCAGCAAAGAGAATGAACAGAAGTGTGACCTGCAATGAAACCATGTATTTTAACTCATGCAACTAAGCAAGCAAAAGTCTGAACTTGTAACCAACTTCTACACATGAAAATCAAACACTAGTGATCGCATGGCAAAGCAAAATCAGTGTTTTTGTGGGCAGCAAAGTCTTCCTGATCCCAGCTCCTGATCCTACTGAAGGTGAGGTGAAACCAGAGATGTTTGATGGCCCTTTTCTTGAAGCTTTTTCTTGTTAACAACCTACCAACTAAATCTGAGCATTCAAAAGTCTTTCCAACCATTAACGGTGACCTAGTTAATCAGCAAACTTTAATCTACTTAACAAAAATGTTTTTGCAAATGCATAAAGAACAAATAACAATACATAAAGGAGGCCTTAGCACTCGGGTTGGGCCCAACCCCAAGAGCTGCAAGCTCCTATAAAGAACTCAGATCTGTGGGCAAGTAAAGTTGTTTCTCATTATTCAAAAATAATCATCATATGAAAGTTGTACAGCAGTAGCTAAGAAAAACGAGCTGCAAAGTGACAGCACTATAGTGCAAAAATAACAATAGTTCCCAAAAGTCCTCTACGAAGGCTAAGGCCTTCTGATTTATACAATACGAGGGGGCTAGCAGCCCTCCTAGATTCAAGGGACTCGGCTATTCCAACTGCAGTGTCAAACAGTGACTCTTTCCAAAGCTGCTTGGTTGCCTTTAGAACTCGTTTTGGTGGCCTGTTGAGCTCGGAGTTGAGGGTGAAGATTTCGAGGAAGGGCCATTTAATGCCACAGACAAACTCCCTACGAATCCTCACCTCAAGCTTGGCTATCACCTGGGCCATAATTGCTTGGTTTTGCTCCAAAATTTGTCCAAAAAACCTGAAATGACCACGTATTAGCCTCCTAGGTAGAGTGACCACCCTTATTCGTTCAAATAACACAAGCATACTAAAAAACATGCATAATATATGAAAAATGGAGGTTTAAACAAGGACAATTAGGCAAAATGAGCCCAATAAGTTACCCAATTTGGGGGCTCATCATACAAAAAGGTCTTGTGAGTGAAAGTCACGTACAGAATCCAAACCATGGTAATCTGGATACCATGGGTCATTACCATGGTATTGGGCCATAGTAATGGTTGTGGCAACGTTTACTTGATCCCATCAAAGAATGCTAACGACATTACCAAGGGTTTACCTAAGGTATTGGCTAAGGCTAAAACTATATAAGGAGATGGATATCAAGGTGTTATGTGTGCAAGATACGGATTGCTTATGAATGATTTGATCTAGAATAGGTGTGCATCAGGGAGCACGGAGAAGACTCAGATCTGAAGATATGTTGACATATATGCTTGATTGATTTACTTGTTGCAAATGCCTAAGTAGCTAACAATGATGAATATGTGATTATAGTAATGCTATGATCTAAATGAATTATTCAGAAGTTTGTAGTTTTGACAATGAAGGTTGCATAATGTGAAGTTATGTTTAAAACAAAAGTTTTCAGATCTGTATGCAAGTTTGTTTCTGTCTAATCACTTACATATGCAAATATTTTTCAGTGGTATAGTGTACATATTCTAAAATTTATTCATCAGTATGTTGAGATCTATACACAGGTGGTGTGCATGGTAAACACGTATATTCGTTGATATGTCTTGTATAAGTCGCGTATATGTAGTAGGGTTTGCAGTGTTTTCATTTGATCAATTTTGTTCTATTTGTTGTTGTTTGTCAATGATGTCTCCATCATGATGATCTGTGTCTGACAGTGTCGATTGGATTGATTGGGTTGATTGGAATATTGGTTAGTAATGATGCTACGGTGTGGTAACCTATGATTGGTTCAGTGATTTGTGATTCAGTGGTTGGTTCAGTATTACAATGATTCAGTGAGTTAAATAGTTCAGTGTTCAATAATCTGAGATCTGTATGCAGGTGTTATACAAAGGAAGAGTGTATATATGTGAGAATGCTTCATAACAATAACATATACATTTTGAAGTAAATCTGATCAGGGTTTGCATTAACAACACTTTGTTTTTGTGATGGTTAAATTGTATGACTTGGTATATTTATGAGTGGTTGTGCATTGGTATAATCTAGTTACGGTGATTTAGTATTGTTTGATGGTATCTTGCTTTGTTTAGTGATTGGATGATTTGATTCAGTATTTGGTTTCAGAGTTGTTATTTGGTATTGAGCATAATGTTGAGTGTTGGTCCAGTTTGAAAATATGATGAAAGGTGGCCTACAAGTTTGATGTTTGTTTGAGTCAGGTGGATCCAGTATGAAATATTATGAAACATGGTCCACAGAAGTGTTGAGGGTTGGAGCTTTCAATAAGGGAGTCAGAGCTTCCCTCCTGCGAAAGCTGGTAAACTTATTCAAGGGGTAGGTGTTCCCTTCCATTAGGAGCTAGTAAACAAGATCAGGGGGTTGGAGCTCCCTTCTAGTTGATGTTGGAGAATGAGTGGAGGTTGATGCCTCCTACAGGTTGATGCCTACATGCTGGTAAGAGTCTGTGCCAGTACAAGATGTAAATAACTTTTCTTAAAAATAAAAGAAGAAGACAAAGATGACGATGACGGTGGTGATTTTCTCCCACATTGGGTTTCCACCTAAAATTCTAGTGTTCTATGTGTGTTACTTATATGTTGTGATTTATCTGTTCTTTATTGCATTCTGGTTGATAAATGAATTAATAATGCACTGATTAAAGTAACTCACTAATGAAAGATTTGTCAAATTATGTTAACTGGATATACTTTGTTTGCAATCACAAGAGTCATGTACATATGTTGGTTGCATGAATAACAGTAGCATACATAATTCAGAATAAGAGATTAAAAGTTAAGGTGAGATTTAAAATACAAATTCACCCCCACCTCCCGCCCCTCTCAGTATTTTTCCCAACAACAACTTGTATACAACTGATGAGGTCAAAAGCCACCAAGCAACTTATCTACTAGAAAAAATTGTCACTATCATGTGATCCAATAAAGGAGAACATGAAGATATATCTCCATCATATTATGAGTCTCCTAAGAAAATGATACTGAACCATCCATTTGCAGAGGTGTAAAAAGAAGCATATTATAATAAAGAGGGAGTACCCACCTTAACTAACATCAGTGATAGCTGAAGTGAGAACGAGAGGATTCAACTCTATATATTTGAAAGCCTTGAATACAACTAAACATGCTCAAATACAATAGGTGTATGGATTTATGGATACCCATCATAGGCACACTTAAAATCACGAAGCTCAGAAGGAAGCTCAAATATAAGATGAGAGGGGGATTTTAAATATCCAACTCATCACAAAGAGTCGTCATGGCCAAAATATAGAATATAGAAAAATTAAAATACAAGTGAGAGATAACCAACTCAAAAAGATGATCAAATGTAGCCAAAATAAAAAAGGGAGAGCGTTAATGAATACCGATCTCAACATAAGGTCAACAATATGCACAACATCATCCCTAAAGATGGACAAGAGGCCAAGAAGAGAAAGCATTAGATAGCTCCTTCCCCCTAATGTTGAATGCAAGCCATTTGAAGATAGAACCTCTCCAAAGTACCATAATACCAATAGAAATTTGGTTCATTCGGGAAAAAAGGGGTCTCCAATGAATATCTAAAAGGAGGAGTCAATGAAGTGTGCTATTAATAAGATATCCCATAAGAAATAATATCATACCGTAAACGATAAAGATACACCCAATCAAGTTGATTCATTGAAATATGTTGACAATCATGAATCAAGTAGAATCAAAAGGGGCAGATCCTACAAACCTATGAGTGGAAACCACATCAAAGGAGCCAAGAGGGGGGTCTTTGTAACGTCCTCTTATAATTAAATGGCCCAAGGAGAATGAAGTAGCCTATCTAACCCCATAGGATATAGTCATCTATAAAGGGGGAAACCCATTATTTGATGTTATTGGGAAAACATTAGATAATTTGGGGTAAATGGAGGGAAAATTGTTAGCCACTCAAATTCAAATTAGGAGGGAAGACCCTAAAGGAAATCTATAAAAAGGAGATAGGAGAATCACTTTACTCATCATGGATTGTTGATCTTTTTGATACTCTTGGAGGGTTTTAAGACCCCTTATCTTTGATTGGTTTCAGTGGTGAAAGATTCTACCCAAGCTAATCCTACCTCTTTATTTTGTTTAGAATAATTTCTGAGGCATCATCCATCTATTTTTTGCTATCAAGGCTTTCTGAAGGAGTTTTGAATGGCAGCAAAAATTATTTAAGGGATAGATCTTGATAGCAGTGCTTTACTTGAGGAAGCGTCCACCATGGAAAAATCATTTTCTCTGGCAACAATGGCCCTAATTGGACAGCGAGACCTACCTAATATAGCAAGGTATATTTTTGTGATATTAGCCACATTTTTCAATGCATTTTCTATGGCAACGAATACCCTAACTAGACAACGAGACCTACCTAAGGCAGCGAGGTATATTTTTGTGACTGTGAGGGCTTGTTTAAGCCCTTATGTGGTTGTGGGTTACCCTTGAAGGTTCCTCACTGGTAGTGGCTCATCTAGAAGACAAATTAGAGGAAGTGAAGTCATTCCTAGGTCAACAATTTGCTTGATTTTGTGATAGCAGACCCTCCTGAAGTCTAGTTTGGACAATGAAGTTTCTTTGGGGCTGCATACACTAGTCAAGGTGTTGTTGAAGTAGCGGCTCACGATTTCTAAGATAATCTGTCGCAACGTGTGAGTTTAGGGCATGAACTAAGAAGTGAATCACCCTACGACATTATCCAAGGCAAGTTTGAGGCAACCATTGGATTGTGGCAGCATAGAGGCAACAAAGAGGTAGTGAAATTTCGTTGATTCCTAAGGTTGGTTACAATGTCAAATTAGGAGAATTAGATCAATAGGGTTTGTTGATGCAATAATAATTGTTGTGTATCTAAAATTGTAGTGTGAGATTTGGAAGTATTGTAGGTTAATAACTCGTTAGGTATTGTTGGATTCTACATTTACGGACTGTGGGTTTATAACCCATTAGGTACTGTTGGATTCTTCATGTAAATGAATTGTTGGTGGAATTAAATGTTGGCTACACTATCTATTATATTCATTATTTTTTCATTTCAAAACTCAAAGAACATTGTGATACTAGTTAGAATAAAAATCTTGTCATGTGCTCTTTGTAACCCTAAGGGAAATCTTTTTCTAAGGAATATTATAATGGTATCAAAATTGACTCTCTCCTACCAACCTAGAGGGTTTATTTGAAAAACGTGGCAATAGGAAGTTGCCCCTTGGGGAGGGAGTACATAGAATTTTGGCAAAAATATGGGGATTGTAACAAGGATCTAATAAAAAGGATAGAATGAACTAAAGCATGGGCAGAGGCAGACATGTTATTTAACATTACTAGCACCTTCTAACAAGGATTTTGTTGTAACTTTTTTTTACCACAAGAAAGCTACAAAAAATTTAAAAATTTGTTAATTGATGTCTTGATTAAACTTTGAGGTATGTACAAGTTTTTGTCAAGTTCCCATCACCTAAATCCTTAACTTAACTAATCTTCCAAATAGTCATGTCCAACATGAGGCAAAATTGGCAAAAATCTCTTTTCATTTCTAGCCTTAATCCAAGCATGTCTATCCCAAACTCATATCTAGCCTTAATTTTTATCTAAATTCCTTGGTCCCATTCTACCTATTCCCAAATTTTATATTTCTTCAAAAAATTATATTTTCATTCCCACCTTTGTTTTATCGCTCCATTCACTTTTTACCCTTATTATCATATCCCCATAATTTTTTTATATATTTTAACATACCCTACCATTATTTTTATTATTTATCCATTTTTCATTTTTACCATAATCCAACGTTAGAAATTTTACATTTTACTTTATTCTTTATCTTATTTATTTATCACCTTATTCCATGCTCCATGTATTATAAAAACATTGTTTTTGTCCATCCAAACCTATGTCACCAACCTACATTTCGCACATTAAAACAACATTATATAGAATGTCTTGAGATGTGTGAAGTAATAATCAATGGTTTGCAGGGGGGGCTGCCAATCTTTAACCTACCAACCCCCCCACCCCACGGCAATACCGTTGCAATAGCATTTACCACATTGGTTCGAATTTATAAATGTGTGGTGGGAATGTCTATGAGGTATGGCAGGAGAAAAATTTAAAAATTATAAAGTGTGCATCAAAGGCGATAATGGAGGGAAGATTTTTATAGTTCTATTTTCTGGAGTGAGATTATGGGTGAAAGCTTGAGGTAAGAGGAGGCTAAGACAACAATTGAATCTATAATTTTCGTGCAAGTAAAATGAGGATACATGTTCCAAATGTACATTTCAATACAAACCATGGAGTTTCCAATGCTATAAAGAAATGTTTCCTCATTGGGGAATAATTTTACAGAGGTAAAAATAAAATTTTATAGAGAAAAGAAATAAATGTTTTATGCTATGGATATAACGAAAAAAGGTATTATAAAGAGGAAAATGCACTTGAACAGAAAATTTGGATAATTTCTTATCCAAAGTTTTTACATCAGTAAAAGGGGAGGATAAAAAAGATATTTTCATAGTCTACCAAACATGGTTGAAGACATGGTTTTCAAAACCACGAGAAGCAAACCAGTAAATGGTTTTCACCAAAAAATGAAAAGTATTTATGAAGTTTCATTTATTTATAAGTATACCAAAAGTGAGCAAAACAAAATATGAAAACAATGGATAGTTTGGGTATATTGTTTTAAATTTCATTTATGAAATTCATAAACAAACAAACAAAATGCTACAATGGAGAAGTATTACACGACATGGTTTTCTATGGGAGACATGGTTTTTTTTAAACCATATGAATTAATAATTTCTATAGAAATGGAATGTTACAGGTTAAAGAAATATTTGGGAATTATTTTTATCAAAATATCTTATTCACAAATATTTGAATATTGATATTTCTAAAATAGACATGGATAAATAAAAATCAAATTTGAAAGGATACAAGTGGCATTTCAAAGAGCATGTGGCAGTGAATTATTTATTTTCCAGATTTAAAGAAATTGAAAAAGATTTCAGGCACAAAATTAGCCAATCTCAAATTTAGAGAGAACAATGGAGGAGCAAATCAGATTTTCAGACATATTTTTGGAAAGGCAAAGACAAATGGCAGAGGATTTCTATTGCAAAAGGATCTAGTTCCATCTCCATCATTCAAGAGGTATAGTGGTTTTTTCCAAATTATTTTGAATTCATGACTTTTATTAAAAATTGTTTCCAGAAAGCTAGTTAGAGGAGAACTTTCTAATTTTCTATTTAAGTTCTCATTTTTAATGAAAATGGGTTGGATTTGATGCCAAAACCCTAAGATTTATTTGTAAAGTTTGTTGTTGCAGAGAATTAATATTGAGGGTTTTTGGCTTCAGTTTTATGACAGAACTTGTATACATGTATGTTTTTTCTTGTGTCTTCATAATATTTTCTGCGTATATTTGAGGTGGTATAGGACATTGGGAAGGACTGGGTTGAGTATTAGCCCCTTTGAAATCCCTCTACAAAGTTATTTTCTTTACTGAGTAGATCATGGTGACAGTATGTCACTGTTGATCCCTTTGAATCAGTAGATTGCTTCTTCTATATTATACTTAAATGTATTGATGTTTTGTTATAGAGATCCTTCTACATGCTTCAGTTCTTGATTAGATAATTAGATATTCGGTGAGGATATTTAATTATTTAGTTTCTCCTCTATTGCTCCATCAAAATATTTTAAGCTATGATTTTCTGCCATAGCTGGACATTGGTATTTTAATAAGGCCTTTGCAAGAGAGGGCTTTGTTTGCGAGTAGGGATTTGTGACTCATTAGCAACCATCTATAAAACAACCCCTAGATTTGACCATTGTGCTTCATAGGTTGTTGTCTAGTGACAGTGAACAATAAAAAGCCTCATAACACTTAAGGGACCCCCCTCTGATTCAAGGGCCAACTTGAACCTAAAGATTGGTCGAGTTGGTTTCTTGGCACAGTTTCGCAACTAAAAATTACCTTCGAGAAATAGATACAACATTTGGCATCATTGTCGGGGAGAAAAGTAACGAAGATATTTATCCCTTGAGAATGATCAAGACTAGCACTATTACTTGATAATGAACACGGATTAGGCATTCCATATTAGTTGCATTTTTTCACTTGGCGGCTCCACTTTGTCTATATGGCGATTCCATTGGGTTACTGATTCCACTGGTTCAAGATGTCATTTGCATTCATTATTGTGCTCACTCAAAGTCTTGTAATGGCAACATTGAGCAACATATTTTTCTTCCTCTCGAATGTGATCAGAAATCGTAGATATCTACAAAGGATGCATCTTTCCAAGTTCACTTGTAAGTATCAGTTACCTATGGAGTTTGTATAATATTGTAAATATTTTCAAGGTATCAATTGCATACAAGGTGTTTTTCCAGTAAATCTAATCCTCACATGGTTGCACTGGAAGTCAGAAAACACTTTACAGGTATACTTTCAAGTGACTATAGTAGGAGTGTGTAGATCAATCAGTTATGGTGTGTAGTTTATGAATGGGTTTTATTCTCAGCAGTTTATGGATTGATTCAGTTTATAACAATAATTGTTTCAGTATGGTTTCCACTTTCAATTTGTAATAGCTGAATTGTTCATTTTCAGCAATTTCAGTTTTAGTTTTTGAAGAATGTTGCAGGGTTGAAGGTTTGGATAGACAAGCTGAACAGGGAAGTTTGAGATTGCAGTACAGATTACAGATTTCAGATTACAGGTTATAAGTATGCAGTATATGGTTTCAGTTTGCAGATGCAGCTGCATATTATAAGTTTTATGGCATGACTCCATACCCAATACTCAAGGCACAGGTCTAAAGGTTCTTTGCATCCCACAGAGGGAAGCAGTCCCCAGTTGGAGCCAATGTTGTAACTTTTTTTGACCATGGGAAAGCTACAAAAAAATTTATGCTAATTGATCTCTTGGCTAAAATTTGAGGTATGTACAAGTTTTTTTCAAGTTCCCATCAGCTAAATCCTTCACTTCACTAATCTTCCAAAATAGTCATGCCCTCCATGAGACAAAATTAGCAAAAATTCCTTTTTATTTCTAGCCTTAATCCAAGCATGTCTATCCCAAACCCATATCTAGCCTTATTTTTTATCTAAATTCCTTGGTCCCATTCTACCTATTCCCAAATTTTATATTCCTTCCAGAAATAATATTTTCATTCTCACCTTTGTTTTACCCATCACACCATTAACTTTTTACCCTTATTATCATATCTCCATAAAAATAAATTATATATTTTACTATACCCTACCATTATTTTTATTATTCATCCATTTTTCATTTTTACCATAATCCCACGTCAAGATTATTATATTTTGTTTTATTCTTTATCTTATTTATTTATCCCATTATTTCATACTCCACGTATTATAAAAATGTTATTTTTGTCCATCCAAACCTATGTCACCACCCTATATTTCGCACATTAAAACACCATAATATAGAATATCTCAAGATGTGTGAAGTAATAATCGATGGTTTGTGGGGGAGGGCTTGCCTATCCAACCTTTTGCCAACCCCCACCCTCTGCAATTTTTACACCTTTTACACTTGTCTCCATATTGTGTATTGTGGACCCCCCCTAATACCATTTACCACATTGGTTTGAATTTATAAATGTGAGGTGGGAATGTCTATGAGGTATGGTGCAAGCAAAATTTAAAAATTATAAAGTGTGCATCGAAGGCGATCATGTAGGGAAAATTTGTATAGTTCTCTTTTCTGGAATGAGCTTATGGGCGAAAACTTGAGATAAGAGGCTATGTCGATTTTTACAATTCTATTTTCAGGAATGAGCTTATGGGTGAAAACTTGAGATAAGAGGCTAAGTCGATTTTTACAGTTCTATTTTCTGGAATGAGCTTATGGGCGAAATCTTGAGGTAAGAGGAGGCTAAGTCAACAATTGAAATATATTTTCGTGCAAGTAAAATGAAGATACATGTTCGAGAGGTGCATATCAATAAAAACCATGGAGTTTCCAATGTTATAAAGAAATGGTTCCTCCTTGTAGAATAATTTTACAGAGGTAAAAAGAAAATTTTACAAAGCATAGAAATAAATATTCTATGCTATGGATATAAGGAGGAAAGGCATTATAAAGAGGAAAATGCACGTGAACAGAAAATTTGGATAATTTCTTATCCAAAATTTTTACAAGAGTAAAAAGTGGGGATAAAAAATACATTTTCATAGTTTACCAAACATGGTTGAAGACATGGTTTTCAAAACCACAGGAAGAAAACTAATAAATGGTTTTCATAGAAAAATGAAAATTATTTATGAAGATTCATTTATTCATAAGTATACCAAAGTGGGCAAAACAAAATATGAAAACAATGGATGGAATCCATATGCACTAATATTTTCTATAGAAATGGAATTTTACAGATTAAAGAAATATTTGGGAATTTTTTGATCAAAATATCTTATTCCCAAATATTTGAAAATTGATATTTCTGAAATAGACATGGATAAATAAAAATCAGATTTGAAAGGGTACACGTGGCATTTGCAGATTTGAAGAAATTGACAAAAATTCCAGGAGCAAAATCAACCAATCTCAAATTTTGAGAAAATAGTTGAGGAGAAAAACAAATTTTCAGGCAGATTTTCGGCAAGTCAAAGACAAATGGCAAAGTATTTATATTGCAAAAGGAATTGGTTCCATCTCCAACATTCGAGAGATATAGTGGATTTTCCACATTTAGTTTGATTTCATGATTTTTATTAAAATTTGTTTCCATAAAGCTAGTTAGAGGAGAACTTTGTAATTTTCTATTTATGTTATCATTTGTAATGAAAAAGGGTTGGCTTTTGATGCCAAAACCCTAAGATTTATTTGTAAAGTTTATTGTTACAGAGAGTTAATATTGAAAGTTTATGGCTTTAGTTTTATGACAGAACTTGTATACATGTATGTCTTTTCCTATGTCTTCATAATCTTTTATGCATATCTTTGAGGTGGTATAGGACATATAGAAGGACTAGGCTGAGTATCAGCCCCTCTGGCATCCCTCTACAGAGTTATTTTCTTTACTGAGTAGATCATGGTGACAATATGTCACTACTGATCCCTTTGAATTAGTAGATTGTTGCTTCTATACTATACTTAAATGTATTGATGTTTTGTTGTAGAGATCCTTCTACACACTTCAGTTCTTGATTTAATTATTTAGCTTCTCCTATATTCCTCCATCAAAATCTTTCAAGTTATGTTTTTCTTCCATAGCTGAAAACTGGCATTTTAATAAGGCCTCTGCAAGAGAGGGCTTTGTTTATGAGCAAGGATTTGTGACTCATCAACAACCATCTATAAAACAACCCCTAGATATGGCCAGTGTGCTTCATAGGTTTCTATATAGTGACAATGAACAACAAAAAGAGACATAACACTTGAGGGAGCCCCCTCTAGTTCGAGGGCTAGATTGAACCTAAAGATTTGTCGAGTTGGTCTATCGGCGCAGTTTTGTAGCCAAGAACTTCCTTCGAGAAACAAATACAACAAATTGAACAAGTGCTAGCATAAATCAAGCAAGGGAGTCCAAAATTGAATAGATAGGTGGCAAAACCTCTAAACCACCAGCATACATGTTTTCTAGTATGGTCCCAACAAATCCCGATAGTGAGGAGTTGATGCCTAACATTGGCAATCAACTTGAGGGACCTTATGTAAAAGATCGTAGCCCAATCCAATCTCAAACAAAAGAGTTGCAAAACATTCTAGAGGGTTCTTTGGTAGAACACTCAATCTATCTTGATAATGGGTTATATCAGATCTCTAAAAGATATTGCATTCAAGACATGAGTCTTGTTTAAACATTTCCAAACGAGTTTCAACAAAGATCAAAGGGGTTTTTTGTGGAATATCTGAGCCCTCAAGAGATCAAGCATACATCTAGGAGTCAAAAGCTGATTTCCCAGCTGAAAAAAACAAGTGCAATGTTCAAGTTATTTGATCCAAACAACTGTGCAAATGATAGCCAAATTTAAAGAGTTGTTACATGATAAGCCATTAAAGGGAGTGCAAAATAAAAAATATAGAGAAAATAAGCATTCAAATGAAATGCAAGAGATAGCCAGAATCAACACAAATGATTCAAAAACTACAAAAAATAGATTGAGAGATGAAACAAATCCCAACATAATATTAGTCGTATTGAGTAATGTTTAGAGAACTGCCCCATTTGTCAGATATAAAAAGAGGGCAGAAAACATTGATGTCCAAGCAAGGGCCTTTGAACAAGTAAATGATACACAAAATAAAGGTTCTCTTAAAGGCCAATGTGTAAATTAAAAAGAAGGATATAGGTGTGGGCATGATAATCTAAGAGGATGTCCCCCACATGAAAAATTGATTAAGCCAAAGATTGACAGTAGGAATGATCAACAACTAATGCACATGCAAGAGAAAGATAGGGTCATCCAAAATCCAATTAGGGATTGTAGTTCCCTAGGGAGTATGGAAGGAAATGTCAATAAGACCATATTAGGAGATACTGCAATAAATTCAATAAGTGGCAATGGTAACTCTGGTCTAAGTAGGAAAGTCATTGATGTAGATGATAGCAGGAAACTAGATTCTTATAATGAAGATCCATCTACATTCAAACTATAGCAGAATGATTCTTTTATGCGTAGTAGGGATGACAAGCAATGATTCAGGAGTGAAGATAGTGCAAAATCAAGAGCACACAAGATTTTAGGAAAGAAATACAAAAATGTTGTTTTGATCCACAAATAGTTGCTCATAGTTGCCTCTTGCCCACTCTCCGATCAATGATTTTGTTTTATCTAGCCAGTTTACTCGATGAAATTAGGTCTTCAGATATTAAGTAGATTAGCCATTTTTGTACCAAGTGCTTTCATTTAATGGTCAAAGGCATTCTAGTGTGGATAATGGGTTAAATTGAATAATTGATCACTTTTGACTATATCTTTGTTCCCCTGCTTCACCTTAATTCCTACCCCTAATCTAATGTAACCCTCCTTCAGGACTTTCTTTCCACTTTCCAGGAGGAGCATGAATAGGAGGCCTTAATTGATGATGAGTGTCCATGGTAGTCCACACTTTACACGTTTCGCCCCTTTCCCTTGTTCCATCTCCTTTCCTTAGATTGATTTCTTACTACTCACATTATTTGGTTTCCCTATGTACCATCTCTTTGAGTAAGGGCTCAAAAACTTGACTTTAACAGGTTAAAGCAGTTGAAAGAATGATAAAATCTTATGTAGCTACACTAAAAGAAAAATGTTATGGCATAAAAGATGGTTGGCACAATGTATGAGTGCATGGACAAAATCCTAGCTTGAGCTAAGATGACCAACGATGACAATCCACACCACTAGGGATCTAGGACACACTATCACATAAATAACACCCCACAAGGCTAATACATGACTTTAGACTTGTAATCCACCAAGAGTGGGGTACCCCTAGGAGATTTTTTCTCCTAATCATCTTCTTCCAACTGAAAACTAGCAACCCCTAACAGCCACCTTGTAACCAATGAAATGTGCCATTTTATCTCCTCCACTTGCATCAATCATAGTTTCCTCGCCCATTTGTCAAGAGCACATGTTAGAAAGTGAGCAATCCAATCCAAAAAGTACGTTATTCATTGTGCAATAAAGAGGTTATGCTTATTTTTCATTTGGGCATTTGGCATGGATTATTGGGTGACTTGGAGAAAAGAGGGGTTTTGACCGTGGTTTTGTTTCCTCACCTTAAATGGGGGGTTAATCTTCAATACTAGTCTAGTGGAACCTCCCCTAATGGCCTATGGCTTTAGGAGAGATACTACTTAGGAAACCCTGATTGAGATAGCATGGTCCAATTTTCCCATTCCATTCTCATCACTTCCATCCATACATTACAAGACCTATAATCCACCTCCCATCTCTGGGTCCACATGACCAAGGGTCCACTATGTTCTAGCAAAACCCCTCCCCCTGTCCACATATCTAGGTTGGGCCTAAAAAAATTGCCCTGGGAGGTTGATGTGGCTAAAAGAAAAGTAAAAAGCACATCATAGCCATAAGCAAGAAACAAAAGAGAAAAAAGATCATAAAATGCAAAAGATGGTTGAGACATTAACATTAACACGTGGCCAAAAGCCAAGCATGAGCTTTACCCCTTTATCATTATCGACATCACCAAGATCCTAAGGCCAATGTTCCCCTACCACATCATAAAAGGAAGCCTTGCATGTCCCAACCCCTAATGGGTAATGAAATGCCCCACCTTTAAGGGGGTCATCCACTACTACACATCATTCACAACATGCTCTCATTTCCTAGAGCTATGAGCAATAATACAAAGAAAAATAAAGAAAAGGAAAAAGGTAATAAAAGGGGTGGAAAAACAAAGGCTAGGGCAACTCATGCATCCATGATTCCTACCTCCTCACATTTGTATGCCCATAATGTGGATTTCCTTATCATTGCTACCCCTTTGACCATGGCATATGGCACTAAGGCCCCTAATCCCTTTCATTCCCCCATTATTCATATGACACCTATTGATTGAGGGATGTACTAGGGACTTGTCTTTCCCCTTAGGAGTTGGGAACACCTAATAGGATTGTGCATTAACCACTCCTACCTAGGGAGGTAACACTATTACGTGATCAAAGCCCCAAATTTGGAAGGAAGGCCCCATATGAAGTGTCAATTTTCCCTTCACTAGCAAGCTTGGTCCACTTACGTAATGGTGCAGATGTAGCACTAGACATTGTGTGTGATTAGCAGATGGTTTTTAGCATGGGATGGGAAACCTAACTAGGGCCCAAGTCCACTAAAGGAGAATTATGACACCCTATAGATGAAACATTGAGAGCTATGGGGCTCCTACCACTTGCAGAGCAACATTCTATTCCATGGGCACCTACATTACCTCGAGCAGTCTATACTTTCCCCCACATTATTCATGAGATGATGCACTTGGACCAGCATGCCCCAGTTGGCTCAACAATGTACACATGGTTTAATAGCCAATCTAAGGCCCAGATGAGGTATGTCTCATCCCTTGAGACATGAGAGGGCTAGCACCGTCCTTAGAGCCCTCAACGTTGGAGAAAAATCAAACTATTCTATCACTAGGGAACCCATAAGACTCATTTTTGTGCGCCAAACACAAAATAGGAGTCCATACAATGACCTGCATGGAGATCAAGTGGCCAACCATTAAGTCATGATTTTTGAAGTCCTCTACACTCGTTTTGGCACTAAAGGAGCCCAACGCTTGCCTAAAGGAGGCCTATGCATGCATGATGTCAGCATTTAGGCCCTCCTATGGGTTAATTATTATGTTTTCAAATTAGATATAAGGTCGGTTTGTGACCTTACCTAGTATTGGCCCATTATTTTACTATTTAAGGGGCTATTAGGATAAAATTAGAGGTCATTGGACAAATATCAATTAGAGAGATGTCATTTCATCTCTCATAATCATGAATCTTGTGAGTTTTGCCAAATAATTCACATTTGCTGCTTCTTTGGCTATTAGAGTATCTTGGATGCATTTTGATGTTTGGAAGCTATTTTGGATTGTCTTTGGAGTTATTTCTTTGGTGAATGGATGGATATACTAAATGTTATCTTTTAAGTGCCTATTGTTGAATATTATTATTTTGAACTGTCTAATGTATGGAACTACTACTCCTAGATTATGCTTGTTTCTGTCCTAATTTATTGAAGATAAATTTTGAAGGCTATCTAGTTGAGAATTGTATATGTTACTCATTGTTTAACATGTAATGAATGTTCCTAGCAGAGGAATTCTTATAACTCTCCATCAAACTCCTTTTTCCTTTGAAGTAGGTAATTACTGGAAATTGATACCTAGGGCATCAATTTTCGGCCTCGTTAGAAACAAACTTAGCTTATCTTGATCATTCTTTGCTCCATATGCCCAAAGGAAAAGGAACTTGTCCAAGTCCTTGGTGATCATTCTGACATCTTATCCATAAATTCTTCTCTTGAAATTTCAGCCCTTTTAAGGCTAGGATGACCAACTAGGTCTTAGAGCGAAATTTTGGTGAAGCGGTATTGTGGAGGTTTGAGAGCCTAAACATCAAGTGGATGGTCTTGGCTACTTGACCTATAAATTTGGTGGGAATCCACTTAAGCTTAATCCGTAAAATCTCTTGTCATAGGTGTTGCCCTAAGAGGGAAACACTAGCTTTCTTTTCTTCAACTTAAGGGCTTCCTTGAAGGTTGTATGAACTTTGTATTTGTTGAATTATATATGAAGAAGCCTTTTCTCTCCATTGCCTTGACCTTGGGAATACTAATACTCAAGCAAAATCAACAAACCCTAGGTTTTGTACATTTTCTTCCTAGGTCTCTTATAGAAAGCATATTGCTTCTTAGCAAAGCCTTATACCTGAAATTTGAGTCTTTCTTGAGAGCTTCTAGCCAACGTACTTCTTGAAGGAAAGTGGATCATCTATCAAAAGGTGCACTAACCATTTCTATAATCATGTTCTTTCATTTAACGTTAAGGGCATTCTAATATGGATCACAAGCTAGGTTGGTTGATCGATTGCTCTTGATTGTACTCTTGTTCCCGTACTTCAGCTAGGAGGTTATCCTTTGCCCCTAGTCTAGTGTGACCTCCCCTAAGGCCTTTTCTTTCCATTGTTCAAGAAAGGTATGAATGTGAGGAACCGATTGATATAGCACACCCAAGGTAATACATGATCACCTTTGTAGAGGGTTCCCTAATGCATTGAGTTATCACTTCCTCGACACTATGTCTTTCCACCCTCTTACTTTTCCCTTTTAACTTTTTTCGCCCTTTCTTCACCCTTGATTTGGGGCATCTTGCCTTTCATTTCATGGTGTTTGTATAGAAACATACATTTATAGTTTTGATTTATCAGATCCACTATTCATATGCAATTCATTGCATGTGATATCAAGATAATTCATTAGCCCTTTTTTTGCATAGATGCATTCACTGCATAAGATTAGGGTGATGACATCATATGCGGGTGGGATTGCTCAATTTCCCTTGGATTTTGTGGCATTATATATCCCTTTTATTACTCTTTTGCATTTTGACATTTCATAATTTCTCTTACCTTTATTTTCATTAGCATCATCCTCGGGCTTATAGTCCCTTCTTCCCATAGTAGCATAAAGTATGGACCATTTTGGGGCACATGTAACAACCAATTCCAAAATATAGGACAACTTAAGGAACTTGGTTGGAAAGTGTTAAGTATGGTAGGGCATGAGTATGTTACCCTTATCAAGGCCTCCTAGTGGTACCCCTTTCCTCGAGACTGACAACACTTTGCTACAATACATATGATGGCCACCAAGGTGAAACAAGGCAACAAGAATAACTTCCAGGATCATGATTCATTGTCTAACTTCAACCTATGCTCCTTACTTAAATTCCAAATACATTAACTATAAACACTTCATATGAAACAATGGCCAGTGTACCTCATGCATGTTGAACCACCATCATCAGATGAGTATGTTGATCAAGTGAATGAGCTAAGTATGATATATCACATGTATTTGAGATTTGTTGCATGTGTAGAATGTTGGTTATCATCATATAGACCATTGTCTACAATGTTGATCACATAAGTATGATCTCCTCTACTTACCCCTAGGTGAGAGGAGGTAATAAACCTTGTTACACACTATGGCACTAGATGCTTGCACTCCAGACCCCCCAATCCAATTTAATGTGGGTTGACATAGGATATGGATATAGGTCAGGCATCAAATTCCATAAGGACAAGATTTATTAGCTTTGTCATATGTAGAAAATCGAGAGAGGGGACCACTTTATTTTGCAATGCCTCACCTACTATGATCTACAAGAATAGTTTTAGTACCTCTTCAAAGAGTCTCAGAACTCTCTCCATATTCTTCTGCTATCAGATCAATAATGCTTAGACTTGTTTATGAGGGAGGAAATGGCTCTTTAATCTTCTAGGCTCAAGCCTTCCTCTTGATTGGACACTACTTGAATGATCATATCCCTTTTCATAGTGCTCTTGGTGGACAACAAGCACCAATGCCCAAGCAAACAACAACATCATTCTAGCATGGTCCAAATCTGAGAGACCCTGAGGCGCCTCTTACAACCTTTAGCAACATTTGTTTAGAGTTGTGAATTGAAATCTCAAGACAAGGGTTGTCATTCTAGTAGGTATCACTCCACTTCCAAACAACAACAAGCCCATCCCTTAAGATTGTGAGACATTTAATAAACCAATTCTTCTTCTAACCCCTTTAGATAATATTCTATTAGTTCATTCCCCTTCACCTTAGATGCTAGGAGAGATACATAAATACATGTGGATGGCCTGAAAAGTAGGGTTATTAGAGGAAATTTCACCATAAAAGTGCTCATGAAAATTTCACGTACATAATATGTAAACCAATCAAAATCCTTCAAATTAAAAAAGAGGTACATGTAAATATTTTGGAAAGAAAATAAAAAAACTACTTTTTTTAATTGTATTTTTGGCTTATCTCCTTATAGGTTTAATCAAATTTCAAGTGTAGACACTCATTGGGTGCAAAATTAAATTCTTCATCCAACGTGTACCCATTATGCCTACTTTTGAGAAGACCCACATTGATAAAATTTGAAGAAACATCAAAAAAAGCGTGTAAATTGAAAAAAAAAATTAAGGTATCTTCAATTTTATTAATGTGGATCTTTTCAAAAGTAGGCATAATGGGTACTCGTTGGATGTGGAATTTAATTACGCATCCAACACGTGTCTAAACTTGAAATTTGAGTAAACATATAAGGAAATAAGACAAAAATACAATGGAAAAAAATAGTTTTCTTATTCTCTCTACAAAATTAATCTCTTATTTTATTATTTTCCTATTATTTTATTATTTTTCCTTAGGAGACTACTTTTAGGCTCAAATTTTCTCTAATATCCCTCTTCTTCTTCTATCAACAAGTCTAAGGAACATTGATCTCATTGTACCCTCCTCCCTCCTCTTCTTCTATCAACAAATCCAAAGAACAAGATGAGAGGAGATTGCGTGGGGAGCTTTCAAAGGAGGCGAGGATAATTATACTTATACTTGCCCCAGTTAAGAGAAAGGGTATAACTAGTTCCTTACCTCATAAAGGATAGATCAAAGCTGATTGGAAAGGATATAAATGGTCCCCAACCTCTTCTCAAATTTAGAACCGTACCCTCCTCTAAAGCTTCCTTCAAAGAGTTTTTTTATTTTAGACCATTAATAATTCTTGTATCTATCCATTTTATCCAAAAACACTCTCTTTCCCATCTTACAAACTTTAGATCTTAGATTACATTACTTTTGGCTTTCACAGAAGTTAGTCATGCATTTCCACAATGTATAAATACTTTTCTACTGAATATTCGCATCGACCATTTGTTAGAACAACATGTATAATATTATTATATTGTATTTTATATATTAATATTATTATACGTGTTTATCAATATTACTAATAAGAAACTACTTAATCCAAAAATATATCCCATTTAAAAGAAAAAGAACTTTTATTATTTTTGCTATAATTTTTATGTCAAACTTGGATTTGGTGGGTTCTTTTTATGCCCAAAAACGGTATCGAAAAGATATACTTCTTGTCATTTGTTTCTCAAATTTTCATAGTATTTTTGTTTTGAGTACTTTATATGTATAGGAAACCTTTTAAATTGAAAATCTTTTTCTTAATTTATTTATAATTTTTATCTTATATTTGTTTTAGGCAAAGATTTTTTAAATATTTACAACTTTGATGTTATATATTTTCTATAGATTAATATGGTTTATTTTAAATTTACAAAAAAAATTAATTTAAGATAAGAAGTAAGTATAATGTAAAATTAGTAAAATATTATTGGTATATATTATATTGTATTTTTATTAGGTTATATATTATTTATTATTCTTTTAATATTATATATTAATATTAATTATTTATTATATAAATTTTTTTAGTTTTTATTTTTCATTCTTATTTGATAAATTTAAATTTTCATTTTTATTTGGTAAATTTAAATTAGATTAGCTTAATTTAAATGACACTGATATATTAGATAAAGATTCAATGTGATATTTATGATTTATTGTTTTATAAATTTTTAGGAAATCAAGTTCTTATAATTTAGCTATGATAAAAAAAAATTAACCTTAATTAACATAAACCCAAGGTAGTTACTACTATGAATATGAGACATGGGAGTAAAGAGGTCACCCCAATGATCTGTGTCTAATACATGAGAGTAGTGAGGTCACTCACAATGATGCATGTGTTTAAATATAATAATGAAGTCAATAGTTGGGGTATGTAGCATCTATTGTGAAACAATATTTTGCCAAATACATGAGGGATATGACATAAATTGATTAAAAAACTGATAATTTTATTATTTATATATGTCATCCAAAAAGAATGTGTAGGGTGGGAAGACAAAGTTATTAAAAAAAAAAAAAAAACTAAATTTTAAGTGAAAGGAGTTGTTGGATTGATTGGTTTTCATAATTGATCTAGAACTAAAACCTAAAAAGAAATAAGAAAATTGAGAAAGAAACAATAACCTAGAATCATTTGTTTGCTTTATTTATTTGGTCAAAAAAAATTGATAATTACAATGGATCTATTTTAAACTAATTATTCAATAGAGAAAAATATTTTATACATATAACTCAAAAAATGAAAGAAATAATAAATAATGTAATGCATGTAGTTAGAGATATGTAAATGCACCCTTAAAAAACGGGTGAGGTGCCCTTATTTGTGGGTGTTGGTGTCAGACGTTGATTGCATACATATTTCCCAGTTATTGAAGTTGGAGCTAACCCAAATGGGATAAGAATGTGAATCTAGGCGAGGAACAACTTATATGTAGAATTTCCACGAAAGTCTGATCTATTGTTATGAACAATCTTAAATAGAAATTTCTTTTCACACAAACTCAGAATTTCTCTAATCTAATTGCAACCGAATAGAACAGAGATAATTTCACAAATTCACACAACATAACACAACAATTTTATAGGGAACCCAGCATGGAAAAGCCTCACTTGCTTGAAAATTTTGTTGAAGAAAATTAGAGCAATAGATCTCTTACAACACACTTGCTTCACTAGTCTAGAATACAATGAACTCTCAGCCTTATACTAGGTAAAAAACTGTAGGAATTTACAGGGTAAGTTCCTCAGAAAGAACACCAAAAGGACACCGCTCACAACCAGATCTCAAATCAATACACCAGTATTTTTGACGTGGTTAAAACCCTCAAAGAGGGAAACAGTCCACGGCCTGAGCCAACGTGGCCACTTCAGGCAATTTATTAATCAAAGAATGAAAATTTACATAAGCTTTCTCTCATAGACGGATTTGCCAACAATGACCCTCCATGCGCTTTAAATAGAACTTATGGACCAATCGGGTGTCAAGCCACGGATCAAGTGTCGGTAATACCGAGGAGAGAGTGAACCGTCGGATCACTACATATCGTGACCGTCGGATTGTAAGTTACAAAATGTACAACGGTAAAGAAACACACTTTACCTAACTCTATACTAGACCAAGTTGAACTTAACTATTTCCTATGTGTCGGAATATCCTAACATCCCCCCTTAAGAACAACTTGGGATAGGATTGAAGGATTTACAAATATGACATAATAGGAGAAGGAAGGAGGCACTAGAGCCTATCCCCCCTTAGTGACAACTTCCTGAACTCCAAGCATATATCGAAGTTTAGTGAACTTCGCCTCTGTGAGAGCCTTTGTGAAGATGTCTGCAACCTGATCATCTGTTGAACAATATTGCACTTCAAGAACATGGTCATGAATGAGCTTTCTGATGAAGTGCATGTGTAGTTCAATGTGTTTGCTGCGCTGATGCTGGACTGGATCTTTGCATAGCTGAATGGCACTTTGATTATCACACCAAAGTGTGGTTGGATGCTGCTGCTCAAAGCCAAACTCTGATAGGATCTGACGAAGCCACAAGGCTTCCTTACTAGCTTCCACGGCACCACGATACTCTGCTTCTGCTGACGAAAGAGAAATGGCAGCCTGTTTCTTACAATCCCATGTAATAGGTCCTGAACCAAGAGTGAAGACATAACCGGCAGTAGACTTCCGATCATCAGGGTCACCAGCCCAATCAGAATCAGTGAAACCGACTAATAGAGGAGCTGCTTTGGCACTGTAATGAATCCCAAACTGTACTGTACCTCGAACATAACGAAGTATTCTTTTAGCTGCTTTCCAATGACTTTCACGGGGGTTTTGCATAAAACGAGCAACAAGGCCAACAGCAAAGGAAAGGTCAGGACGAGTATGGGTTAAATACAAGAGTTTTCCTACAAGTTGACGGTATAAGGTAGCATCAACTTCAGGAGAAGTACAAGAGACTGAAAGTTTGACTCCAGACTAAAAGGGAGAAGGGGCTGGCTTACAGTCTTCCATGTGAAAATGACGAAGAATATCACAAGCATACTTGGACTGGGAAAGGGAAATACCCTCCTTGGATTGCAAGACTTGAAGACCGAGAAAATAGTGTAAGTGTCCTAAGTCTGTCATTTCAAATTTCTTTTTAAGGCTGGACTTCACATGGTTTATAAGGTTGGGATCACTACCAGTAAGAATAAGATCATCAACATAAAGAACAAGGATGATAAGAGAGTTGCCCACTTTCTTGGTGTAGACAGTATTGTCAGAATAACACCTAGAAAAGCCAGATTCTAAAAGAAAGCTATCCATTTTGGCATACCAAGCCCGAGGAGCTTGCTTGAGACCATAAAGAGATTTCTTAAGTCGACATACAAGGCTGGAGTCTGTTTGGATGAAGCCAATGGGTTGTTCCATATAGATTTCTTCATGCAAGTCCCCATGCAAGAAGGCAGATTTAACATCCATCTGATGGACTTCCCATTTTAAAGAGGCAGCAAGGGAAAGAACAAGGCGGATAGAGTTCATTTTGGCAACAGGGGAGAAGGTTTCAGTGTAGTCAATGCCTTCAACATGTGAAAAGCCCTTAGCAACAAGACGAGCTTTATGTTTATCAACTTTCCCATCTGGTCCATACCATGTGGAGGTTTGTCGTTACACCAAAACCCACAGGTGTTGGTAAACATTACAAGCCAGTAACTAGGATCCCCAGGGTGGAAATTACGGATTCTATAGAGGTGCGGTGATTCTTCCAACACCCCCCCTCAAACACAACTTGGGGGAATCGAACCTCGATCCAAGCTCTGATACCATGTAGGAATTTACAGGGTAAGTTCCTCAGAAAGAACACCAAAAGGACACCGCTCACAACCAGATCTCAAATCAATACACCAGTATTTTTGACGTGGTTAAAACCCTCAAAGAGGGAAACAGTCCACGGCTTGAGCCAACGTGGCCACTTCAGGCAATTTATTAATCAAAGAATGAAAATTTACATAAGCTTTCTCTCATAGACGGATTTGCCGAACAATGACCCTCCATGCGCTTTAAATAGAACTTATGGACCAATCGGGTGTCAAGCCACGGATCAAGTGCCGGTAATACCGAGGAGAGAGTGAACCGTCGGATCACTACATATCGTGACCGTCGGATTGTAAGTTACAAAATGTACAACGGTAAAGAAACACACTTTACCTAACTCTATACTAGACCAAGTTGAACTTAACTATTTCCTATGTGTCGGAATATCCTAACAAAAACAACCCTGCAAGAATATTAATCTTTTCTCCCAAACCCGTGCACACTAGCAGCCTAAAATCCTTATTCTATTTCTCCTAAAAGCTCGTGTAAATCAGCTCCTATTAAATAGGGGTATTCCCTATTTCTATGTGCACTTCCTTGGGAATTGCCTTGCTCTCCAATAACTCACACAAGAACCCTTGACTCGTTCTCTTCACAAGCTCGTGCTCAACAACAATGATGATGCAATTGTGTGCCTTCGATCTCCTTATAAGCAATTCAATTTGGCTATTGTTAGTGAGTTTTCTAAATTAGGAGTTGAACTAGAGCTTTTCTAGTTAACAAAAGTCAACACAAGTTGTTAACTAGATCCTCCTAAAATTTAGGAGGCTAACTCCACTTAAGCTTTCAATTCCCAATTTAACTCACACTAGAGGACAGATAATTCATCCTCCACAAACTCACACTAGTCAAACTGCTTCTTGAACTCATCCTCATCATTGGAACTCGTACATGACTAAGAAGATCTCCAAATCAATTCCTTGAATTAAGGCACAAATCAAGGAATCCATTCCTACGCTACTTTTAAACACTCCCTCTTGTGGAAATTTCTAAGACTGACACATTAGAAATCCCTATTGCATTATCTGGTATATTATCTCCTACTTGTTCATTCCATTAACAAGTTATTTGTTAATATAAATATCGAAATAAACACAAATGCAGCCTTCACACATATTCAGATCAGCGTCTAAAATAACTGAGACAGTCACACAAGGTACACCGTTACTTTTGGACAATCGTCCCCAAAAAAACCCAATGCGGGAAAACCAGTGCAACAGATATGAGGGTTTTATTATTATGCAGTTTCTAAATACAACTAGGGTGCCAAAAATGGCTCACCCTTCAAAGATTTTCCTTGGCAGAAGTACCTCTCCTCGGAGACAGATATTCCAATTGATCAACAATCGGATGATTGATCCCACAATAACTTAGACAGTTCCTTAGCTAGATAGCGAAAGCTGCTCCAAGCTTCCTTCCAGAACTGCGTCACACTCCAGGGACTGCGTCACCCTCTACGGCTCTACGTTTGCCTCTCAGCTCCCAGTCTACCCCACGAAAATTCCTCAACGCTGCCTCTTCAGCCCAATGTCAGCTCTGCAGCTCTCTGCGCTGCCTGCGTCAGCCTCTGCATCAGGCTCTTGGCCCTCTGCGTCACCTGTGCTGGCCTCCTCAGCCTCTGCATCAGTCCTAGTTACCTCTGCATCAGCCTTCCAAGGCTTTGTGCTATCTCTCCGGCACTTTCTCTACCTCTCTAATATGTATTCTCGGTCTTCCGCCAAACTGCCCCTCACTGCAACAGATCACTAACTCGACTTCTCAACAAAACCTACCCCAAAAAATCGGATTCTGGATCAACTTGGTGTATCTCCAACTGACTCTCAAGCCTCCTCTTATACTTTTCCAGTTCACGATTCAACAGCTAAGATTAAGTCCCTAATCAACAACTAAGATTAGATTTGGCTTGATCCTTGTTATTTACAACTTTCTCACCCATATTATATTAATACACATTAATATTTTAGTTTTCCTAAGTTTAGACTTAGGGTCTCATTAAAAATATTAATTATTTTGATATCTCTCCATCCGGGTAGAATTTTCCCAAATGATTTATGAGCCTTGGATATTTCATGTGCCTTAGCCTCTCCACCAATTTTCATGGCTAAAGCACATCCGATACTACCACAAATCAACACCTCTTAGCGAGGAAGGGATTCTATACAACTCTCAACTTATCTTTGTGAGGAACAAAATTGCTTCTTGCCAATGCCTTGGTCAAGATGTCTATTGTATGCTCCCCACTTGGAATGTACGGTATCTTGACTATCCTCTTCTGCACACAATCTCTAAGATGGTTATATTAGATCTCGATATGCTTTGAGCAATCATGAAACACTAGATTCTTAGAGAGTTTAATGCAACTCCGATTATCACAATGTATAATGGTAGGCTCCATCCTCTGTCTAAAAGGTCCCACAATTAACTTCCTCATCCAAATAGCCTGGCAAGTTGCCTGACTAGCAGCCATATACTCGGCCTCTGCTGAACTAAGTGCAACTAATCTATGCTTCTTGTTGTACCAAGAAACTGTAGCTGACCCAATTCTGAAGATGCCACTTGAAGTACTCTTCCTATATGTGGAGCTCCTTACCCAATCTACATCTATGAAGCCCTCAAGCCTCACTCCATCAACCTGTTTGTACCACAATCCATAGTCCATTGTGCCTTTGAGATATCTCAACACATGCAGCAACCCAATGCACTCTGATCAGTTCAACCATAAACTGCCTCAACTAGTTGAATGCAAAACAAATATCAAGTCGTGTGTTGACCAAGTACATCAACGACCCAATGAGTTTCCTGTATACTGTAAGATCCACTCACTCTCCTCTACAGCATCCACCTTCCTCCATCTTGTGACTAGAGGTGTGTCCATGGGCTAGCAATCCTACATATGAAATCTCTCGAGAATCTTTGTTGTGTACTTGCCCTGTCCCACAAAGATCTCACCATCACCCTGCCAAACATCCAAGCCAAGGAAATAGTTCATAAGCCCCACATCCTTCATCTCAAACTTCCTTACAAAGTCCTCCTTACAATATTGGATCAAGCTCTCATCTCCAGTGAGTCTAAGGTCATCAAAATAAAGAACTAGAATGAGCAGAAGCCCTCCAACCATGACATAGTATAGGTTGGCATCCGCCTCACTCTTAATGAAGCCCAATCCTCGAAGGTAGCTATCAATCCAAGTGTACCATGCTCTCAGAGCTTGCTTGAGCCCATAAAGAGCTCTCTTCAACCTGCACACACATGTGTCTCTGCTGAACTGCTCGAACCCCTCTAGCTAATCTATATAGATCTCCTCCTCAACAACTCCATTGAGGAAGGTTGTATTCACGTCCATCTATTGGATCTTCCACCCCATCTGTGTTGTAAGTTCCAAAACAGTCTTGATGGATTAATACTGTGCTACTAGGGAAAAAGTCTCATATTCTATGCCCTCAATCTATGAGAAGCCCTTGGCCAAAAAACCTGGCCTTGAACTTCTCCACACTCACATCTGCTCCATGCTTCAACTTGTACACCCACCTATATCCAACTACTAATTTCCACTCAGGTCATTGAACAGCCTCCCAGACATCGTTCTTCATGATAGAGGAATAATCCTCCACGATGGCATCCGGCTGAACCTGCTGAGAAGTTGCCTCCCCATAAGAAGAAGTTTTAGTTTCCCAACTCAGTCATCAGTGCCATATAACCTGTGTACCTTTGTGGTTGTTTACTTTACATAAACATGGTGCTAGGAGCCTCGACTTGCTCCTAAGGCTCCTATATCAATCGTTTAGCCCACTTGGCCTTCTTCCTCCCTGTGGTGGGTGGCTCTTGTTGATCTATCTACTCTCAACCTGCCTTGTCCTCCTCATCCTACTGCAAATCTTATTGTGCTACTGTCTTGCCACTGGACTGTGGCTATGACTAATTCTGAGGTGTTGGTTGTGCCTCCTATTTGGGAGCGAGTATCTCCTCTTCAGGTACTGCAATCTACTCATGCTCCAAGGAAACTCTCAGAGCCTAATCCTCCTGGAATCTCACATCTCGCCTGAGATTTGTCTTCTAAGTCCTAGAAGATACACCCTGTATACATAATATGTCTCACTATACCCCACAAAGATACCCTTGTTTATTGTGGCATCCAACTTCTTCCTGTTATCTTTGGACACATGATAGTGGACCTTTGTGCAAAAGATCCGGAAGTGTGAAACATCGGGCTTCTTACCTATGAAAGCCTCCTCTGGTGTGACTCGTCCAAGCACCTTGTGTGGACTCCTATTCTATAGAAACACTGTGGTGTTGCATGCTTGTGCCCACAAGAACCTAGGCAAATCTTAATCATGCAACATAGCTCTAGCTGCTCTAACAAAACTCATGTTCTTCCTCTCAACCATCCCATTATGTTGAAGATTATGAGGTGCTATCAAATCTCTCTTAATGCCTTCCTTTGCACAAAACTCCTTGATGGCCTTGGAGATATACTCTCCACCATTGTCACTTCTCATTGCATTGATTTTCTTCTCAGTCTGATTCTCTACCAGGGCCTTAAACTCCATGAACCTGTCTAAGACCTCATCTTTCTTTTTCATAAAATAAATCCAAGTTTTTCGAGAAAAATCACCAATGAAAGTAACATAACACATGTGCCTCATCAATGATGGAGAAGAGAAGGGCCCGAACACATCAAAATTTACTAGCTCCATAATACCTTTGCCTATGTTATCTTGACCATGGAAGGAAGACTCAGCATACTTTCCAAGCATGCACGCCTTTCACACTCCACCCTTTTTAAGGCCTCCTGCTGGTAATCATGTGGCAATCTGTTGAATCTTCTTCAACACCCATGATGCAAGTGTCCCATGCACATGTGCCAAAGTTCACTTACATCTACATATCTTGCCTTGCTACTCATGGCTGCATTAGTCTCTACATGAAACTCATAGATATTTTTCAGCCTCGCACCTAGCTGCTTCTTGCAACTAGAAGCCAAGTGTTGGAGGTAAGCCTTACCTCTACTAAAGGTAACATCATATCCTTTGTCCTCAAAGATAGCTACTAAAACCAAGTTCTTCTTCAGCTCTGGAACATAAAGAACATCTTTGAGGTGAAGAGTATTACCTAACTCCCTCTCAAAGAGGATAGTACCAACCCCTTTGCTAGCATACTTGTCATTATCTCCAAGCTCAATATTCACTTACATGTCCTTCTCATCCAACTACTTGAAGTACTCTTGATTTCCAATCATATGGAAAGAGGCCTTTGAATCACTGTACCATGTACTTCTCGCTACTGAGATTTCCATGCAAGCTATCAATGAGAAGTCCTTCTCAAACTGAGAGGCAAACTCATCTACCTCAATTGACCCCTTCTTCCGGTTAAGACACTTGGAAGCGTAGTGTCAAAAAGCATGGTAATGGAAGCATTTGATCATACTCAGATTTGTTTTTTCTTATTTACATTGGTATCAAAGTTGGCTCTCCTACCAACCTGGAGGTTTTATTTTAAAAATGTGGCAATAGGAAGTTTCCCCCTTGGGAAGGGAGTACGCAGAGTTTTGGCAAAAATTTGGGGATTGTAACAAGGACCTAATAAAAAGGATAGAACGAGTTAAAGCATGGGTAAAGGAACACCTAGGTTGTTTTACATTACTAGCAACTTCTAACAAGGATTTAATAGGTGTCAGCATAAATCAATCAAGGGAGGCCAAAATTGAATAGATAGGTTCCAAAACCTCTAAACAACCAGCATACCTATTTTCTAGTTTGATCCCAGCAGATCCCAATGGTGAGGAGTTGATGCTTATAGTTGGAAATCAACTTGGGTGGCCTTATGTAGAAGATGGTAGCCCAATCCAATCTCAAACAAAAGAGTTGCAAAACATTCCAGAAGGTTCTTTGGTAGAACACTCAATCTATCTTAATAATGGGTTATATCAAATGTCTGTAATACATTGCATTCAAGACATGAGTCCCACTCAAACATTGCCAAACAAGATTTAACAAATATCTAAGGGGTTTTGTATGGAAGATGTGAGCCATAAGAGCTCAAGCATACATCTAGGAGTCAAAAGTGGATTTCCCAGCTGAGAAGAAAAAAAAATGTTCAAGTTCTTTGATCCAAACAATTGTGCAAATGATAGCCAAATTTAAAAAGTTGTTACATGATAAGCCATTAAAGGGAGTGCAAAATAAAAATTCTAGAGAAGCTAAGCATGCAGGTGAAATGCAAGAGATAGCTAGGATCGACACAAACGATTCAAAAACTACAAAAAATAGATTGAGATATGAAACAACTCCCAACATAATATTAGTCGTATTGAGTAATAATGAGAGAACTGCCCCATTTGTCAGATATAGAAAGAGGCCAAAAAAACATTAATGTTCAATCAAGGGCCTTTGAAAATTTAAATGATACACAAAATAAAAGTTCTCTTAAAGGCCAATGTGTATATTGTAAAGAAGGATCTAGGTTTGTGTGTGATAATCTAAGAGGATGTCTCCCACATGAAAAATTGATTGAGCCAAAGATTGACAATAGGAATGATAAAAAACTAATGCACATTGAGGAGAAAGATAAGGTCAGCGAAAATCCAATTAGGGATTGTAGTTCCCTAGGGAGTATGGAAGGACATGTCGATAAGACCATATTAGGATATACTACAATGAATTCAACAAGTGTCAATGGTAACTCTGGCCTATACACGAAATTCATTGATGTAGATGATAGTAAGAAACTAGATTCTTATAGTGAAGATCCATATACATGCAAAATACAGCAAAACAATTATCTTATGCATAGTAGTGATGACAAGAAATGATTCAGGAGTGAAGATAGTCAACAATAAGGACCACACAAGCTTTTAGGAAAGCAATACAAAAAAATGTTGCTTTGATCCATAGATAGTTGCTCATATTTGCCTCTTAGCCATTCTCTGGTCAGTGATTTTGTTTCATCTAGCCAATTCATTCGATGAAGGTGGGTCTTCAGATATCAAGTAGACTAACCATTTTTGTATCAAGTGCTTTCGTTTAATGGCTAATGGGTTAAATTGGATAATTGATAACTTCTGACTATATCCTTGTTCCCCTGCTTCGCCTTGATGGTTATTTCCTACCCCTAGTCCAGTGTAAACCTCCTTGAGGACTTTCTTTCCACTTTCTAGGAGGAGCATGAATAGGAGGCCTTAATTGATGATCAGTTTCCATGGTAGTCCACATTTTACACTTTTCGCCCTTTTCCCTTGTTCCATCTCCCTTCCTTAGATTGATTTCTTACTACTCACATTATTTGGTTTCTCCTCTGTACCATCTCTTTGGGAAAGGGCTCGGAAACTTGACCCTAAGAGGTTAATGTAGTTGAAAGAAGGATAAAAACCTATGTAGCCACACTAAAAGAAAATGTTAAAATGAAAAAGATGGTTGGGACAAAGTATGAGTGCATGAACAAAAGCCTAGCCTAAGCTAAGATGATCAACCAAGATGATCCACACCACTAGGGATCTAAGATGCACTATCACATAAATAACACCCCACAAAGCTACTACATGGCTTTAAACATGTAACCCACCAAGGGTGGGGTACCCCTAGGAGAGTTTTTCTCCTAATCATCGTCTTCCAATCGGCAGCTAGCAACCCCTAACAACCATCTTGTAGCTGATGTGATGTGTCATTTTATCTCTTCCACTTGCATCAAACATATGTTTCCTTGCCAATTTTTCAAGAGCACATGTTAGAAGGTGAGCAATCTAATCCAAAAGGTATGTTATTAATTTTGAAATCGAGTGCTTATGCTTGTTTTTCATTTGGGCATTTGGCATGGATTATTGGGTGACGTGGAAAAAAGAGGGGTTTTGATCATGGTTTTGTTCCCTCACCTTAAATGGGGGGTTAATCTTCAATCCTAGACCAATGGAACCTCCCCTAATGGCCCATGGCTTTAGGAAAGACACAATATGGGAACAAGGTTACTTGGGAGCAGGGAGAGAAATTTTCGAAAGCTCCCTGTTTGGGAGCGAATTTTTATGTAATATATATTTTTACATATTTTGATGCATATATGTCAAAAAAAGCATGTACAATGATGAATTAGATATAAAAAGCATAAAAACATGGATTGAACCATATAACATCAATCATATAGAAGTTATAATATTCATCAACCATGTCCATAAGTTAGTAACATACAACATATCAACTCTCATGATTCATCAATATCATCATTGATCACTAAAGTTGTACTTGTAACCATTACCATTACCAAGTAACCAAATGATAAGAACGAATATTTAACATGAAATGAAATGATTCAACTTTCAACTTTCACAAAGAATTATGTTCATAATTCATTATCAATGAGTTATAATTTCCAACTTCAGACTTCAAACTTAAATTGTCATATATTATATTAATTACAAAAAATATCATAATAAATATGAAAGAGTCAACAGTTATAAAAACTACTAGAAACTAGAAGAGACAAGTAAATCTATTATCTATTGTTAATGCTTAGGCCTATTGCTGCCACGAGAAATGTCTAATTTCTGAGAAGGTCGTGGTGGTCTACTAGGAGTCTCCTGCCGCATAGTCGGACGACCAGAACCAGAAGGCACATGACCTCCACGTGAGGATGTATATGCACATGGAGGTGGCGGCAACAAAGGCAAAGATGTTCCAACTCGAGCATTGCTACTGGATGATTGGGGTGGCATGGTTGTTGTTGCATCTTCATCATCTTTGAAAAGTTTTGTTTCCAATTCTTCTAGATGTAGAGCACCATCCTCAAAATTATCTTCCTTTAGGTTGTTGTCCCAAGTTGTATATGATGTATCATCTCGAGCCCAATCACAATAATGACTCAACAACCTCAAGTTGTAGTGCACATAAACCAAGTTTTATGCCTGGTTTTCATTGAGTTTGTTTCTTCTTACATTATGGATGAAGCTATAGGTGCTTCAACACCTCTCTGCAAAAGAAGTATTTACAACCAGTGAAAGGACTTCTTTTGCCAATTTTGGCAAAAGTCCCTGGATGCCATATGCGTCCCACCATGTGATAGCATCAAATTTGTCCCTATCTTCCATTACATGCAAAGAACCAAACACTCCAATGCTAGTGAAGTATCTACCTAAATCAAGATGCAAATTAGCACACTCCTCCTTGTCAGGGACCAGTGTGTCTAATGTTTTCATATACCATTTTGTACCTCTGAATCTATATTTTGTTTGGCCCTAACCCCACCCCTAGGTGCAGGTTTTCCCAACCAAGATGGAGAGTAGTATTTTGGCATAAGGATATACACCAAGGCATGTAGTGGAACATTAAGTTTATTTCACCGTGCACACACAAATTTGTGAACAATATCATACAAGTTGGGATCTTTTTCCCTAACAATATATTTTATTTGCCCCAACATGTTATCCATATTCTCATACACCTCCCCAATCACTGGTTGATCTATATCTGCAAAATGAATCATGTTATGAATGATCTTGGTGAATTGCAAAACTTACCTCACACATACCCAAAACAGACGATCAAGAGTGGTGGTCTCCACCTTTTCAAAACCTTGCTTGTCCACTACAGTTGGAGCCTTATCCTTTAATATCTGCCAGTTTTGACTTGATAACATGCTAGCCAATGACTCTCTTACCTTGAAAAGGTGCGTAAAGGTGAGGTAATAGCTAGCAAATCTTGTCTTCACAATCTTCAATAGCTCCAAACTTGAGTGACTGTGGAAAAGCCCATGGGTATTGCTATGATTGGTAATAAATTTTATCATTCTCTTGCCTCTCATGTACAAATCACCAATCCATTTTTATTGGGTGTGTTTGTTCTTAGTAATATCATGCATCAAAAGGTTCATTATGTGAACCAAATACCCAGACCAAAATATTTTGGGGCATCTATCCTCAATAATTGCTCCTGCTACCTTACAATTAGAAGCATTATTGGTGATGACTTGGATGACATTGTATGGCCCAATTCTTTCAATTGTTTGAAGTAATGGTTAGGCAATGTTGATGGCAGTCTTCAAACTTTTCTGAGTAATCATACGTTGAAAGGAAGATTCCACCACTAGTAGAAACAGCAAGAACACTTATCAATGGCTTGCCTTTTACTTTTGTCCAACCATTAGATACAATGGATACCCCATGGTCATTCCAAGAACTTGTCATTTTACCCAAAGCATGTGTTATTTTTTCTTTTTCATGATCAAGTCCCATAGTTCTAGCCTTGTTATACCCAGGGCTCTTGTATCCTTTGAGGGCATCATTAATGGCGGAAACCATTTCATGCCAATAAGGTGAGCAAAGAACATTGAGTGGTATCCCACATGCATAGAAAAACCGGTAAATTTTTTAATCCACATCATTCCTACACCCTTCGTCAAGGAAATCTAATATGGTCCTAAGCCTTAAAGAGATGTTTGTTGTTGTGCCTCCATATCCACTACCATGGGAGGATGTTGATGGAGATCTTACTCTATGTGAATGTGGCTAGTGGTGTCATGTTCAAAGTCACCCTTTGATCTTTTATATTTGTATCGGGCTTCCTCCTCTTCCCTTATGTATTTGGATCTTTGTTGTTGTGACACACTTCCACAAGTTTTGATTCCTATTTGTTTATTTCCATCTCATGGCATTTTCACACAGAGATGCTTTCTGGCATGGATGTATGAACCTGTGCAAGTCTTTTTTGCAATGGAGGCATGGAAATTTAGTGGTTCCACCCCCTTTCCCTCCTTCAGGCCTAGAAACATATTTTCACAATGGGGTTTGGTTTGATTTGGTTTTTTTTCCCTCATCATCTCCATTCTCCTCCTCCTCCTCCTCCCCACCAAGGTACTCCTCCTCTCCAAGAATTTCAAATCCACTACTACCCACTTCTTCATCCTCTTAATCATGATCAACCCTCATCCTTCTACTCTCCAACACCATAATAACAAAAAAAGGAACTAACATTAAGAGAATGCTAAGCCATATAGCCATGATGTTTCAAGTTTTGATTCTTTGAACTTTGGTGGAGTTATAGTTTCTTGCCTGCAATAAAATGGAGGAATGGGAATGGGAAAGTTGAAAGAGAGAAGACAACATTTTCATTTGACAATGAACATATAAAAACACAAATGCTAGATTAGAGTCTAGATCCTACCTCTTTGCCTTTCAATCCCAAGCTCCAATCTCCCTTGCAAGCTCCTCAAGCTCCCAAGCAACCCTGTCAATATTCCTCCTCAACTCTTGCTCCAATTCCAAAAGCCCCTTCCTTTCTCTCTCATATGAAAATGGTGAATTATGGGAGGTGAGGAGCGTATTTTATTTCTTTTTGCCCTCCCCTCCCTCCTAAATTTCCTCGTGCGGCCGCACTTTTTTCACCCACAAGGAACAATTTTTTTTAAGCGGGAGCAGATTGCAGTAGGGAGTGATCACTCCCCATCCATTGCTGCCTAAAAAAATTCGCTCCGGTAGTGAATAGGAGTAGACAAGCAGTGACTACTCGTCAACTGTTCCCTTGTTCGCTCTTGAAAAATCAAGGAGCGATTTTTTTTTTAAGGGATTTCACTCCCGAGGTTGCTCCAAAATCGCTCCCCAGCAGAGTGCACTCTAGATGTGGGTTCGAGTGGGAATGGTCAAGGGGGTAGGGGGGCTCCCCCGCAGCCTTGCTTGGGAAACCCTAATTGAGATATCATGGTCCCATTATCCCATTCCATACTCATCACTTCCCTCCATACATTACAAGCCCTATAAGACACCTCCCATCTTTGGGTCCACCAAGTTCTAACGAAACCCCTCCCCTTGTCCACATATCTAGATCGAACCTAGAAACTTTGCCCTGGGAGGTTGATGTAGCTAAAATAAAAGTAAAAAGTATATCATGGCCACAAGCAACAAACAAAAGAAAAAGAAGATCATAAAATGCAAAATATGGTCGAGACATTAACATTAGCACATGGGCAAAAGCCAAACACGAGCTCTACCCCTTTATCATTACAATCATCACCTAGTTCCTAGGTGATTAAAAATTAAAAAAGTGAAGGTTTCAAGAAATGGTTTGCAAGTTAATTTATGTCTTTTAGGCAATGGATCGTGATTGCAAAAGCACACAAACTTAAGTAAATTTTGCAGAATTTTAACAGTCTAAAATGCACAAACATGCAGCATCAAACACAACAAATTAGTAACAGAGTTCACCCCTCCTGGGCTACATCTTCGGGTCCAACTTCCAATGGTTTCCTTTTTATTGATATGCTCAAATGCTCAATACATCATCATACAAGCTTCAATCTACAAAAAAAACATTGTCATTTCATCCAGAATGCCCAATAACCATTATCTAGGCTCTTCTTAAGCTCAAAAAGGTTGAAGAATAACCAAGATAGGCCTCTTTCTTCAAAACTACCTATAAACAACACTGCAAAAATGCTTGGTTTTGCAAATTGAGTAATAAAGTCGTTCTAACCCAATTGGTAGGGCGCATAGGTTGGTATCCCACAAGTTGCGAGTTTGATTCATAATCGGTGTTGGTGGATACGTTGTTTTGTTATAGAAATTAAATTTTCTAACAGCATTGGGTTGAAACCCCCTCCATAAGTCGTGCTCCCGATCATATGGTGCCTCATGTGACCGAGGGGCGCACAGGCCATAGGACACGCGCTCTCTCTGGGCCCGCTCCCAATCTCATGGTGTTCATAAGACCTAGGACTAAGGCGCGAGTAGGGTGCCATACACCTCGCCCCCTTCGTTTTTGTGGGTGGTTGTGTGTACACCAAAGAACCAAGGTTCGGGTCAGTAGGGCATGCCCGCCCATTGCCATAATCATCGAGCTCCTAAACTTTAAATAGGTTTGACCTCCATTGATTACCAAGCGGCACTTGCGGCGCACCGGTAGGGCATCGGTTTGGTAGATGAGAGACTGCATGTTCGATTCTTGTGGAGGTTGGTTAGTCGACCTAACACAATTTTGGCCCAATCCAGGGTGCCACATTGCGTCGCGTGGTGGGGCCATGTGTCACCCCATAATTTGCCCACTTGCCCACATTATATTCACCTACCTCAGACCAACAATCATATGCCATATGTCAAATCAACAAAATGTCGCTTGTCTAGTCCATACACCCATTCAACTTGCTGACATCAACACCACATCAGCGTATGAACTACCACGTGGCATCCGTAGCTGCACAATCAACCCTACAATTTCACTTTTTTAGTTGTTTGCCAAAAACTTCAGAACGTGATAACTTCCTCATATGGTGTCGAATTGAGACGATTTAAGCGTCGTTGGAATCAAAATGACGAGATCTACGATTTGGTGCTAGTTTTGAGAGATTTTGAGCACTTTCATTTTTTAGCATATTTTTTATCCCCTAGATCACTCCTCCCTGCTAGAAGCTTTTGGACCACCAAAAGTTTGTTTTTACTTAGCAAGTGAGGGTACAAATCCCTAATTTTCCCGATCTCTATCCACCTTACTTTGCTTCGATTGGTACCTTTGAGTCCCACATGAATATACTCCACATTGCCTCTGTGTGAAGTTCTTATCCTCTTGTCAAGAATAGAGTCTTCCTGCAACTCATTTAAATATTCAGGAGCAAAATACTCTATAGATGGAATTTGAACATTTTCTTGATAAACGATCATAAGAGGCTCATACAATATCAAGTTTTCCACATTCACAACAAAATAAATTTGCATGTAAGGTGGCAAATCTAATTGGAAAGCGTTGTTACCAATCTTCTCATAAATTTTGAAAGCACCATATCTGATTGCCTTGACCTTTTTACCTTCACCTTGTAGTCTTTCCTTGCTAATGCACAACCAAAATCGATCTCCCACTTGGAAATCATGATCAACTTGATGCTTATCATGTCTTTCTTGTACCCTTTGATGCACTAATTAGATTTGTTCAATGAAATGTTTGGCTTTGTCCACCTCACTATGTCCATCTACTGCAATATCTTTACCAAAGATGAAATCCAAAGGAGACTTTGACAAATAACTCAAACATGCTCCAAATTGAGATACTTGCGTAGATGAATGTTTGGCACGATTGTAGGCATGTTGCATGTAATGCAAATGCTCATCCCAAAGTTTAGTATGCTTACCACAATATCCTTGAAGGAGATGCACTACTATTTTGTTCACTACTTTCATCCGATCATAGGTTTGTGGATGAAATGTTGTGCTCTTATTCAACTTTGTGCCCATGAGTTCCCATAAAATTGACCAAAACTTCCCGATAAATCGAGAATCTCGATCAAAAATAATTGAAGTAGGTAACCCAAAATGAACCCATACATTTTGGAAGAACATCTTTGCAGTTTGTTCCGATGTAAATTGTTTCTTACAAGGCATCAACACACACATTTTGCTAAAATGTTCCACTACAACATATAAATAATCATGACCTTTCTTAGGCATTGGTAGTCCACCAACAAAATCCATAGAAATACTTTCCCAAGGATGAGAAGCGATAGGAAGTGGAGTGTACAAATCCAATTTCCTATTACTTGGCTTGCTAGTAGCGCACATAGAACATCCTTTTACACATCTTGATAAAGTTTCATTCATACGAGGCAATAACAATACCTTTGTAATTGAGCAATTGTTTTGCCTACACCAAATTGACTAGTAGTAAGAGAAATATGGGATTCCCTTATGAGATTAACTCTTTCACCACGTGGAACACATAACTTGCCAAGATGATACAACAACTTGTTATGAACATGATAATCCAACTCTTCAACATGATTGCCTTGACTCAAAGTTTCATAAACATCTTTAAAATCTCCATCTTGAGCATACTCTTCAATATAACTTTCATGCACGATTGAGTTATGCTTAAGAATAACAAATGCATTAACAATAGGCCTCGATAACATATCTGTAACTTTGTAGTATATGCCTTTCTTATACTTGATAACCAAATGAAATTGTTGCAAGAATCCCATCCATCTGAAATGTCTAGCTTGTTGTAGCTTGGTTTGTGATTGTAAATATTGCAAAGGTTGATGGTCAGTATGAATAATCGTTTCTTTTCCCATCAAATAATGCTTTCCATTTTTTCATGCTTTGTACCAAAGCATACAAGTCTTTATCATAAGTTGGATAGTTAATTACTTCATTGGAAAATGTTTCAAAATGATAACATATTGGCTTACCATGCTGCATCAAAATTGCTCCCATAGCATATTCACTTGCATCGGTTTGAATTTCAAATGGTTTCTTAAGATCTGGAAGTGCTAGAACTGGTGTTGTATTGATTTTCTCTTTCAAAGTGTCAAAGGCTTTCTATTGCTTGCCTCCCCACTAAAAGACTCACTTCACACTCGTCAAAGCATGCAATGGTGCTACAATGAATGAGAAGTTAGCAATAAATTTTCTCCAATATTGGGTTTCTCCCAAAAAGCTCCTAACTTACGTTACATTATTGGGTTTATGCCAATTCGCAATACCGTCAACTTTGGAGGGATCAATCTTCAATTCACCACCTCCAACATTATGACCCAAACAACCAAAAAGAGGTTTTCCCAAATTCACATTTAGACATCTTCAAATACAACTTTTCTTTTTTCAAGACATCTAGAACTTGCTTTACATGCTTGACATGCTCTTCACGAGTCTTACTGAAAATCAAAATATCATCTAAGTAAACTATGACAAAATCATCAAGGAATGGATGCAATACATCATTCATAACTCTCATGAATGTGGCAGGTGCATTGCAAATCCCAAACAACATAACTAACCATTCAAACAGACCATGTTTTGCTTCAAAGAATTTTTCCAAATATCATCCTCAGCGATCCTTATTTAATGATAACAACTTCTCAAATCTAACATAGTAAAATAAACAACATCCTTTAATTGAGATAGCAAATCATCAATGTGAGGACAAGGATAGTGATTCTTTATCATGATCTTGTTCAAAGCTAAGAAATCCACGCACATGCACCATGTATCATCTTTCTTTGTAACCAAAACAATAGGAAACCCACAAGGAGATGTACTAGGTCTGATGACCCCTTTGTCAAGCAGCTCTTGAATTTGCTTCTTAATTTTTGCATTCTCCAAAACTGACATTCTATACATACCAATATTCGGAAGTGATGCATCCTGTTGCAAATGAATCTCATGTTGGATTCATCTTTTTGGAGGCAACCCTTATGGTTCCTGAAACATCACGGCATAAGTGTTAACAACTTCAACTAGTTCATGCTTGAGTTTAGAATCACATCCTGAGAAAGCTTCAAATTCAGCAGTATCTTTAGCTTTAATCATCAACAACACAAAATTCTTACTAGCATTCACAAGCCTTTTCATTTGACCAACACTAACAAGAGATAAGTTCATCTTCTTGCGATGTGCTCTAAAAATATACTCAACTCCATCTTTGAAAATATGATATTTGTTCTCATGATGATAGAATATGGATTTTCGGTCATATAAATATGGACTCCCTAAGATAATCCCACAAACATCAAGTGGTACAACATCAAGCTCTACCTCATCTATAAATATAGCAGTGATGGCGAATTTGAGTTTACATTTTCTTGTCACTTGTAATTTGGTATCATCACATACCCAAACCAAAGGATGCGGTTTTGCATGAGGTGTGTAGAGTCTAAATTAAGTTTCTTGACAATCGCTTCAAAGATAAGATTGACTTGAGATCCACTATCGAATAATGTATCAACCTTTTCATATTATGTAATGACCCTGATATGGAAAAGCTCACTTCTTTCTTTATCATTTTGAGATTCAATAGGCTTGCTAGAAAGATTAATACTTGCATTAGAAGTTATACCTTTCATTCCCATGGTTGTCATTTTGGTTTCATCACCTAAATCAGATCTTAGATCTTGTTGAGTTGTAGCAACAGTCTTTTGTTTGCCCTTGTTATTGAATTTCTTTTGTCTCAATTCCGGATGTAATTTCCAGCAATGGTCCATCTTTTGAATAATGTTTACAAGTAAGTTTCTCTCCCTCTTTCTTGACAGTGGCATTATTCTTACCTTTGCCTTTAAATATCCCCTTTCCTTTATCTCCATATTTAAAAGGTTTCTTGATGGACTTTTGAGGAACATTCTTGCCTCTTGATTCTAAATGAGTTCCTTGAACACATACTTAATCTATATTGGTGGGATTAAACACATGTATACTATGTCTCAAATAACTATGTAATTCACCCATATACTTAAGGAGAGTATCTTGTGAGGTCAAATCAACACCCAAGATTAAAGCTCTTCCACTAAATCCTTGTGTGTAACTTTGGACACTCTAATCTTTATCTTGTCTAAAAAATTTTCAATCCAATTGTTTTTTGCATGTAAGCTAATGCAAATAAAATTGCCTTCTTAATACATCTATAAAAGCATTCCGAGAGGACATAATTTTACTATTTTTCTTCAAATCTTCTTGAGTTATGGCCTCTTACCAGATGAGGATTGCATCTTCTAGGTGAAGAGAAGCAAGATAGATCTTTGTAACATCATCATCAATCTTTTGAATCCCACAATAGACTTCAATTTGACGAACCCAATTATCCAAGTTTTCAAAATTTACTTCCTCATTGTACACTGGGAATTCAAACTTGAAATCAAGCTTAATCAAAAGAGACTTAGCATGTCCTCTTGGAGATGTAGGAGGAGAAGGTCTATATGATGAAAGAGGTGAAGAAGGAGGTGAGGATGGAGGTAAAGGAGGAGGTGGAGGTGGAGTCTTGCTCCCATTACCACCATCACCTTTTGGTTTATTAGAACTTTCTCCTTACAACCTTGTTATTCTCTCATTGTACAACACTTTCGCCATCTCAGCCATATCAAATAAATCTTTTCTAAAATCTCTCTCATCCTCAGACATCAGCTCTTGTCCTTGTCCTTCTTCATATGCCATGACTTGTGCAGTTTGCGACCTCCTTGAGCCAATTTTAGGGTTAGGTTCTTCAAGTGCTCCTTCTCCTCTTCTCAATTTAGGCCTTGTAAGCATTCAAAAGCCTTGCAAATCCTGTCAAACCTTCACAAAAACCATGCTTTGATACCAAACTCATCCAAAATTAAAAAAGTGAAGGTTTCATGAAATCATTTGCAAGTTAATTTATGTCTTTTAGGCAATAGATTGTGATTACAAAAGCACACACTTAAGTAAATTTTGCAAAATTTTAACAATTTAAAATGGACAAACATTCAAAATCAAACACAACAAATTGATAACAGAGTTCAACCCTCCTGGGCTATGTCTTCGGGTCCAGCTTCTAATGGTGGTATTTTTATTGGTATGCACAAATGCTCAATGCATCATCATACAAGATTCAATATGTAAAAATAACACTGCCATTGCGTCGAGAATGCCCAAAAACCACTGTCTAGGCTCCTCTTGAGCTCAAAAAGGTTGAAAATTCACAAAGATAGGCCTCTTTCTTCAAAATTCTCTATAAACTACTCTGTAAAAATGCTTGGCTCTGCAAATTGAGCAACAAAGTCATTCTAGCCCAATTGGTAGGGTGCATAGGCTAGTATCTCGTGGGTCGCAGGTTTGATCCACAATCAGTGGCGGCGAATATGCTGTTTTTGTATTAAAAAAATAATAATAATAACATTGGGTTGAAGGCTCCTCCGTAAGTCGTGCTCCTCGTTGTATGGAGCCTCATGGGACCGAGGGTCCACGAGCTCTCCCTAGATCCACTCCCAATCTCATGGAATTCATAAGGCCTATGCCTAGGCAACGGCCAAGGTGCCACCTACCCCGCCCCATTTGCTTACAACGATGGTCGCATGTACACCAAAGAACCAAGGGTTGGACCAGTTGGGTGCGCCTGCCAGTCCGCCCATTACCACAACCACCAAACTCCTAAACTTTAAATAGGGTTGTCCTCCATTGATTACAAAGCGACACTTGTGGCGCACTAGTAGGGCGTCAGTTTGGCAGATGAGACATTGTATGTTCAATTCTTGCAGAGGTTGGTCGGTCAACGTAACAAAATTTTGCCCCATTCTGGGGTGCCAGGTGGTAGTGTTTGATTGGGCCACGTGTCACCCCATAATTAGCCCACTTGTCCACACCGTATTCACCTACCTCAAGCTAACAGTGATATGCCATGTGTCTGCTCGATAGAATGTCACTTGTCCCATTCGTACACCCATTCAACCTATTGACATCAGCACCATGTCAATGTATGGACTGCCATGTGGCATCGGTAGCTGCACAGTCAACCCTGCAAGTTGACTTTTTTAGTTGTTTGCCAAAAACTTCATATTGTGATAACTTCCTCATACAGTGTCGGATTGAGGCGATTCAAGCATCACTTGAATCAGAACAATGAGATCTATGATTTGGCATTAGTTTAGGGATATTTTGAGCATATTTTTGATCCCCTGGATCACTAGGGCCAATGTTGCCCTAGCACATTATAAAAGGAACCCTTGCATGTCCCAAACCTTGATGGGTGATGAACTACCCCACCTTTAAGGGGGTGATCTACTACTACGCATAATCCATAACATGCTCTCATTTCCTATAGCTTCAAGCAGTAATAGAAAGAAATATAAAGAAAAGGAAAAAGGCAATAAGAGGAGTTGAAAAGCAAAGTCTAGGGTAACTCATGCATCCATGATTCCTACCTTCTCACATTTGTATGCCCAGAGTGTGGATTTCCTCATCATTTCTACCCCTTTGACCATGGTATATGGCCCTGAGACCCCTTATCGCCTTTGTTCCACCATTATTCACATGACACCTGTTGATTGAGGGATGTACGAGGGACCTGTCTTTCCCCTTAATGGTTGGGAACACCTAATAGGATTGTCCATTAACCACTCCTACCTAGGGAGGTAACGTTATTATGTTATCAAAGCCCCAAATTTGGAAGGAAAGCCTCATATGAAGTGTCAATTTTCCCTTGACTAGCAAGCTCGGTCCACTTGCCTAATGGTGAAAATGCAACACTGGACATTTTGTGTAATTGTCAGATGGTTTTTGTCATGGGTTGGGCAACCTGAATGGGGCGCAAGTCCACTAAAGGAGCATTATGACACCCTATAGGTGAAGAATTGAGAGCCATGGGACTCCTACCACTTGTAGAGAATCATTCCATTCCATGGGCACCTACAGTACCCCCAAAAATCTACACTTTCCCCACATTATTCATGAGATGATGCACTTGGACCAGCATTCCCCAGTCGACTTAGCAGTGTATAGATGGATTGGCAGTCGATCTGAGGCCCAGATGAGGTTTGTCTCATCCCTTGAGACATGGGAGCGCTAGCAACGTCCTTAGAGCCCTCAATGTTGGAGCAGAATTAGGTTATTTTATCACTAGGGGACCCATGAGACCCATTTTCGTTCCCCAAACATAAAATTGGGGTCCACACAATGATTTTCATGGAGATCTAGGGGCCAACCCTAAGTCATGATTTTTGGAGCCCTCTACACTCATTTTGGCACTAGAGGAGGCCAACAAATGCCTAAATGAGGCGTACGCATGCATGATGTCAGCATTTCGAACCTCCTATGTGTTATTTATTATGTTTTCACATTGGCTATAAGGTCTACTTGTGACCTTACCTAGTATTTGCCCATTATTTTATTGTTTAAGGGGCTAATAGGATAAAATTAGAGATCATTGGACACATAAATTAGAGATATGTTATTTCATCTCTCGTCATCATCAATCTTGTGAATTTTTGACATCTTAGAGGAATTCACAGTTGTTGCATCTTTGGCTATTGGAGTACCTTGGATGCATTTTGATTTTTGGAAGCTATTTTGGATTATCTTTGGAGTTATTTCTTTGGTGAATAGATGGATATACTACATGTTATCTTGTAAGTGCCTATTGTTGAAGATTATTATTTTGAATTTTCTAATGTATGCAATTTCTACTCCTAGTTTATGCTTGTTTCTGCCCTAAATTGTTGAAGATAAATTTTGAAGGCTATCTAGTTGAGAATTGCATATGTTACTCATTGTATAACATGTAATGAATGTTCCTAGTGGAGGAATTCTTATAACTCTCCATAAAAGTCCATTTTCCTTAGAAGTGGGTAAGTACTAGAAATTGATACCTAGGGCATCAATTTTCAGCTCATTAGAAACAAAGTTAGCTTATCTTGAGAATTATTGACTCCATATGCCCAAAGGACAAGGAACTCATCCAAGTCCTTGGTGATCGTTCTCACATCTTATCCATAAATTCTTCTCTTGAAATTTCAACCCTTTTAAGGCTAGGACGGCAAACTAGGTCTTAGAGAAAAATTTAGAGGAGAGGTATTGTGGAGGCTTGAGAGCCTAAACAATTGGCTACTAAACCTATAAATTTGGTGGGCATCGACTTAAGTTTCATCCATAAAATATATTTCCCTAGGTGTTTCCCTAAGAGGGAAACCCTAGCTTTCTCTTCTTTAACTTAAGGGATTCCTTGAAGGTTGTATGAACTCTGTATTTGTTGAAGTATATCTTAAGAAGCCTTTTTTCTCCATTGACTTGACCTTGGGAATACTAATACTCAAGCAACATCAACAAACACTATGTTTTGTACATTTACGTCCTAGGTCTTTTATAGAAAGCATATTGCTTCTTAGCAAAAGCCTTATACTTAAAATTTGAGTCTTTCTTAAGAGATTCTAGCCTAACCTTAACCTTAGAAAACCTTTCATAAGTGATCCTATCCTACTGGGACTCCTCCCATCAGTGGAAATCAATAAAGAGCGGGGAGCCTTAGTTGTGGTGATAGTGGGCCATTGCGCCATGGTTAGCACTTAGTTTAGCTTTTTGTCTTGTAGGGTTTTCCTCTCCAAGGCCTACTAGATTTTGTGGTAACAAGACTTGCATTCCTTGGGCTTACAATGGTGCTGCCAAAAAATAAAAATTTTCATATGTACCTATTTTAAAAGAGGGGTAACAAGAACTATTACTACGCACACTATGTGAAAGGTAACCATGTGATTCTCATCATATACTAGATATTTCAAGGTGAGCACCACTCTCCTAGTGAGAATATGTTCCAAGTCATTTGATCACGAGCACTACAAATTAATCCCCCAAAGTGTTAAATTTCCTAACCTTAATAAATTAGAAAATTACTTCTTAGTAATTTCCTTCCTATGAATTAATTTACAGCGTACTGAAATGCACTACTATGATTTTTAACTAGTAAAATAAAATTTCAGTGAAAACAAATAAACCAATTTCCATGCACACAAAATATTTCTGACCTTCGAATATGTTTTTTATTAGAATACTATCAAAACATACCAGGGCTCCCTTACTAGAAAAATGGCCCAGAGAAAATGAACACAAGCTACAACAAATTTCTGGAAATTAACTAGACATCTATTCGGCTTGTACGACCCTGGAAAAGCTCTAGCATCCCCCAACAAACTTGTTGCTACTGTTATCATGTTGCACGGACTCGTACAACACCTATACGACCACATTGTATGACTATCTATCGACCTATGATATAGATATGCCATACAACTACCTCTCGTCCTACTATACAACCCAATTGCACTCTCTCTATTACACGACGTTACCCATACAGCCTCAACCTCTACAAGATCAAACTGTTGGCTAATTACTGTACTACTAATCACTACTTTTGTCTTCTCTAGGGATGATTCATAGTCATTTATGCCTCAATCACTCTCTTTGAGTTCTTTGGGTCTTTCTTCATCACTTCTTGTTGCTTTGTATTTTTTTCTATTCTTGTTATTTCCTTTTATTCTTTCAACTTCATTATTTTCTGTGATATTTAATTATATTTGAACTAATTTTAGTTTTCTTGTTCTATTCCAGATTAATTAAATTTATTAACAATAATTATATTAATAATATAACTCTAAAATCTTTTCTAACATTCTTTATTCTATTTTAATTAATTTTATTATAACATTGATAATGAAAATGAAAATTATTTTATTCCATTAAAATAAATAATAAATAATAAATTAGTAAATAAATTAATATTTTATCTTATTAACTAATTCCTAATTCATAATAATCTTCTCATAATGGCTAATTCCGAGCCAGGATGCATCTCTGCTATTTAAACAATCGAGAAGATTGATTTTTTCACCTTTGTCCTGAGGATGAACCACATTAGTTGGTTCAAAACGTCGACCAAAACTCAATGATGTGATTAAACCGAAAGACAATCTCTTATACATATGTTTATTTTGAAAATTTAATTTAATATTTAATAATTATTAGATGGATAATAAAGATTTAACTTCCATGAAATATTCTAGAATATTCTTAACAGTAATCATAGATCAAAGGTTGAGAGTTATTTCAAAAATAGTTATGCTATTTCTATATTTTTAGTTAAATTATTAACTAAAAAAAGTATTGTGTGAACAAGTGTCATATGAAATGAGTTATGATTTGGATGAGGGGAGGAGAAAATGGCTCTGCGGTTTATTTCAGCAAGCTTGAAGCCATCATAGGAAGTGGGTTAGGGTTTTGAATGCGCGATTGCGGCTTCACCTACATGGGCGATCACATATTGGCACTCCTGGTTCGTGAGGCTCTATTGGATTTCGAGGAGGCCACCATCCTAACTCTTTGACAGATTTCTTAGGGTTTTGTTTCCATTGACTTAGGGCAGTCATATCTGCGGTTGGCACCCCGCGATCAGATTTATCTATTATCGGTATTATTTTATAGTGACAGGGTGTATAATGGGGATGGAGGAAGAGCTGGTGGATTATTCTGAAGATCCTACCAAGAATATCTCCATTTGGGCAAACCCTCCACATCAACATCTAATGATGGAGATGGATGCACCACCTAGATCCCCCAATTTGGGAATTTTTTCTTAGCTTTCAAAAATCACGAAGGGGGTCCCCTTTTCCCCTCATCAACTTCCCAAAACGATTGGATATTCTCAATCTTAGCCAGTTGATGCAACGCTTCCAGAAATCCCAAAAGAAGGTTGGTTGAAATCTCTGGATCAATATGTAAGCTCGACTAGATTCTCACTAGAAGCACTAAATTCCATTGAGTCCTGTATAAACCCTAACATCTTGTACACAACAGTGGAAGTCCAAAGGATTGGAGAAAACCCTCATGCCAAACAGGTGGGAGGAATACAAGAAAATCAAGAGAATGTGCACCCAATTTCGGCAGATGTATTAGAGGAAGGACCTTCAGGCCTTTTGCACCAATTGGCCACTGGTGGTAATCTCCCAACAGTTACTCACCTTGAAAATGGAGAAACAGTTTCTCAGTCTGTAGGCCTGACTAGAGAAGTTAGGACCATCAGCGGTTTCTCTTTCTAGGCACTTCATAGCAACGAGGTTCCGAATGGGGAGAAGCCCCTCGATGGAAATACAAATTCTGGACAGGACAAGGAAGCAAGTTCCAAGAAGAAATCTAAGAAAATAAAAATGCCCTAAGGTCAAGGATAATGATTGGGGCCTTGTGCTAGGAGAAGAAATCAAACTTGATGACATTATCGAGACAATTGGCAAGGGGTTTTGGTTGGCAGAATTTGGGGAAAAAACTATTCCTCCTCCCGCCTAAGGAAATGGGCTCAGGAAATATGGGTTCAAGTCTTGGACGCGAGTCTTTGATGCGCTGCCATTGGTCTACACCATGTCGAAAGGATGGTTCGCCTTAAGATTCAGTAATGAAGATCACGCAACATGGGGCTTATCGCATTATTGGAACATTGAATCAGCACCAGTATTATTGAAGCATTAGACGCCACTATTCGATCCTGAGCATGAACAACTTGGAGTTGGCTCGATTTGGGTGAGGCTACCGGGATTGCCCCTACAGCTATGATTGAGAACGTTTTCCGCCTAATAGGTGAGGACCTAGGGCGATATCTAGACTATGATAAATCCTCTCTAGAGACAGGTAGAGTGTCTTATGCAAGGGTTTTGGTTTACCTTGGCATGAGGGAGGGGTTGGTGGAAAATTTGATCTTGCATTACAGGGGATATGTCCGTAATCAAATCCTGGAATATGAAGGCGTCCCATTCAAATGTCGTCGATGTCATGAAATTGGGCATGTATACAAGGAATGCTCTTTGGTTCTCAAAGGAGGATTGGGTTGATGGCAGAGATATGGACGACAAACAGACCTTAGGGGACATGGTACCATTCGGGAGGCTTAACCCTTGAAATTCCTCGCAAAACAACGCAAAAACGACTGCAAAGGAAAGGTCTTCCAAAGGACCAGGTTCAAGGCATTCTGTATCTCAACTACACATAAGTGAAGAAGGACCAAGGTCAGGACATTCTGCATATACTTCACACTTTGGTACTTTTACCTTTACCCCCACTCTTATTTATAACAGTGCATCTATGGTTTCTACATGTTTGCCCATCACAATTATTTCCTCTATATCTGAGTTTTTTGTTCCTTCGCATAATTTAGGGGTCTTGTCCTGATCCAAATGGATATTGGTGGCCACTCGCATATTCCACTTGGACCCCCACCATTGTTTCTTTCAGTTTTTTAGTTTCCTTAATTGTAGCACAATTTACTATTTTAGGCAGTTTTTTGGGTCCTGAACTTCTAGAGCCGTTTTGAGGCCCTAAACGACGTTTTTTTGGAAAACTGGGACCAACATGGGTCGTCGACCGATGTTGACCATTCAAAAGTTGTAGTCCTTGGATAGATCTTTCTAACTAGGTATTGTGCACATCAAAGGGAGATCATATGCCAAAGTTACAACCCCGGAAAGTTGATGTACCAATTTACCCAAACGAGGCCCATAGTTTGGCGCTTCATCTCCTAGGGTTAGGTTTTTGGATGTTTAGGGTTTTCCATTGTTTCTCAATAACAAATAGGCCTTTGAGCCTCATTGTAACACAGTTTAGAGGCATGTATCCGCCACATCTCTTCTTAGAGATAAGCCACCATTGCTTGAGCTAGTCTTATTTCCATTATGTTTGTAAGCATATTTCATTATTTGATATTAATGAAATGAAGTGTTATTTCTACTGCATCTTCGTATTTATGGTTATATCTGTAATTTGTTGTGTTCCTATTTAAATTTGGATCATGTCCTTTCCTGTTAACACCACATATGCATGTTGCTCGGCATCATCTCCATCCATATGCCCTCCTAGTGGCAACTCTTCGGGGTCAGACAAGGGACATAGATATAACCTGTGATCCCTGTCAAAACCCTCCTCCGGAACGGTATCCACATCTGGCCTTGGGAGAGGTTGGCCCCCCTCTCTCCATCTAGGATTCCCAAAATCTCGCGTGGACGTCAATCACACATTTCCAAAGCCATGAACAAGGTTTTCCTTAACTAATAGTTGGGAGACAATTATCACTGGAAGGGGTACATAGAGAAAGGAAGACCCTCTCTTGCATTCACCCATGAAGTGGCTCTCCTTCAACTACCGAGGTTTAGCTAGCCCCTCCAAGAAGATAACTCTCAAATATCTGATCTTGTCAGACAATTTTGATATTATCTTCCTTTAGGAAATGTTGGGTACAAGCTCTAATGTTGAACATACCTTGGAAGGCTTATGCAAAAATTGGACTTTCTTCGTTGTCGATGCGAGAGGTTATTCGGGCGAAGTAGAAATGGGTATTAATTGTAAATCTTTGGAAATTATCAATGTTTGGGGGCATCACAACTATGTTTTTGCTGACATATTTTCAGAGGAATTTGGTATACAATTTAGGATTGTCAATATTTATGGTCCTTTCCAAGACCGAGTCCTTTTCTGGAATGACCTAATGAACAAATCTTTTATGAATTGGGATCATCTGATTATTGGGGGAGATCTAAAGTTCTCGTTAGGAAGGGTCGAATGTTGGTGTGATGATGCCGATGCAGATTCACTCACACATTACTTTGGACATCTTTTAGATTTCCACCATCTTATTGACATTGATACGATCAAAATACTGCCTACCTGGAGAAATCGTCGAGTGGGGGAAGATATGATTGCCAGAAGATTGGACTGTTTCTTGACTCTAGAATCCTTACTAGATCACTTTTCCCTTTTTAAACAATGGGTTGGAGCCTATCTATTTGCAACTTGCAGGTCATATCAATAAACCGAGAGCCCCTTTTAAATTTAAAGCAAACTGGTTGAACAAGGAGGCATTCAAAAATATGGTTTTAGAGAATTGGCACCCTTGTGAATACAGGGAGGATCGGTTGATGGCCTCTAAATTCAACAAAAATCTTATTAATATAAAAAGGAAGACATTGGAGCGGATAAAAATAAAAAGGAAAAGAGATGAGGAAGCCTGAAAAAGATCAAATCAGAATTAGAACTGGAAAAGCCTAGAGGTGGGGGTTATTTAACTAACGAATCAAAACTACACTGAATCCAATTAGAAATGGCCAAACGAAGACTATTGGAAGCCAAAGAAGAAACCTGGAGGCTGAAAAGTAGGGTAATATGGCTTCAGGCTAGGGATGACAATACAAAATTATTTCAACAATATGTGAAAGGAAGAAAATCCATAAAAACCATCTGGTCCCTTGAAGATGCAGCTAGTAACAAGGTTTCAAACTTCAGGGATCTGGCTAGGCTAGGCATTCAACACTTTCAATCCCTCTACTCTTCTCCAAGGGAGACCACAATTGGGGAAATCATGAACATCGATCAAATTTTCCCTAGATTTATTAATGAAGAGGATAATGAGGAATTATCACAGCCCATATATTCGGCAAACTGGAGGCAATACTACATTGGTTCAAGAAGGATAAAAGTCTTAGACCTGATGGATGGACCATTGAATTCTATCACAGTTTTTGTGAACTACTCGGCTTTGATTTGTTAAAAGTCGTTGAGGAATGTCAGAGTTTAGAGCAAATGTATGGAGCCTTCAACTCCACATTTATTGCAATCATACCAAAATCTGACACCCCAAATTCATTTGACGATTACAGGTCTATCTCGTTATGTAACATCATATACAAAATCACAACAAAAATCATCGCCAATAGAACTAAATCGATTCTCTCCCGCCACATATCAAAGGAGAAGTTCACTTTTTTGGAGGACTTTCAGATACACGAAGCCATAGGTGTTGCTCGGGAGGGCCTTCATAGCTTAAAAACAAAAAAATTGAAGGGCTTGATCCTTAAAATAGATCTCTCAAAAGCCTTTGACAAAGCATGTTGGCTTTATATTAGATTGATGCTCACTCATTTGTGTTTCAACACATCTTTTATTAACTAGATTATGTGTTGTATTACCTTTGCATCATTCACGGTCCTGATTAATGGAGATGCCTCAAACTTCTTTCATGCAGAAATGGGACTCGAGAAAGGTTGCCCACTGTCCCCTCTATTATTTATACTGATTATGGAGGGGCTAAGCAGGTTAGTTAACAAATGCAAAAAGGAGAGGATCACTTAAAGGTGCACCTTTTGTAGGGAAGATCCTCCTTAAACACCTATTGTTCATAGATGATGTTCTAATTTTCCTCGATGGATCGCAAAATGATTCAGTAGAATTCTAAGCTTTATTGGATTTATTCTGCAAGGCAACGAGTATGATGACAAACAATTAGAAATCCACTCTTACAGTTATTGAATCTTATGAGGATGAATTATCACTTGCCTGCATATTGTTCCCTTCCAAAATAAAACCCTTGAGGATGGTATAAAATATCTTGGTTTCCAGCTGAAACCAAATGACTATAGAAAAGATGATTGAATGTGGCTCATGGAAAAAATAGAGAAAAGAATAAAAATATGGAGTCATAAGTGGTTGTCCCATGATCTGAACTTAAACAAGAATGCAACAAAACAAAGATATAACCATAAATCTAGAGATGCAACAGAAATAACATTTCATTTCATTAATATCAAAGAACTAAAATATGCTTACATACAGAATGAAAATAAACTAGCTTGAGCAATGGTAGTTTATATCTAAGAAGAGATGTGCCAACTACATGCCTCTAAATTATGTTACAATGAGGCTCAAGGGCCTTTTTATTATTGAACAACAAGGAAAAACCCTAAAAAACCAAAACCCTAATCCCATGAGATGGAACGCCAAGAGTTTGTGGGCCCCGTTGGAGTTAGTTGGGCAACCAACTTCCCGGGGTCGTAACTTTGTCATATTATATTTGTTTGGCACATACAATACCTCGTTGGAAAGATATCTCTTAGTAGTACACGATTTGCTGTAGACCCTTGCCAATGGCTATGGGCCCGCTGCAAACAAACAAAAAAATCGTTTAGGGGTCAAAACTTCTTTGAAAGTTTAGGGCCCAACAAAGTGCTAAAAATAGTAAATGTTGTTATAAACAAGGAAACTAATGAAACTGACTAGAGGTAGGTGGAATAGGCAAGTGGCCACCAATATCCACCTGGATCAGTGCTACCTCCTTAGGAAGCAATCGTCCACATTGCGTGCAGAGCCTCCATGAGGTGAGGAAATTTCTATTGAACCTGGTCCCTAGTGAACCACTTGCCCTAGTGAAGGAGTTGGTCTGCTTTGACGACTCGATATAGTTGGAACCTTTGTTAGCGAGTGTTCTTGATCTGTGTGTTCATGTTCCGATCTGTTGTGGCATGTTCCATGCAGACTGAGTTTAACTCCGTTGGTGTGAGTTGTTCTACAATGTTGGATATGTCTAGTAATGGTGGAAAGTATGGTCAAAGGCGGTCCACATTGAACATTGATTGCAAACCAAGGAACGGTGGAATGCTGAGGTAGAAGGCATTATTCTCTAAAGCCTTGGAGATGGTGTATGGGCTATATCGAAGTGGGCGAAGCTTGCGATGGGGCCCAACGAGGTACTCCTGCAAATGTAGCCAAATTTTGTCACCCACCTAGAACTTGTGTGGAACTCGATGTTGATTATGTCGTTGCATGTACTTAACATTAGCTCTATCCAATATGTCATGGACCTGCTGGCAGATGTGTTGAACGCGCTAAATGAAGTTGTTAGCCCTGTCAGCTTTGGACTGAACATGAGCCGAATTTGCCTGAGTAGCTGCAAATGGTATGGCCACATCAATGGTACATAGTGGCTGGAATCCCAACCCCACCTAAAAGGGGTTGTGGCCAGTTGAGCTATGAAGAGCTTTGTTGTAATTGTGTTGGACATAGGGGAGGCTTTCATCCCATGTGTGTGGATGCTTCGAGTTGTACGTACGTAGAATGTGTATGATCATCCTATTGACGACCTCTGTTTGGCAATCAATTTGGGGGTGGAAATTCATGGACTTAGTGAGCCTTATTTCCAACATCGACCAAAGACTTGACCAAAATGTACTTAGGAACCTAATGTCCCGATATGAGATAATGGATTGTAGGATCCCAAAGTGTACCCACACTCGTTCAAAGAAGAGCTTCGCAGTGGCCTCTGCTATGATACTCTTCTTGCAGGCTGCCAGAATGGCCATCTTAGAGAATATGTCGACAACCACAAAAACCCAGTCATTGCCATGCTTAGTAGAAGGAAGGCCTAACATGTAATCCATGGAGATAGATTCCAAAGGTCAACTAGGAGTAGGAAAAGGAGTATATAGGCCTTGCTTCTTGATGATCGGTTTGGAAATGGCACAGGTAGTGTAGGATCTGATGTACTTCCCAATATCATGGCGACAGTTCAGCCAATAAAAATACTTCTGTGACACTGCCACTGTTTTCTCTACCCCGAAATGTCCAGCGACCCGACTATAATGCACCTCTCAAATCATCTTGATACACTTGCTTGAAGGAACACAAAGGTGTCCCAAGTGGCATAAAATTGCATCCCGGAGGTGAAAATTTGGAACTTTCTTGCCTTTCAGGAGCATCTGGTATGTGTTGTCAAATTATGGATCGCTCTTGTAAAGATGCGGCCATACCGAAGTCTTGTGCCCACAAGACTCGAGCACAGTGGTCAGTGCCGTGACCAGCGGTTAGCTGAAGCAGTTTGCAACATTGTTTGTGTTGCCCTTCTTGTACTTAATGTTCAAATGGAACTGTTGCAGGTATGTGGACCATTTCTAATGGTGATCATTCTGTAACTTCTCTTGTGTCTGTATGAATTACAAGGGTTGATGGTTTATGTGGATGACGGTTTTCTTCCCCATAATGTAATGCTTCCATTGTCGCTAGGTCTGCACAATGGAGTACATCTCTTTGCCATAGGTGGGATACTTTTGGATTGTGTATGAAATTGGCTCACTGTGATATGCCACTGAATGCCCCTGCTGAGTAAGAATTGTACCAATAGCATAGTTGGAGACATCTATCTCCATATCAAATGATTATTGTAGGTCTGGTAATGTGAGCACTAGTGCACAGTAGAGACGATGCTTCAACTTAGCAAATGTCTTCTGTTGGGATTCGAACCAAAAGAACTTTGCTTTCCCTCCTCCCTTAATGACTTGACTCAAAGGTCAAGTGATATGAGAGAACCCCAACACGAACCTGCAGTAGAAATTGGCAAGACCCAAAAAGTTGTGGAGCTCTATTAGAGTGGTTGGGGTTGGCCAATCTCGAATGACTTGTATCTTGGTTGGGTCCACATGCACACCCTACTCATTAATGATGTACCCTAGATATTAAACCTGGGTCACACCAAAAGTGCACTTCTCGAAATTGGAACACAACTTGTGTTTCCGCGGGGTTTGGAGGACCTATTGAATATGGTGGAGGTGCTCTCCCGAACTTTGGTTGAAGATCAGGATGTCGTCCAAATACACCACCATGAATGCGTTGGTGAAGGGTCGCAATATGTCGTCCATCACCCTCATGAAGGTTGTGGGGGCATTCGTCAACCCGAAAGGCATGACTAGCCATTCGAAAAGGCCCTCCTTGGATTAGAAAGCAGTCTTCCACGCATCAGAGGGTTTGATTGGTACCTGGTGATAGCCGGACTTGAAGCCAATCTTGCTTAAATATTTACCCCCCTTGATCTGGTCTAGAAGGTCATCAATCTGTGGGATTGAATACCTATTTCGGACAGTGATCTTGTTCAGCACCTGATAGTCAATACAAAGTCTCTAAGTCCTGTTCCTATTCTGTACCAACACGATCGGGTTCCCAGAGGGTGATGAAATTGTCTTGATGTGCCCTTTCTGCAACAACTCCTGAATTTTCCTCTTGATTTCATCATTCTCCAAAACAGAGTGTTGATAGATCGGTCCATTGGGTAGCGGCGCGCCTGGGGTCGGATCGATGGAGTGCTTGACCTGACAGTGTAGAGGTGTTGTTGTGGGTGAGGTGAAAATGTCCCTGTACTCATCCACGACCTTGACCATTTGTTGTTGTCGTGCGAAGGAGCCCTGTCTAGAAGCTGTGGCCACAATCTTCTTCTTGCCTGCAGGGCGAATCATAAGGAAAACAAATTTGTTGGTCTTGGAAATGATCTTGCTGCATTGTTTCACAATGATCAAAGAGATAGTGGTAGGCGGTGCTACCTCTAGTATCCTGTACAACTTATTGCCCAAAGTAATAATAACAGTGCAAGGCCTAGACAGGGTGATGAAATTGTCCTGATGTGCCCTTTCTGCAACAACTCCTAAATTTTCCTCTTGATTTCATCATTCTTCAGAACCGAGTGTCGATAGATCGGTCCATTGGGTAGCGACGCGCCCGGGGTCAGATCGATGGAGTGCTTGACCTGACAGTGTAGAGGTACTGTTGTGGGTGAGATGAAAATGTCCCTGTACTCATCCACGACCTTGACCATTTGTTGTTGTCGTGCAAAGGAGCCCTGTCTAGAAGTTGTGGCCACAATCTTCTTCTTGCCTTCTGGGCGAATCATAAGGAGAACAAATTTGTCGATCTTAGAAATGATCTTACTGCATTGTTTCACAATGATCAAAGAAATAGTGGTAGGCGGTGCTACCTCTAGTATCCTGTACAACTTATTACCCAAAGTAATAATAACAGTGCAAGGCCTAGACTCATACATAGCATGTCGCATCCACAAGTATGGTTGGCCTAATAATACATCATAAACTTCAAGAGGATCAACATCACACAGTGCCTCATCTGTGAAGGGCTTGATGTTGTAGGTAAGGCGACATTGTTGGCTGATGCGAAGATCTTGTCCTTGGTGAAGCCACATGATGGTGTATGATTGTGAATGTCTTGTGGTAGATAGGCCCAACCGCTTCACAACCTCTGCTGAAATGGGGTTCTTTTGGCTCTCGATGACAATGAACTGCAACAGAGAACCCTTCACCCGCATCTGTGAGTGGAAGAGGTGCTCCCCCTCCTCTGGATCTTCGAGCTCATCCTTCTAAATCTTGGTGGTGGCAACGGTGGCACTGGGCTCCACATCAATAATTTGCTTCCCTTTGTCATTCCCCTTGTTGGGTTCTGACTCAGAATTGAAACATGCATCTGATTCAGAGGCCTTCAATTTCGCCACTAGTGACGTTTTGGTCTGGCACTCACTTATGTTGTGAGTGGGGCTCTTATGGAACTCACACCATTTTCCCGTGTCCTTCTTTGTCTTTGTGGTGTTGTTCTTTGCTTGAGGCTTCAGTAGGTTGTCCTAGATTAATGCTCCTTGGCTTTGTCCTTTGCTCTACGGTTTGGGGGCGTCTTTCCCTTGCTTTGGGTTCGCAAATCCAAAGTCTCACTTCTTCTGGTTAAATTTCTGTTCGATCTTAACAATAAAACAATAGGCAATGTCGAGCGAGGAGATGTCCAGGAACTCCATCTCGTCCTGGATGTACTTATGTAAACAGTCGCAGTACTTGAGTACCAAATGTCACTCAGAATCTTTGATACACAACTTTGTGGAAACAATATGAAAAATATTTAAGAACTCTGGCACATCTTGGCCACTTCACTGCCGCAGCGTGGTCCACTTTATGTGTTTATCCTCATAGCTCCTGACAGGGTAATACTATTCTTTGATGGCATCACGAAAAGAATTTCAAGTGGGTTCCGTTGAGAAGAGTGAGGGTCCACTCTCGTCTATCTTCTCACAGTAAGTTTCCCACTAGTCCTTGACGTGGGGGGGCAACTTTGAGGAGTGCAAAAGTAATTTTTTACTGGTTGGAAAAATCATGAATCGAAAAATATCCTTCTAGCAGATTTAACCATTTATCTACGACATCCACATCTATTTGACCTTCAAATATGGAGATGTCAAAATTAACTTGTACCTTAAAGGGAGTGGTGCTTGCAGAGTGGCTGCTAGAAGAATATGCATTGCCTATGGGTAGCCACCGAAGGATCTGGGCAAAGTTGTCCATCATCGCATTCCTTTGTCGATCGAGGGCTTTTTCAAGCAATATTTTGAAAGGATCTTTTGCTCCCTTGTCTTTATTTTATTACGCCATGGGAGGCCATTGGAGTTTGTGAGGCTAGTCTTGCAAAGGTTCAACCAGTTCGAGCCCTAATTCCTTATACCCTGACCTCGTTGGGGACATGCAAAGAAAAATAGAGAAAGAGAAGACCACTCTAAAACCATTGATTCGAACTTAAACGGGAACACAACAAAATACAAATATAATCATAAATGTGGAGATTTAGCAGAAATAACACTTCATTTCATTAATATCAAAGAACTGAAATATGTTTACATATAAAATGGAAATAAACTAGCTCGGGTGATGGCAGCTTATCTCTGAGAAGAGATGTGGCGGCTACATGCCTCTAAATTGTGTTGCAATGAGGCTTAAGGGCCTTTCATTATTGAACAACAAGGGAAAACCCTAAAAAACCAAAACCCTAACCACAGGAAATGGAACACCAAGAGTTTGTGGGCCTTGTTGGGGTTAGTTGGGCAGCCAACTTCCCAGGGTCGTAACTTGGTCATATTATCTCTATTTGGCGCATATGATACCTCATTGGAAAAATCTCTTCGAGTACTACAAGATTTACCACATGCCCCTGCCAATGACTATGGGCCTACTGCGAACCTCAAGAAAACATCGTTTAGGGGGTCAAAACTGCTCCGGAAGTTCAGTACCCGAAAAACTGTTAAAAATAGTAAATGTTGCTATAAACAAGGAAACTAAGGAAATCCACTGGTGGTCTAGGTTGAATAAGCGGATGGCCACCAATATTTACCTGGATAACCCCGTGCAGGAAGACTGATACTCATCAAATCTGTCCTAGAATCCATGCAGGTTTTCTGGATGTCATTATCCTGGATCCCTAAAGGCATATTGAATATTATACAGAGATCCTGTTGTAGTTATCTATGGTGCGGATCGAAGGGAGGTCAAACTTTTGCATGGGTCAAGTGGGATAGAATTGCCCTACCCAATAAGTGGGGTGGTTGGGGCATTAAAAACCTATATTATTTCTCACAAGCGCTAGAAACAAACGTGGGTCGGAGATTAAACACAAATCAAAGTCTTTGGACATAGGTAGTGACCAGAAAAGACATATATCCACTATCTACAAAAGAATGCAGGTTTTCTGGATGTCATTATCCTGGATCCCTAAAGGCATATTGAATATTATACATAGATCCTGTTGTAGTTATCTATGGTGCGGATCGAAGGGAGGTCAAACTTTTGCATGGGTCAAGTGGGATAGAATTGCCCTACCCAATAAGTGGGGTGGTTGGGGCATTAAAAACCTATATTATTTCTCACAAGCGCTAGAAACAAACGTGGGTCGGAGATTAAACACAAATCAAAGTCTTTGGACATAGGTAGTGACCAGAAAAGACATATACCCACTATCTACAGAAGAATGGATCCAGCTCCAGAATAAGCATAGACCAAACACATCAACAATCTGGAAAGAAATCCTAGAGTCCTTCCATATCATAGCATCAAGTCTTGCATGGCGAATAGGTTCAGGAAACAAGATTCGTATTAGGATCAACCCATGGTCATGATGTGCCAATCATCATTTACTTCCCCCATAACTAATTTCCTTCTTGTCTTCTCATCGAATCAAATTCTTGAGCCAGATTGCAAACCCGGACCTTACATCTATATGGGGTCAGAGTTGGCTTCCTTCCAGAGCATTGCACATTCCAGAATAGTGGCATCAGGCTTGGGAAAACTACACAGGTGCGCTAACAGCATCTCACATAAGATTACTTGATCGGGATGACGAATTGTTGTGGATACACTCTAGAGTCGAAGCAAGGCACATACTCACCCAAAACTTGATACTTATACATCATCACTTCAAAGGAACCAAATATCCAGCCTTGGTGGTGGAAACACCTCTCAAAGTTGAAGAGCCTAGCTAAGGCTAGGTCGTTATTATGGTGTATTCTAGAAACCAAAATACCCACAAGAGAAAAATTGAAAAAATGATCTTTACATGGCCTTTCTTGGTGTGCATTATGTAAAGAGGCCAAGGAATCTGTCGAACACCTATTCTTAATCTCTCATGCCACCAACCAAATATGGAACATGATTTACCAAGAATTATCAATTCATAATAGGTGTTAGGGTGAGAATATCGGTCAGGCATGGTAGAAATGGTGGAGCGATGTTGCACCCAAAAAATTATGGAACATCCCTCTACTGATATGTTGGGGAATATGGATTGGGAGAAATAGGAAGATTTTCCAAGAAAATATCTCAACGTTCCACCAAGACTCTGGTGCAAGGAAACGCATAGAGGAGACGTGTGGGAGTACCCTCAAATTTTAGGGAAATTTCGGGGGTGCGGGGGTACGTCGGATATATATATATATATATATATTTCAAGTTCAAATTCAATAATGAAAGCATAAATAAACTAATAGTAATAGTAAATACATTGATCCACGCATAAAATTTATATAGATATATTCATAATTAAATTAAATAATGACATACATTGATCCCTCCTCATCATTCATTTTGATACATACATCATTCATATGACATACTCATCATTCATCCATACCATGAGATTCAATAATAAAATTCAATAATGAAATATTCAAATACATTGATCAATGTCATTCATCATTCTATAATCTACATTGATTTAAAAATAAATTCATCATTCTAGAATCTAAATTAAAATTTAAAAGCAAAACAAACTAGTATATTACTAATATACTGTATACTAGATACTGAAGTTTGAACACTAAAATAGTAAATTACTGAATTCAAAATTGATATAACCCAAAGTCTCAAACTCAAAAATAGTTAAGAGTGAGGAGTTAATAATTGGTATGAGGTCATCAATATCTAGTGTCACACAAAGTTAAAACTGAAAAGTAAAAATGGACAATGAGGACTGAAAATAAAATCAACATCAAGGAGTCAATCTCAATGATTGGTCCTCTACATTAAGTGTTATTAGACAAATTCGAGGGGGGGCGCACTCCCCCTCAAAAGGGGATGCCCAGAAGCACCTTTTTTGGGGAGTTGCGTCCCCCAAAGGGGACGCCCAAAAGCACCCCTTTTGAGGGGGGACGCCTAGATGCACCCCTTTTGGGGGGGGGCACCTAGAAGCACCCCTTTTGGGGAGTCGCATCCGCCACACTAGGGAAACACACCCCCCTGTGTCTCCCAAAAGGGGTGCATGGGGAAAAGCAGCCCGAGACGTCCCCTTGTCCCAGGTGCATGGGGTGCGAGGGGTGCATGCACCCAACCCTAGGGACGCGTCCCCGTGGAACACTGCAATATCTTCATCCCGGAAACTATTGTTGCACATATTATAGCAATATATAATCTTCTTCCTAAAGAAGAACAATCCCACTTCCCTCGAAACATCGTTGTGGAGATTATAGACCACACAAAACTATGGGCATACTTTGATGGAGCCTCACAGCAAGGTAGGTGTGGTGGGGGCGTTGTTTTCCATCTAAATGGAATTGATCACTTTGAATTAAAAGCAGGCTTGGGACAGGGCGCAAACAACTTTGCAAAATTACTTAGTTTAAAGTTACTCCTTCTATTCTCCATTGAAAAGAACTGCCGATAATTACAGGTTTTTGGTGACTCCAAGGTGGTTGTTGATTGGTTTAATCAAATTTCTACATGCAACACACACACACACTCAGAAGCATTTTGGATGAAGTTTTGACGCTAAAATCACATTTTGACTACATTTCTTGTCAACATATTTACAAGGAGAGGAACACTCTTTCCGACACTCTATCCAAAGAGGGTACACATCAAGCTTTATCAATACTACCACCGCCCCTTCACAAAGACATTACATGATACAACAGCACATCAGTGACATAGTTTTGACTATTTTGTTTATATGACTTAAAACTATACTGCATATGGAATTTACAGGCACTTTACAGCGCAATCGGACTCATCAGGAACTTGATACAATTCACTCTATTTTTGCTTATTGTATATGTATTAGGACACAATAGCACATCATTGACATAGTTTTGACTATTTTATTTGTATGACTTAACACTAAATTGCATATGAGATTTACAAGCACTTTATAGCACACATGGACTCATCAAGAACTTGATACAGTTCACTATATTTTTGCTTATTGTGTATGTATATGTATTACGGTACTGATCAACCGACTATCTGATGATTGTTGTTATAACAATAGTCAAATCTTGGCATGATTGTTGTCAACGATCAAATCTTGGCATGATACACAGAACATACTAATTTTCACTATTTATTAATAAAAATTACAATTTTTCGTAGGGAAAAAAGAAATGAGTTATGATTTTTGGGGCATGTGATATTGATAAGCTATGATATTGTAATAGGTTAAAAATCTTTATGGTAAAGTGAAAATAAATTTCCATAGTTAAGAATCTTATTATATATATATATATATATATGATGTATTAATAACCAACATAGATCCATTTTAAATATGGATCTAACATGAGCCAAGAGGGATCCAATTTCTTTAAGTGCAATTTTTTTTATGAGGGGACATTATTTAAATATTTTGTATAGTTATTTAAAAATAATAGATTTTTTAAAATTTTTCTTTTGGCCAACATGAACAAAATTTCAAATTTGATTAGGACAAACAAAAATACACATCATGAAATTTCAACTTTGCTTAAAACAAACAAAATTACACATCATACTAAGTGATAAAATCAGTCTCTCCACTCATTAATAATAAAAATAAAATAATAATTATAATTTAGTTAACTTTTATTTTAATTAATTTTTATTGTTATTTATCATAAATTAATTTTATGAATATTTATTAATTATTTAATTTAAATCACTTCAATAAAATCAACATTTCCACCCTTATTCGTATCTTTAAAAGATTTTTAAATAAACTCTGTAAAATTATAAACTTTATATTATTAATATAATATTTTTTCCTTTTATAAAAAATTAATAAAAAATATTAAAAATCAAATTCCGTGCCCCGGAAGGGAACAATCCAATACTATATATTCTCAACATAAAATCACGATTTTCTCTTCCAATCTTTTAACCCAAAAAAAAATACAAATATAAATTTAAATACCGAACCAAAAACTCTACTGCGTCGTAAGACTAAGCCCTATGGGATATCTATGTAGAAATTTATCAGAATGCAGAATTGATATAAATAAATTCAGAAAAGTTTGGTTAGAAATGGTAATTATTTTCGCATGTGGAGTTAGATAAAATTAGAAAATCAGTTAACTAAGTATCGAGGGTTAAGGGTTAAGTCAAGTTGAGTTTAAATTAATTGAGTATTGAGGGTTAAGGGTTAAGTCAAGTTGAATTTAAATTAATTGAATATTGAGGGTTAAGTGTTGAGTCAAATTGAATTTTTTAAACAAATAATTAATTGAAAAAAATAAATCCCTTCACAAAGATATTGTAACCATCATATTTTGTGTTTTGTGTGATCAATAGAAAAATAAATTAATCTGCACAGAAAATTACTTGTTTATTTATTATCTATTTATTATCTATTAGAGGAACTGTGAGCTGCGTTCAACAACCATCGCAAGTGTGCTAGGGGTGAGAGCCGCCAGGGGCCTCTGCCACCATCTTGAATCCTGCCGTCTGAATAGACAGTCGCCGCCATGAAAAAGAAAACCCCGCAAGTTTCAAAGGTTTATTTGAAGCCGCAACCGAAGTCAACGAGAAAACATGTAGGCGAGATTAAAGGTCGTAGTTGTAGTTGCAGCCGCGGTTGGGAATTTGGGAAGCCACTCTAATTGTGAAAGGCGTCGATAGTCAACCGGAATCAACATTTACACCGTTATTGATATCCTTAAAAGATTTTTAAATAAACTCCTTAAAATTATAAACTCTATTATAATGATGATGGTTATCTGGCTCCTTGTATTTCTTGGCGAGATTGGTGCTGTAGCTTTTTTTTTTCTCTACGGTCTTCCAACTTTCTTTATCTTGCATCTCTTTCATCTCTTCTGATTCTTGGGACATTAGTGTCTTAACTTCTCGATCTATTGTGTTCGTCATTTTGAAAATAGTCGGAGAACAAGTTTGGTCTAGGAGATCTGCTTTGCTGTTAAATAGAGATTTATTTTGGCCGTAGTCTTTAACGCGACTTTTTGAAAGCCTTTCCGGCGATTTTTTCCGGTGAAAATCCGGCAGTGATTTATTGAAATCGAAGTTTGATAACTAGTTTCTGCACAATGAAAGCGTCCCAGGGGTTTTTCAGGGTGCTGAATCCGAATATGCAGTTAAAAAACCATTTTAACTGCAACAAATCATGATTTCATCTCAATTTCTTCCGCCGGATTCCGTCACCGGAATCTCAAAAAGTCGCATTATAGACAACTCCTTTATTTTGTGCGGTATTCGAACCCTCATAACTTGAGGGATTGTCGAGTTCACTCTTTTGTTGTTGGGTGGGGCTTTCCCCTTGCTTGTCTTGAGAGTTGTTTTTTTCTTGCCCGATTTCTTGTGATTCCTTGTCTTGAGAGTTGTTTTTTTCTTGCCCGATTTCTTGTGATTCAGAGTTTTCTCGAGAGTATTCTTCTTTGATGATAGTGTAGTGTTCCTTTTGTGCTCCTTCCCACCATGTAGATCTGTGGTGATTTTTTCTAGCAAAATTTTTCTGGGAGGCCTTTGGGCAATTTTTGGCTAGGTGGTCTGTCTCAAAATAGGGGCGACATCTAAAGAAGACACTTTCATAATCGAGTCTCTGGTTCCACACCGTCTTTACTTGTTAGGTGTATTTGAGCTGGGAATCTGACGCTGAAGTCCATTTCCACACATATGCGTGCATAAGTGGTTCTGACATATTCCTCTGTTTCTGGGCACCTGCAATAAAATTTCCCAATTGCATTTCCAATGGCTTTTAGCGAAGAGAAATTCCAGAGATGCAAGGGTAGTCCATTTCCACACAGATGCGTGCATAGGTGGTTCTGGCATATTCCTCTGTTTCTGGGCACCTGCAATAAAATTTCCCAATTGCATTTCCAATGGCTTTTAGCGAAGAGAAATTCCAGAGATGCAAGGGTAGGTTTGGCAATCTCACCCAAACTGGTGCTGAGGTTATCACTGTTGTTGAGGGATCGAATGATGGGTTCCATGGCCTCATGAATAACCCTGATTTTTCCCAAAACCAAAGGTCGTAATCTAGAATACATTGTCTGCTTTCAGGGTTTTCAAAATCTATTATAAAGAAACTCCTAGCACAAAGATAGATATTAGGTTCCATGGCCTCATGAATAACCCTGATTTTTCCCAAAACCAAAGGCCGGAATCTAGAATACATTGTCTGCTTTCAGGATTTTCAAAATCTATTATAAAGAAACCCCTAGCACAAAGGTAGATATTAATTGCATCAGGAATTAGAGGCTTCCATACCTCCTAAATCCAACTGTGGAGCGCTGTCAGTCGCGGCAAAAAATTATTGAATCGGTAGATTATGGCACTTGCACTTTCAGAGAACTTCAAAGCCTCATCGAGTGAGCCCTGGACCACCTAGACAGTGGGAGCACGGGCTTAACGGAGCTTGCCCCCAGAGGCAGACGGAACTGAGCCAGCAGCTATTTTCGCCAATCTGGGAACCATCTAGAGAATGCTCTCCTCTTGAGTATAAAAAATTACCGAAAAAAAACTATAGAATCGACAGATCTACAACTTAGAGAGCCCCAAATCTAGAAAGCCGCTCTATATCTCAATAGAGTTGCAGATTTGAAAAATAGCCGCATATCTAACTTGAAGAGCAACAGATCTTGGAGAGCGGTAGACTTTGGAGAGCCCAATCGAGCGGCAGACCCTGATCTATTTCAAACTTCCCAAAAAATTACATAACAGCAATCGGGGTGCTTAACAACCTTAGGCTTCTTAACAACCTTTGTGGATTGAAAATTCAGAGCGCTGGCTGCAGATCGTCGGGGAAGCTGCAGATCGACGGGAAAAGCGGTCACTCAGGACCTCCTTACTTTCTTACCGTGGAAAATCTGAGAAGCAAAAACCAGCGAGGATCGCCTTAGCTGGAAGCCTGGAACGATCCCGGACGCTGTAGATCCGCCGTCTAGCTGCAGATCGCATAGAGACGTAAAAGAAGTTCAAAGTCGACCGCATCTAGACTGTTTTTTTCTTTTAAAAAAATAATAGGAAATATTAATAATTAAATTCCGTGCAACCGGAAGGGAACAATCCAATACTATATATCCTCAACATAAAATGACGATTTTCTCTTCCAGTCTTTTAACCCAAAACAAACAAAAATATAAATATAAATACCGAACCAAAAACTCTACTGCCTCGTCAGGTGGCATATCTATGTAGAAATTTATCAGAATGGAGAATTGGTTTAAATAAATTCAGAAATGACTACTATGACGTGAAAAGGACGCGAGAATATAATAACCTGAACTGTGCGGGTGAGTGCCGCGATCGGAATGAGGGAGAGAAAACTCTGAATCGCTGCTTGTGATTTTTCCAAATCCTTTGCAAATCTATCTGGCCTCAAAATCCTCACCCAAACATTTGTATCCAGCAAATCAGAGACAAGATTCCATGCCCGTTGTAACTCGACTCTCACCCCCTCCACAATCGCTCTCATTGCAGAAATTTCTTGCCACGCTGGATTCATGTATGGCCTCAGTACATCTTCCACTACAGTTAGATATTTGACAAATCGAAAGCACCCGCTTGTTTCCCCGAATGAATTGGAGGCCACATTGTATATCCCAATGATCAGATCGCGTAACAGTCCAGCCAGATCAAGGACGCTGGCTATAAGGCCTACTATCTCGATAACCCCTGGCATTGCCGCGACAAAGAGATGCTCCTTCCAATGCCTATCCTTCAACTTTTTGATGAAGATAAACAAACTTGACCACCACAATATATCCTGTTAGCGCCTCAAATCGACACGAAAGAAAGCTTCCCCAACAAAAGGTCAGGTCGCATATCAGACCATATAGCTGAACGACCTCGCTGCAAAGCCCACGATCACGAAAACCCCCTGGCATTGAAATCGTTCCAAACTTTTTTCTCCACTTTATAGATTATGACACTCAAATTGCCCTCCTGTACACTCAACTGGCTAATATCAAGAGGAAAGAAGCTTCTCCAAGGAATTACACAAGTATTGGCGTCAACAGACCAGTGATGTCAGTATTTACCGACCATTGTCAAAATCCTATCCGGATAGCCCACGCGTTTGCAGTCAAGCACGCGAAAAATCTTCGCGTATGTCCTCCAGGCGCTTCGTACGCTGTCTAGGCCCTCTAGGAAAAGGCCACGTCTTTACATAAACCGACGGCAGCATTCTGCACACGGTAGATAAGATAAGATAATTTAATTATATTTATGTCTAATTAATGATTACCAATGAACACAAAGTACAATAATGTCTCTTCACTGTGATTTCAGCGCATAGTTGTACAAACCCGTAACTGAAGAAACCTTCAGAAAGTTGGGGCTGAAGCCTCTTTCGAACATTCACGGATGGCCTGCACACTCGGAAGGTCCATGGCTCTGATCCAACATCTCCAGACATGAGCGGAGAGCACTTCAAAGAACGTGCATTTACAAGCCCAATCCCTAGAAAAGATTTTCTTAAGCTCCAAGAGTTCTGCAAAGATGAAGTATACGGAGCTACTGACAATTGCGTCCTATCTCAATCGCTCCTTGAAATTACAGAAATCCTGAACCTGTTTAAATTATGCGAGTATTCAACGCCAGGTGGACCCCTGAGGCGAAGCAAATGCCTCTCTGTAAATGTGTTAGAAAACTTGCACAGATGAATTTAGCTAGTAAAGGTTGAACACACAGCTTTGCAGAGCAAAAACACTAAAAGAAAATTGAAAGAAAAAAAGAATGATGCATTCGAAAATATGTTACAATGCTCATGATATAGCATCACTGGGTAAAGATCCCAACGTAATGCACTATAGTGGTGATGAATGAGAAGACTCAACACCTACAACAAGTTCCAGAGATAACTAGTCAGTTGCGGAGTTAAAGAAGGAGCAAATCAAAGAATAAATCATGCAAAAAGAATCTTGCATGCAATCCCATGCTGGTGTGTAGTAGTTCCAACATGCAAAAAAATCTTGCATGCAGTCTCATACTCTAACTAAGAGTCTGCATGTAGATATGTAGTAGTTCCAACACTCCCCACACAAAACGAACTGAAACCAAAACGAAAAACGAAATGAATCCCCTGAGCAGAAGCCTTCCATGCCTCTGCACTTAACGAAAGGATCGTTGTTGCCATCTGCTTTTGATGCTTTTTCTGGGGTAGTACTCAAATCTTTTTTGATATTAATCACCATTCTTTTAAGTAACCCTGAAAAAATTTCCATTTGTTTCTATGTAATGCGAGGACCTTGCATTCAATTCATGTTTTCTTAATTATTTATCTGGGCATCCAAGTTGTTTTTCCCTTGGCAATTTTTCCGGGACTTTTTTTTAAACAAATATTTTCTTGTTTAATTAAAAATTCACTTATTTTTTAACTCTAATAATTATATAATTTTTATTCAATATTCATTTACATTTATCTACCTTTTATATAATAAACCTAATATTTGAATTCTTAAAAACATACTCTGCACTCCTCTCTTCTCGAATAACCCGAGAGACAGTATGGAGCTACCAAATTTTTCAACTTCTATTTCATTTTTCTTCCTAGGAGCCCGATATGAATGTGGTCGACTTAACAATTAGAGACCGGCTGTCAGTTCAGTGTAGTACCTGGAGGAAATGTTCTCAGGAAATATAATTTAAGCCAAAACCCAGTTAGAGTTTAATAAAACAATTTCCTTCGTTCTTAGGAGAGCGGGCTACGAGAATGCAGGGCCAAAGGGAGGATTGGATGGTCAAACATTAATTGAATTTAATTTAGTTTATCTGATAATGGGTACTGCGAAGTGCCACCTATTGAACCCAGTCGGATTTATTTTCCTTAGGGCTGTTTAGAACTGTCTGATAAGTTTTCTTAGGTGCTTTGAGATAGTCGGTGGATTTTAACCTAAACAGTTTGCAATTCAACGGTGAGCAAACTCCTAATCTGTTCAAAGTTAAAATATTATGTTCCATGACCCTGCCCTGAATCTAGGATCCTGAGTTTTAAATATCAATGCCTCCTAACAAAAGTACGGTTGATTCAATTGGCCTACCTATTAACTAGTACTAATTTAACAAATTATAATGGTATAAATATTAACTTAGCAAATTATAATATTTTTGTACCATTATAATGTTTTATGCAATTTTTCCTTGTTTCCCCTAACCGTACTTCGGTAATTAGATCACACGTCATACATCAATCTACACGCAATCTATACACGTCGTGCTGTGTTGACCGGGATCGAGTACCATGGAGTAGTTAGATGGACCTTTGAAAATGGAGAGGAATTTCTTTTCAGTTTTGCGTGGTCGTGGAGTCGAGGAGCATTCCAGAAAACCTGGTTTCTTAACAGTAATTTAACATTGTAGTTGTTTTTTTGTGATTTTTTTAATTTTCAGGAAAAATGTGAAGTGAAATGTTAATTTGTGTTATTTAAATTGTTTTTTGACTATATATAGATTTCGTACCCTGAAAAACTTCTAGAGCATTTAGAATGTACAAGAATTCCTATCAAACATATGATTTCAATAAAATTCCTATCAAATTTTACCTACCAAAAAACTCCAAAAAAATCACACTAATCCACTAGTTTAATATTTCCTCAACTAGTTTAATATTTCCAATGAGGATAGCTGCTGCTGGTAACAAATTATAATGTTTTTTGGATTTTTTGACCTCAAGTATCATTTGATATTTCTAGTGACGGCGCTTCTGTAATTGTTAGCTGCTGCTGGTAGCAAAATAAATTATAATGTTTTATATTATAAGTTATTTATATTTTTCTTGGGTAATTAGATCACACGTCATACACCAATCTATACATGTCTTGCTGTGTTGACCGGGATCGAGTCCCACGGAGTAGTTAGATGGACCTTTGAAAATGGATGAAGAAAAAGTTTTCTTTTCAATTGTGCGTGTTCGTGGAGTTGAGGTGCATGCTAGAAAGTCTGGTTGCTTCATTAATGTAGGCCATTCCAGGCCAGTGACCCAACGGTCATTTAATATTTCCAGTGACGGCGGTTTCTTTAATTGTTAGCTACTGCCTTTACCAGCATAAAATAAAATTCAGCTTTTCTTTGCAACGAACCTCCAAGGTTTGAGGAATTTTTTCTTTTTTTTCGCGGAAAGTTATAAAATTCGGGCTTTTGACATTAGTTGAAGATACAAACACGTTGTCAATCGATCGCAAAGCTGGAGGATGATGCAGGCAAAATTCGAAAGTCAGAAGACAGGTATTGGCGTTAGAGAAAAGCTGATTTTGGAAAGAGTTCTCGAGGGTGCCGTTCCATTAAAGAGACGGCTTGGGCGTAATTATGTACAAAGCTAACGCTAAATGGAACATGATTTGAAAAATGGAACACAAAATAAATGCTTCCTTTAAATGGCGTCGTACTCTACAACATCTAATAATATCGGTCTTCGGGGTGAGAGATTTAACTCAGGTTATTATTCTAATATTAGTAGATATGCGGATAGAAATGTACATAAAAGAAAGGAGTTGTCTATAATGCGATTTTTTGGAGATTTTGGTGACGGAATCCCGGGGAAGAAGAAATTGAGGTTAAATCTTGATTTGTTGCAGTTAAAATGGTTTTTCAACTGCATATTTGGATTCAGCACCCTGAAAAACCCATGGGACGCTTTCATTGTGCAGAAACTAGCTATCAAACTTGAGATTCCAATAAATTCCTGCCGGATTTCGACCGGAAAAACTCGCCGGAAAGGCTTTCAAAAAGTCGCGTTATAGACAACTGCTAAAAGAAAGAAAGAAATTATTTTAACGTTCATGGTGTTAAAAATAGTTTATGTGATAGATTGTTTTTTCATATGTTTACTTGATGTATTCCGTTTTTCTGTGAAGCTTCAAAATAAATGCTCTTAACTTCTCCACGAACCCCTAGCTAAATAGATTATCCCAAGAGCTGGCTGCAAGCAAGGTCTCACATTCTAAAATGAAATGTTTTTTGTTTCCACTTTTCGGGAAGAATAAAAAATGCATACTCTTTCCTCCCCCACTTACTTTGGCCTTTTTCAGTGCCCTGTTTCACAAAGGAGTTGATGAAAATTAGTCCTTAATTCAGCAATAAAAATTTTGACTCTCCAAGAGCAATTAGTCATTTTTACTTTTAGACTTAGTTAAGTGTGTTTTTCATATTTTCTCTAGATTATAGTTTAGATGATGTGTTTGAAATTTTATTTACTCATTAACTCCAAATTTATCTTTAATAAGTAAATATTAGCCGTTAATATGGGTTGGTGAAATAACAGGAAATCAAACACAATTTGAAGATAATATTCCCATCCTGCCAGCTGCCTTATGTTGGCTCCAGGAGTGTTGTATGCGGTGGGTCCCAGCAAAAAAGTATATATGGAAATTTTAGAAATAAAAGTGGTGGAAATAAAAATTAAAAATAGGCCACTTCAAAGTGACATCAACCTCAACCTCAACAACCCTTATTGCAATGTGTAGAGTGAGACCTGTCTTATCATTTTCTTTTTAAATAAAACAAAATCCCTGAAATTACATGCAAGATCCCACAACCCAAACAACTGAGATATTGTTAACCCCATCCACAACTAACATCAAAACAATCAAATCTAAATAATCTAAACTAAAAACCAAATAAACTGAGAGATTGTATACCATGTAAATTATTGAAACATTGAAATTTCATTCATAAACTTGAGTATGAAGAATAAACCAGTGGAGCGTGAAGATCTCAGTCTAAGGAAACCAGTTTTTATTTGATAAGCACTTCAACCCATCCAAGTTAATCACGCGGAACGACCAGAATGCATGAGCACTCCCTTGGCCATCGGAATTGCGACATTTTAGAGATCAACCTTTTTCCTTCTCCATGTGCCAAGCTTCAGCCATAGGACACGGAAAATTTTGAAAATTCCGGGGATGAGAATTGGGCGTGGAGGGAATTAGTAATGGGAGTTGTTTTTAGTGCGATTTTTTGGAGATTCCGGTGACGGAATCCGGCAGAAAAAATTGAGGTTAAATCTTGATTTGTATTATTTAAAATGGTTTTTTAACTGCATATTTGGATTCAGCAACCTGAAAAACCCCTAGGACGCTTTGATTGTGCAGAAATCACCTATCAAACTTGCAATTTCAATAAATTGCTGCCGGATTTTAGAGAAATTTGACCGGAAAAAGCCACCAGAAATACTTCCAAAAAGTCGCACTAAAGACTACACCTTAGTAATGTACTTGAACCATTAATCCATATATGTCATGCCCCATAACCGTACGTCATACCACATAACCGACTTCAGATTTTGCAACTTCCCTGTCACGTCAGTGGAAGAAACGATGCTAACCAGTGTCATGCGATGTGTTGGAATTAACCGGGCAAAGGCTAACGAGCGCATTAAATGCCCACTCAGGTGCAAGCTCGTTAGCCATATAACACGAGGTGAGCACAGAGTGTTCGGAAAGTCACTGGGCGCACGTGTTAGATATGATTAATACGTGTTAGATATGGTTCACTGGGCGCACGTGTTAGATATGGTTAACACGTGTTAGATATGGTTAACGAGCTTGCAGCTGAGTGGGCATTTAATGCCCTATGGCAGGTTCGTTAGCCCTTGCCAAATTAACCGTTGTTGGAATCAACCATTGAGGTGTTGTCTACCTAGTGGCAAATTTGTTTCGAGGATTAAAAAGAGTTGGAATTTAGTAAAAAAAAATTATAAATATGGAAATAGAAGTATTTGAATGATTTTTGATGGTGGAAATATATTCAATATCATCAAAAAAATTTAACACCAGAAATTTAGAAATTTAATAATTATAATTTGAATTCACATTTATCAAAATATAATCAGAATTTCCATAATTTTCTGTTAAAATTTGAAACCTAACTAAAATGTTAGGGAAAATCGTTGCTAGGAGGTAGTGTTAGGGAAAATCGTTGCTAGGAGGTAGTTGGATAAGTTGTCAACCTGTTAATGTAACAACTGGAATCTATGTGAAGTGCGACTTGGAAAAAGTGCAAATTGTTTAGGGTTTTGTTACCATTTATTAAAACAATTCATATATTTGGAAAAAATATTATTGAATAAAAATTAAGAAAATTGAGAAATTACATTGATATTTTTATAAATTACAGATATTAAAACAACAAATTCAAATCCAAAATAGTATTTCTTTACATGGAAATTAAAACAAAAGTCTCATTGATTTGGAACCAGCAGATTCAGGAAAAAGAACTGTGAAAAGAAGGAAATTTTGAAATGCAATCAGAAATTGATAACTAATTTAGCAAGCAGATCTACAGACAAAAAATGTGAATGTAAGCATGACTATGTCTAAATTAAATATTAATTTAAACTTTAGAATAGAATTTAAAACCAAGGATGCCGCTCGCCTTGGACTTCAAAAAAAAAGCACTCATGACGCTGCATTAGCAGCCCACAGGCTTTCCCATGACAAAGATAATATCAACCTACTGTCAAAGCTCACGAACATAGAAACACGGAGTTGTCTATAATGCGACTTTTTGAAGATTCCGGTGACGGAATCCGGCGAAGAAATTGAGGTCAAATCTTGATTTCTTGCAGTTAAAATGGTTTTTTAACTGCATATTTGGATTCAGCACCCTGAAAAACCCCTTGGACGCTTTCATTGTGCAGAAACTAGCTATCAAACTTGCGATTCCAATAATTCTTGCCGGATTCGGATTTCGACCGGAAAAATCCGCCAGAAAGACTTTCAAAAAGTCACGTTATAGACAACTCCTAGAAACACAGGGGCTTCCACAGGTTGGCATTTACCTTGCATCAAGTGTTGTTTAAGAATATAAAATTCCAATGATAAAATACATCTAAAATGTTAGATTCAATAAAACAAAACAAACAAAAATTAACATACAAGAAAATAAAGCTTAAATATCGACCCTCGACCCTCCAGAGTTGCAAATGATATCAAATTATGTGGTCTCATGCAAAACAAGATCAGAGATAACTCATGGCGGATAACCACATGGTTATTATAAAGGTACCTGCATTGGATTTGCACATGGGCTCGTCCTTTTGCAATAGTTACCAGGTTAATATGTTAATGAATTCATTATAAATATTTTATTATGTGCAAATTAATTTACTGTTAATGTATAAATTAGTATATGTATCGATTTGCATTTTAATAGGTATAGGTTAATATCTTAATGTTTGGAAATGAAGATATTATCCATGTTTTATTAGGTTTAAATTAATTTATTATTAATGATTAATGTATAAATTGTGAGGTTTGGGGTTGTAATATATTTGGAGAGGTATGGAACATATTCAAAAGCAATTTATAACTTGTCATTTCAAGATTAAATGAAATATTTCTTATTTTGTCCTAATGATTAAAGTAATACTTTATCTTATTGAAAGTAAGGCTATGACTAGATATTTTATGTATAAGAAGAAGTTATACAACATGGATGCTAGTCCTAAGGATTAAAGTAATACTTTATCCTGTTGAAAGTAAGGATATGACTAGATATTTTATGTATAAGAAGAAGTTATACAACATGGATGCCAAGAGGTTTCCTAAAACTATTTTTGACTCTAGCAAAAGCCCTTACCTTAGGCTCAAGAGCTAGGGTGGTATAAGGATGCTCAGTTTTGGGTGGACCACTAGGGAATAAATAAGGAGATCATCTTTAGAAGGATAATTTTAAAAATGTTATAGCTTCCAAATTTAAGAAGAAATAAAGAGCTAGAGGGGAAAGGGAAACTACTATATTATAAGGAGGTGACCAACCCCAATCTCAAAAACTAAAATTATATTTCTTTGTAGTGTTATCTTCCGGAGTCATCGCATTCATGTTTGTTGGAATCGACGTTTCGAACCAACCTCTGTGGTTCATCATTAGGAATAGATCTATTCCTGAAGATGAACCACAGAGGTTGGTTCGAAACGTCGATTCCAACAAACATGAATGTGATGACTCCGGAAGATAACACTACACAGAACACAGATCGCAGAAGCCTCAAATCATTAATTATATTTCTTCCTTGACTAGTGTTAAAAAGCAAATGAACATTACCAACATTAGAACTAATTCTCATGACCTTCATAGTGAAATTGGGATGAAAGAGTTTGTCACGTGTGAGATCCTAAGAAGGTTGTAAATGAAAAGCACTTTCTTTTAGATTGCCCATTTTATACTTACATTCTATCTAATTTTCAAAATATTTGTCACACCACCAACCTTCTTGACTTTTTAAGTCAACAAAACTATGGTAATGTGGGAATGCTTCTCTTTGAGTATGGAAACTAAATGATAGAGAATTATGATTAATCTCTTACCATCTTAAGGTCCAGTAGACCATATTGGTCTTAGTGGACATTAATCATCATCATAGTATACCTTATTAATATTTATATTATTAACGATCCTTATTAATCTTATTAATCCTTACTATTAAACTTTTCAAATGGTAATCTCAACCATATTAATAAAGGTAATTGATATCAATTAAAGACATATACCATGGTTGATATACAACCTACCTACCTAGGGAGGATTTATAGACCATGGTTGACTATGGTTAAATATGTTCAATTTATAATTGAAAAGGGTTTATTTTGGTCAGCTTATAGTTGATTATAGATTACCATAGTTGCCCACATACAAAAATAGTTGACTATGATAGATTATGATGAACTATAGTTCACCATGGTTATTCATCTTTGATCATGGTTTCCTAAGGTTCACTATGGTGGATAATGGTTAACTATAGGCAATCATGTAAACATAGGTCAACCTAGTAACTATAATTTAGTATGCAGATTATTTCATTTCATTCCTTACGAAAATAAGTGTAATGTGCAGCTTAGTACCTGTATCTTATGAAAAAGGTAATTGATAGCAAAAGTTATTGTTAATTATTAAAACTTGTGATTTGCAAGGGTCTATTTTGTAGGCGACATTATAATAGTTTAGATCTTCAACTTTTGAATTTAGGTTTCTACCTTAGAATATTAAAACAAATTTTCAAAATATTAAAACAAATAGAATTGTTAAAGTTTTTAAGTAGGGAGATTTTTATAGTTGAATTCACAAAGTTAAGATTCAAAAGTGTTTAGTTAAAACAATGAAATTTCTATTTTTCATTAAAATCATTTATAACAAAAATTTCCACAACAAATGGCATCAATTGGCTTTTGTTTGTTCTTTGTATTCTTAAATAACTAATGCATCTACAAATGCTTATAAGTATTTATAATATTTATCTTGCATTATGTGACAACTTCATATTTCAATGCCTTATATGACTCCTACACAAATTTCTCATAAAATCAAGCTAGTTATTAAAGGTAGGTAAAAATATTTGAAAGAAAAATATTATATAATATTAAAGGAACACATAATTAATTATAAAAAGACATGTTGACATAAGGGCATACCAAAGAGCTATAAATATTTAAAATGGAGGGTACATAGATTTTTTCTATCAATACATTATATCATTTTGAAATATGTTGTTAGTAAAGGAATACTTAAGTTTTAGGCATTTTATATTTTTATGAAAAAAACAATAGAAAAATATTTATAAGTATTAGGAGACTTTAAGTTATTAATAGATTAGATAGGATATCAGATCCAATTAGAAACAAATTTATGAAGGTAAAATGCAAGTCTGGTGATTTTTTTCATATATATATATATATATATAATTCAGCTCAAATGTTGATTATCAATCTAAAGAAGTTGTATTAATGAAGACTCAAATGCAGCAAGGGTTTAGAGGAAGAATTTGGATTTCATTTTCAAAAATACCTCTATATTGATATAGGAAGTGATAGAATAGCATATATGTGTTTGTTGGATTTTTTGTAGTTGATGTAATATTATTGGAGTCCTAGTAGTAAGGCTTAAAAAAAAATTGTTAAAAATTTCCCATTATAGTTTGGGAATATTTTACTTAAGTAGTGACACAATAATTACAGATCAATATTATATATAAAGGTAGATCTATTTATAAAATGATTTCACATTTAAAATATCAAAAATAGACATATTAAACCACCAAAAAAATCATAAAATAAAATTGTGATTGTTAAAAATTTTCAAAATTTTGAGTAAATTTTGTAGATTATTTTGAAAAATTACACATCAATTAAAAGTCAAACATGAGTTTGACACACTTACCTAAAAATGGAATTTTCATAAATAATGAAAATTTTATAAATATTGAGATTCGATGTGTATTGTTTTTCATAAATATTGAGATTTGATCTGTGTACTATTATGACACCTGGTAATATATAGATTTTTTTTTTTAATTTCATAAATATTGAGATTTAATGTGTTTATTATTTTTTATAAATATTGAGATTCGATATGTGTATTTTTATAACACTTGGTAAAATATATATATATATAATTTCTATTTTTAACAAATTTTATTTATAACATTGCAAAATTAATCAATAAGAACTAGATTAAAATTTCAAATAATTTTCAAAATATTTAATATAATAATTATATTTTTCAAAACTTAAACCAATTTTATAAAATCTTTTTAAAATTTTCAAAACTAATTAAAAATCAAACCATTTTAATTACCATATAATTTTATAAAAAAAAAAAAGAATTTGTTAAAGCAAAGTCATTTCATCCCGTACAAAAATAAAGCAAAAAAAAATTACTTGTTCAAGCATAAAAAGAATTAAGAATTAAAAATCATATTACATATTTTTTTAAATATATTTATGTTTAATTCATATATTAATTCTTTTTATAATTAATAATAATCATAATTAAAAAAATTATATAATTAATTTTTAATTTTGACGATATGAAATAAAGATAAATATTTCAATATATATCAACATTTATAAGTTTTATATATTTTTATTTTATTTCACATGTAAGTAAAATAAACTAAAATTAAAAAATTGTGAAACACTATTTTAGTTATATATTAATGTATTATTAACATTAACGTATTTTTTCCAAAAAAAATATAATTGAATTACCAATGGAGTCATTCAATGCTTCGGTAAATACATCACTATATAGTTAAGATACATTGTATTTTGGGATTGTGTTTTTATCACTAACATTGTATTTTGGAATTGTATTTTATATATTTAAAAATATTTTCATATTATTAATTTAAATAATTTTTATATTTTTTAGTAGTAATATTGTAAATTTTATAATAAAAAACGATATTGGTTTAATATTACAAACGTTATATTTTAATATTATATTTTGAAATTCCGTCCTATATATTTGTAAGTGATTTGATATCATTATTTAAATCTTTATATTTTTTAAGTAGTAATATTGTAAATTTTATAATAAAAAATAATATTTATTAAATATTTAAAACCATTATATTTAATATGAAAGAGGAAAAGAGAATTTTCAAAGTTTGTTATTTTTAATTATTATATATACATTTGTTAATTGAGATGGAGGGGTTTTCATTTTGTGGTGGGATAAAGGGGTTGTAGGTGACAAATTTATGTGGTGAATGTGAAGGAGTTTTACTTTAGATTGTCTGAGCTCAAAGGTGGTTTTGAGGGCAATTTATTCTGAATTTTGTAGTCGATAGTCGGTAAGGGTTATACGTGGTGGTTAGATGGAAGAACTCGTGGATTATCCTTCTGACCCCTATGAATTTGCCCAAATATGGGTCGACCCTTCCCCTCTGATGCGTTTTATGGAGGATAGGGGTACATATGTCATTTTATCAAAGCTAGATGGACATTGGGTCGAGGGGGTAGTTGTTGATACATCCCAACCTCAGTCATTATCCATGTGTTTGGAATTGATTGTAAGTCTATCACCTTTTCCATCTATGCAAGATCGAGGGACTTTAGTAAAGTCAACAGATTTCACTAAGCCTGTGGTGGTGGATACAATGCCCTATGTCGATGGGGAACAAGAGTTTTCTTCTTTGTTGCTCTCGGAAGTGATCGTGTGTCCGAGTTTGGAAGATAGACCAAGGAATGTATGGGAGTAGTTAGGGGTTCTTCACCCATAGGGGCCGAAGCAGCTTTAGAGTGAGTTCTTTTAGGGTGTGCTGATGGTCTTTATGCCCTATTATTCTAGCAAATTTGGATGCATACTAGAGTATATATCTTTTGTAAGTTTTTATTCGAGTTTTTTAGGTGGAAACCCTAGTAGCAGTGAACTAGTTGTGTGAGTACCAAGCACTGTGGAAAGGTGCCCCTAGGACAAAAACCCTAACTAGGAGACTTTGACAGAAGAATAGGGAGCCTCGGAAAATATGACAAGCACATTTGTTCCAAAAATAGGAGAAAAAAGGGTTGATGCATGAAAACCCTAAATTGGCTCTTGAGGAGGACATTCATGTTAGAAAATGTAACTAGTTTCGGTTTTCATAAGTATCTTTATACTTATGACATTGTATATTTTTGTAAAAATAAGAAAAACAATTATTATTTTCTAGCATGGGTTTCATATTAAGTTGATTTATCACTAGGTCAATCATGTTCTTCATGCTTCTATGGTTTGTCACGTCAAAAGAGTATTTGTCATAAGTTTTTAAGTCAAGTCCCATTTGGATTTTGACAAGAAAGAGAAAAGAGAAATTATTTTATTTTGAGAGAAAAGAGAAATTATTTTATTTTGATTAAAAATGTCAAATTTGTCCCTATAAGCCCAAGTTAGCCATACTAACAAAACTCACCCTAGGAAAGGCCTATTCGACCCCTTGAAAAGGGTATATATAGAAGTGAGCTCGACTCATTAGAAGACATCCAAGTAAGTTTGATCTCTTGTGCAAGAAGGAGCTAAACATTTGTGAGAAAGTCAAGCAAAAGGAGAAGAAAAGCGAAGTCAAAAAAGAGAGAATCTACCCTAGAAAAACTCACACTCGAAAATTCCAAAGTTGCAGGGAAGCCAAAAATTGCAGTCATGTTGCAGGTTGGAAAAATTCTATTGCAGGGATTGAGATCTAAAGCTTGACCGATTTTGGAAGGGTTTGACCATCATTGACTTGTGAAGACTTGTTGGAAAGGCTTGGAAGGAGGGCTAACTTGGGGCTTGTGAGTGGACTTGTTCTTGACATTTGGGTCTGGTATTTCTCATTTGATCTCATTCTATAAGAAGATAAGAGATTATTTTTGGGTTTTCCCTCGCTTGGAGCGTATATTTTGTGTCCATTGTCTTTTATGATCTTCATGGTCTATAGTCTTGATAATTGTTTGATGAAAAGAATCTACTAAAGAATAATAAGAAGCTAAGTAAAGTTCACAAGCAATTATTAAGGATATGAGAATTATTTAAATAGTTGTCAAAATAGATTCTCCAACTATTAGAAAATTATATATTATTGAGCAATGGAGCACATAAAATATTGCAAAAACACAAACAAACAAAAATGCATAAAACAAGAGAGACACAGATATACATGGTTCACCCAATTTGGGCTACGTCCACAGAGAAACAGTCAGTCCTTCCTTTTATATTATCCAACAAAATGAAGAGATACAACCTACAACAGATCTATTGTAATTTCCTCTTCGCTCTCACACAATCTCCTCTCTCTTTCTCGCTCAAAATACACATACATTCAGCTGCAACACAGTTCCCTCATATATAGTGAGGGGTTTCTTTCTAGGGGAAAAAACCCTAAATTAAACATAACTTCTACCGTCATATCATCAGCCTAATGAACGACCCAGATTGACTACAACATTATAATATTTTACAAGGAAATTTTACATCTATTTTTAGCTTCAGGGGCGCTGCCGCCAAACCCTCGCCAGGGGGGGCTCTAAAAATCGTCGTCGCCCCCCTGGCGGCGAAAAAATGGGTGGAATTTCCGCCCCATTATGAACTGAGGTCCAATGCGGCGATACCTCTGAATAAAGAAGATAATCAGGCTCCATACCCAAGACCAACATTTCAATTACCTAAGTTAGTGCGAATAACAAAATTGGTTGTGGTGGGTCAGGCGAGGGGGGGGGGGGAGATTTTCAATTAATTTCCTATGGGATTGGGTTAGCAGAGAATGGGGTAAGATTTTAGAAAAATTTCCCACAGTAAGTTCGCTCGCTCGAGGATGGTTTACGTTTTGTTTTAGCTTGGTCGAAGTAGCTTCCTGGATTTTGGGGAGAAATTGGAGCATTAACTCCAAAGGGGCTTCACCCAATGAACCTCTGACATATCGCATGCGTTCGTGGCATACTGAACAATAACCCTAATTTGACTGCATATTGGAAAATACCTCTAAAAATCATATTATTTTAACCCCATACCAATAAGAATCCAATGCACTTTCCCAATTTAAAAAACCCCTACTTTCACTAGATATTATGGTTATCCTTTATTCATTAACAATTTTTATACCCCTTTATATTTTTTCATTAACGTTGAGCTCCATTTTTTATACCTATCAATATAAAAAACCTTTACCCCTATTATATGTTCAATATATTATGCCATCTTTTCCTAAATATATATCCCCTAATATGAATGCACGTGGTATGTATTTCTCTTCCAATGAAGCCCCTGTGATTGACTCCACATTGGTTATGTTGAAAACGTGGACTCCTTTATTCGATACCAGTTGGGAAAGGCTCAATTATGCTCCAATTTGGGTTTGGTTTCCAAGGTTACTGTTACAATATTGTTTGATGAACAATTTTCAGGCCATTGGAAATAAATTAGGGAAATTTTTGGAAGAAAACATGTCCTTCCTATCCATGGGAAACATGTCTCTTGCCTATATATTGGAAAATTTGGAACCTGTAAAGGTATCTTTGCAGAACTTGAAATGAGTTATCTTAGATTGTCCCATTGTCAAACCCTGGACTATGAAGGGACCCCCTTCATATGCAAAAGGTTCCATAAACATGGCCATTTAGTGTGGGATTTATCCCTCCCTTTCATAGCTCAAAAGGGCTCTGTAGAACATCAGTCAACCAAAAAAAGGGGGTTGTAGACAGAGGGCTAGAAGAAGATGGATGATATTATTCCTCTAGTCACATAGTTAGAGTAGGATCTTCATGTGACATAGCCTCAAGATTTGGTTTTCTCTAGCGTACAAGATCAATAAGACATAGAAATAGACTCAGCACTAGTGAGAAAAGCATAGTCAAATGTTCCTCCTTCTCCCATGGCCATTCCTCAGGGTGATTTTTCTCTCCCTCCCTCTATCAAATTCAATTATTTCCTTTTTAGGATTGGATATGAGAATTAACTTCTCCTTTATCCCCTCTTTTCCCATGGCTTCCTCTCCCCCCTTGACTATGTCTTCTCAAGTGCCCCATCCATGTCCCTATGTTTCTCCATCTTGTCCCTCCTCGAGGGTTGCACTTCCCTTTGCATAGGAAGACCCCTCTGAATCCATTTCCCATTACAATCTTCAACATAGAGCTTTTAAAGGAGCCTCTTCACAATGTTTCAGAGTATTGGGTCCTTCTTCCATGCCCAAGCCCAGGGCTCGATCAAGGGGATGCAAATCACACCTTTCAAAAGCCCAATTGGGAGCTAGACAGAATGTAGATGCAGGGAAAAACTATCGATAGATGGGGTGCTTAGAGCAATAAGAACCCTAGGTGGTGTTTCCTCATGATAATACCGTCCTTTAATTTTCATGGTTTCTCTAGCCCATTTAAAAATAAGCCCTAAGCATATTGGTGTTTTCACATTGTCCGAACATTTTGTTTCTCTAAGAAACCATGGGATAGGGAGACAAATTTACATAGTCATTGAAACTCTTTTTCCTTGGTGGATTTTTGTCTATTTAAATTCTAGGGGGAAATTTGGTGGCCTTGTCATTTTTAATCTCATAAATATCAAAGTTCTCACTTCCTAGGGCTTTGATTTGACCTTGGGAGCAGAAGTATTTTCTACAAAACTGGGGATGGACCTGCTAGTAGTAAATATTTATGGTCCCTGTTAGGATCATTTTTGGGAATAACTGATGAGAAAATCCTTCATGTTAGTAGGAAATATCATTGTTGGGGAAGATTTAATTTTTTTGTTGGGGGCTTCTGAAGTTTGGGTTCCTCATGCTAGGCCATATTCCCTTTCTGCTTTTTTCTCACACCTCCTTGTGGGTCACAACCTCCTTGATGTGGACTTGATAAAAAATAAGCCTACCTAGAGGAACTGACAAATAGGAGATGTTATGGTCATAAAATTCCTAGATAATTTTCTCTTGGAAGAGCCCCTTGTTGATTTTTCAAGTGCAATAGATACAAGAACAAATTTCTGAAATACTGATAATTACTTCTAATGATGTAGATCTTCTTATAGCAACTCATGTTTATCATTAAGCAAATACACTTCATAAATGCAACCATAAATTCATAAGGAAGGTAGAGATCATAATGCACAATGAGAACACAAGATTCACCCTTGGACAAAACACTTGGGGGGGAAATCCAACAACCTTTTCCTTAGAGAATTTTTTCAATTCAACAGGAGATACACCTAATACTTCTAGTCAATTATGATAGTCAAACTGACCAACAATGTTATAGTCAAGACTAGTCAAAAAACCTTTTTTCAAGTCAATCTTTTTCCCATCAACATCGACCCTCTTTGATTTACCTGGCTTGAATTTTAGCCTCCCAGAATATGCCCAGAAACTCAGCCTTGCTACCCATAATTTCAGCCTTGCTGCCCAGAATATGCCAAAAAAGTAAGACATGTGAAGTATATATATATATATATATATATATATATATATATATATATATATATATATATATGATTTAGAATAATTCATCCTTCTTGTCCTTCTTCATCCTTCTTCTTCTTTGCTTGGTTCCCCATAATATGTATTCTTATGTGAGAGATTGAATGGTGCCTTGTGGAGGAGGTTGAGTGCTCTATATATAGTGTTCTACCTATCTGAATGGGTGTCTCTTCACTGGGGCTGACTTGACTTAAAGGAGGGTTGACTTGACAAGTTTGGAGCCAAAGATTCAAATTTCAAAATTTTGTTTTTTAAAACCGACATGAATAACATGTCTTGCATTAATATTTTCAATCGATAACCAATAAAAATGGCATGACGAACATGTCTTACAATTTCATTATATATTTCAACGGCTAAAACATTAATTATGAAGACTGACCATAGGCTTGAAAATTCAACACTCCCTCTTATCTATGGAGGTATTCATAATCACTATATAGAAGTTCTCATGTTGACAAATTTCTCTAAGAAAAGGTTATGACAAATCCAATTACCATAATCTAGTCAACAGTTGTGACACATGGTAAAACAGGTTACCATAATCTGATTAACAACTAAGACACATGGTAAACCAATACCATCAACAAGTTATCATGATTTGGTCACAAATGTGATAGATGGTAAACCCATAGCATCAACAAGTTACCATAAGTTGGTCACAATTGTGACACATGGCACATCTTTAGCATCAACTAGTCGCCATGATTTTGGTCAGTGCCTCTACGCCATGGTATACTAACTAGTCTTGTTTCACCATCATCATGGTCAATCTCTTTGACTCGTGGTAAAACCCTAGGGACACACTAATTCCATTGAGTCATTTGGTCCCAAATCTAAAAGGCCTCACTCTAGGCCATGATGAGCTCACTCTACCTATCTAGAGAGTAATATGATCCCAATGATAAAAGGCACCCATCAACTAAGTGATCCTAGGCCTCTAATCCTCAGATAGATATTTCTAACGAGGTATTTTCTGCATCAAATGGAGATCATATGCCAAAGTTACGACCCTGAGAAGTTGATGTACCCATTTACCCAAATGGGGCCCATAGTTTTCCACTTCATCTCCTAGGGTTAGGTTTTTGGATGTTTAGGGTTTTCCATTGTTTCTCAACAATAAATAGGCCTTTGAGCCTCAGTATAACATATTTCATGGGCATGTAGTGGCCACATCTTTCTTAGAGATAAGCTACCATCATCTGAGCTAGTCTTATTTTCATTTTGTTTATAAGCATATTTCAGTATTTGATATTAATGAAATGAAGTGTTGTTTCTATAGCATCTTTGTATTTATTGTTATATATGTAATTTTTTGCGTTCCTGATTAAATCTGGATCATGTCCTTTCCTGTTAACACCATACATGTATGTTGCTCGGCATCATCCCCATCCATATGCCCTCCTAGTGGCGACTCTTCAGGGTCGAACAGGGGACATAGATATAACCTGTGATCCCTATCAAAACCCTCCTTTGGAACGGTATCCACATCTAGCCTTGGGAGAGGTTGGGCCCCCTCTCTCCATCTAGGATTCCCAACATCTCGCGTGGATGTCAATCACACATATCCAAATCCATGAACAAGGTTTGTCTTGACATAATAGTTGGGAGATAATTATCACTAGAAGGGGTACTTAGAGAAAGGGACACCCTGTCTTGCGTTCACCCATGAAGTGGCCCTCCTTCAACTGCTGAGGGTTAGCTAGCCCCTCCAAGAAGCTAACTCTCAAATATCTGATCTTGTTAGACAATTTTAATAGTATCTTCCTTTAGGAAACATTGGGTACAATCTCTAATGTTGAACATGCCTTGGAAGGCTTATGCAAAAATTCGACTTTCTTCATTGTCAATTTGAGAGGTCGTTCGGGGGGAGTAGCAATGGGTGTTAATTGTAAATCTATGGAAATTATCAATGTTTGGGGGCATCACAACTATGTTGTTGCTAACATATTTTCAAAGGAATTCGGTATACAATTTAGGATTGTTAATATTTATGGCCCTTGCCAAGACTGATTCCTTTTCTGGAACGACCTAATGAACAAAAATTTTATGAATTGGGATCATTTGATTATTGGGGGAGATCTAAAATTCTCGTTAGGAAGGGCCAAATTTTGGGGTGATCATGCCCATGCGGATTCACTCACAGATTACTTTGGACATCTTTTAGATTCCCACCATCTTATTGACATTGATACGGTCAAAATACTGCCTACATGGAGAAATCGTCGGGTGGGGGAAGATATGATAGCCAAAAGATTGGACCCTTTCTTGACTCGAGAATCATTACTAGATCACTTTTCCCTTTTTAAACAATGGGTTGGAGCGAGGGGTTCCTCTGATCACCACCCTATCTATTTGCAACTTGTAGGTCATATCAATAAACCGAGAGCCCCCTTTAAATTTAGCGCAACCTGGTTGAAGGAGGAGGCATTCAAAGTATGATTTTAGAGAATTGGCACCCTTGTGAATAAAGGGAGGATCAGTTGATGGCCTTTAAATTAAACAAAAATCTTATTAATATAAAAAGGAAGACATTGGAGTGGATAAAAGGAAAAAGGCAGAGAGATGAGGAAGCCCTAAAAAAGATCAAATCAGATAGAACAACTGGAAAATCCTAGAGGTGGGGTTTATTTAACTAACAAACCAAAACTACACTTAATCCAATTAGAAATGGCCAAATAAAGACTACTGGAAGCTAAAGAAGAAACCTGGAGATTGAAAAGTAGGGCAATATGGCTTCAGGCAAGGGATGACAATAAAAAATCTTTCAACAATATTTGAAAGGAAGAAAAGACATTAAAACCATCTGGTCCCTTGAAGATGCAACTAGTAACAAGGTTTCAAACTTCAGGGATCTGGCCAGGCTGAGCATTCAACACTTTCAATCACTCTACTCTTCTCCAAGGTAGGCTACAATTGGGGAAATCATGAACATCGCTCAAATTTTTCCTAGATTTGTTAACGAAGAGGATAATGAGGAAATATCACAGCCCATATCTCCGGAAAACTGGAGGCAGTACTACATTGGTTCAAGGAGGATAAAAGTCTTAGACCTGATGGGTGGTCCGTTGAATTCTATCACAGTTTTTGTGAACTACTCGACTTTTATTTGTTAAAAGTCGTTGAGGAATGTCGGAGTTCAGGGCAGATGTATGGAGCTTTCAACTCCACATTTATTGCGATCATACCAAAATCGGACACCCTAAATTCATTTGATGATTACAGGCCTATCTCGTTATGTAACGTCATATACAAAATCACAACAAAAATCATCGCCAATAGAACTAAATCGATTCTCTCCCACCACATATCAAAGGAGAAGTTCGCCTTTTTGGAGGACTGTCAGATACACGAAGCCATAGGTGTTGCTCAGGAGGGCCTTCATAGCTTAAAAACAAAAAAAGTGAAGGGCTTGATCCTCAAAATAGATCTCTCAAAAGCCTTCGACAAAGCATGTTGGCTTTATATTAGATTGATGCTTACCCATTTGTGTTTCAACACATCTTTTATTAACTGGATTATGTGTTGTATTACCTTTGCATCATTTGTGTTCCTGATTAATGGAGATGCCTCAAACTTCTTTCATGCATAAATGGGACTCTGGAAAGGTTGCCCACTATCCCCTCTATTATTTATATTGATTATGGAGGGGTTGAGCAGGTTGTTAACAAATGTGAAAAGAAGAGGATCACTTAAAGGTGCACCTGTTGTAGGGGAGATCCTCCTTACACACCTACTATTCATAGATGATGTTCTAATTTTCCTCGATGGATAGCAAAATGATTCGGTAGAATTCTAAGCTTTATTGGATTTATTCTGCAAGGCAACAAGTATGATCACAAATAATTAGAAATCCACTCTTACAATTGTTGAATCTTATGAGGATGAATTATCACTTGCCCACAAATTGTTCCCTTTCCAAAATAAAACCCTTGAAGATGGAATAAAATATCTTGGTTTCCAGCTGAAACCAAATGACTATAGAAAAGATGACTGAATGTGGCTCATGTAAAAAATAGAGAAAAGAATAAAAATTTGGATTCATAAGTGGTTGTCCCATGATATGAACTTAAACAGGAATGCAAAAAAACACAGATATAACCATAAATGCATAGATGTAGCAAAAATAACACTTCATTTCATTAATATCAAAGAACCAAAATATGCTTACATACAAAATGAAAATAAACTAGCTCGAGCAATGGTAGTTTATCTCTAAGAAGAGATGTGGCGGCTACATGCCTCTGAATTGTGTTACAACGAGGCTCAAGGGCCTTTTTGTTGTTGAACAACAAGGGAAAACCATAAAAAACCAAAACAGTAATCCCATGAGATGGAACGCCAAGAGTTTGTGGGCCCTGTTGAGGTTAGTTGGGCAGCCAACTTCCCGGGGTCGTAACTTTGTCATATTATCTTCATTTGGCACAAACAATACCTCATTGGAAAGATCTCTCTGAGTACTACAGGATTCATTGTAGACCCTTGCCTATGGCTATGGGCCTGTTGCAAACCTAAAAAAATTCATTTAGGGGGTCAAAACTTCTATGGAAGTTTAGGACCCAACAAACTGCTAAAAATAGTAAATGTTGTTATAAACAAGGAAACTAATGAAACCCACTAGAGGTGTAGATGGAATAGGCGAGTGGCCACCAATATCCATCTGGATCAGTCATCCCTCCTTAGGAAGCAATTGTCCACATTGCATGCATAGCCTCCATGAGGTGAGGAAATTTCTATTGAACCTGGTCCCTGGTGAACCACTTACCCTCGTGAAGGAGTTGGTCTACTTTGACTACTCGATATAGTTGGAACCTTTGTTAGCGAGTGTTCTTGATTTGCGTGTTCATGTTCCGATCAGTTGTAGCATGTTCCATGCAGTCTGAGTTTAACTCCGTTGGTGTGAGTTGTTCTACAATGTCAGATATATCCAGTAATGGTGGACAGTATGGTCGAAGGCGGTCCACATTGAACATTGGGTGCAAACCAAGGAATGGTGAAATGCTGAGCTAGAAGGAATTATTCCCTACAACCTTGGTGATGGTGTACGGGCTATATCGGAGTGGGAGACGCTTGTGGTGGGGCCCAACGAGGCACTCCTTCTACAAATGTAGCCAAATTTTGTCACCCACCTGGAACTTGTGTGGCACTCAATGCTGATTATGTCATTGCTTGTACTTAACATTGGCTCTATCCAATATGTCATGGCAATGCTGGCAGATGTGTTGATCACGCTCAATGAAGTTGTTATCCCTGTCAGCTTCGGACTGGACATGAGCTGAATTTTCCTGAGTAGCTGCAAATGGTATGGCCACATCAATGGTACATAGTGGCTAGAATCCCAACCCCACTTGAAAGGGGTTGTGGCCAGTTGAGTTATGAAAAGATTTGTTGTAATTGTGTTGGAAATATGGGAGGCTTTCATCCCATGTGTGTCGATGCTTAAAGTTGTACATACGTAGAATGTGTATGATCATCCTATTGACAACCTCTGTTTGGCAATCAGTTTGGAGATGGAAAGTCATGGACTTAGTGAGCCTTGTATCGAGCATCGTGTTAGCACCTAAATCTACCCTAGGCTGAAGGAAGGCAAAATTCAGGGTAACCACAAACCACGCTCAGTCTGGTAGCTAGCCCTACCAGAACAGGAGAGGGCTCTCTCCGAGTCACCCTCAGTGAATAGATAAACGAAAAGGGCCTGAGATGACTTATAGTGAAATATTTATCTTAGGATAGTAAGTGAAAATGGATACAAGAAACAATTTTCATGAATGACCGAGCTTCTGGGATGGTATGGGACCAACGGTCAGCAAAGAATAGAGAATTTAATACAAAGGCACAGATTATTCCGTGAGGCAAGGCAGGCGGAAAATGTAGCAATTTAGTTTGAAGTAACGCGGAATGAGTATATTGCTGAAGAGAGTGAAAAGGGCATAGTTACATGAATCCTTTTCAACAGAAGAAAAACACTGAACATGAAATTTTCCCACAGGCAGAGCAATAAAATTGAATTCTACCTAATCTCACTCAGAAAATTTCACTGGAAATGAACATGAATTGAATTATGAGACATAACGAAATACATATGAAAACATAAGAGACACATTTGCTACACTCACAACCACAAGAATCTCATGAAACAGAGCCGCTGCCTTTCATTAATTCTCTGTTAAAAATACACAGTGAAGAAACAGAGTTTCTTTCCCACAGTCTCCCAGAAGTTACAAGCCAACCAACCCTTTGCAAATAGCTTACATACAATATATAGAATGTGCCATGAAGAGATATAACGCCCAAGGTTTGGGGAGTTATTCGAATCATTAGAAAATGGAGATGAAGAGCCAACCATCAGCTACAGGTGCAGTGCTACAAACATGACATTTGGCTTGGGTGACCGTTTGCCTTCCTTCGCCACTTGGATAGAAGCCCATATGGAGAGAAAATGCTTTAAATTCCACCTTTGGTGCCAAAAAACCGAATTTTAGATGAGCAGGCCCACTTGGAGAAGTCGTGAACAGAAATTTCGCGAAATGGAAGCAAATTTGGCAATTTTTCCTCTGTGCGCCGCAGCATTTTCTCTGTGCGCCGCGCTACTTTGGGGTTTGTTTTGGGGGACTTGCAGGTGTCCAAAATGTGCCCAAGTGGGCTTGTTGGAAATCCTGCCATGTCTACTTTCTAACCCAACTGGAATTTTTGACTTTGGTGCTCATTTGCCCCTCCAAATATTTATTCTCCCAGGATTGCTTCCTGTGTGTCAAAAAAGGGGCAGAGAGGCCATTTTTTGGGTGTTTTTGACCTCTAGGAGACTCAGATCTTGCCCAAATTTCTTGTCCGGACACCAGTAGTCGTGATTTTCCATGCTGAATCCAAAAATGCAAACCATTCCTCATTTGGAGCTCTAGAATTTTAGCACCGCGCCACTGGGAGAAAAACCTTGTTTTTTGCCCAAAAATTTGTGATGTGACCAAAAATTCCCCAAATTTCTTGAAATTTGGGCTGGAGGTTCTCTATGGGGTGCTATGATGTGCCAAGGAAGCCTCAGCCAAGATTCGAAGCCGATCTTGCTCTTTTTCCCTTTTTGCCTTTCTTGTTGCTTTCCTCAATTTCGCTTTCAAACTCTTTATTCGGGCCTTGGCGCTCATGTTTCGTGTCCTGTAATGAAAAGCCATGTGTCTCAATAGAGCAAGGTCCTTGTCGGCCTTGTCTAGCAGCCTCTCCAAATGCATGTTGACCCTCTCAAGGTTGGCCTCCCGATCCTCATTGATTTCTTGCTCCAAAGATGTGAGCTCAACCCTTCTTCTTTGAGCAGCTTGGCGATGCTCACGAATGTTTTGCAGCTCCATGATCACCTGCTGATCCTCTAGCTGCTTGTTTCTCTGTTCCAGGTACTTCATGTTCCATTTGGCCCTCTCCAAGTCAAGGGATAAGGCCTCAATCTCTGATTGCTACTCCTGGATGATCTCTTTGAGCTCTGCATGTGTTGGCTCTGTGTCTGTCTCATCATCATGAAGGAGAATGAATTCAGTCTCTCGTTCACCTGATGGCCCTCTCGTCATGCATAGGTTTCTTGTCCTTGTCCTGTATTGCTCTGAGGGAAGCATCAGCAAGAAAATCCAACTTAACCTTCTCTTTTTTCCTGATTAGGGTTTCCTGGAGTATTTTATTCAACTGCTTGATTTTGACTTTGGAGACCTGATTCCTTGTGTAGTAATGAGTAGCCATGTGTCTTTGAAATTTGTTCTCTTTTGGCCCTCTTAAGAAGATTTTTTAAATGGAAATTTACTTTGTCAAGCCAAAACTCCCTATTTTCATTGATTTCTCCTGCAATTAGGTCAACTGAAGACATCTGCTCCCTTTGTTGCTGAAGTTCCCTTTTGAGTCCTCTAGTCTTTGGATTCTTCCTTGTCACTTGCTCTTGATGCTCATCTGAATCATCTGTGTCAACTAATTATTTTCCCTTTACATCTTCTTTGCTAACATCAACCTTATGCTTATTCAAGAGTAGTTGATTTATTTTCAATTGCTTATTATCCTGCTCTAGGAAACAAATCATGAAATTGACCTTAGAAAAATTGTCCCTGAGCTCTTTGATCTTAGCATCTTTCTCCATGATGACCTAATCTACTATCTTATGCTATTCATTAACATTCAAGTTTACTATATCAGTGTAAAGATGGAATTGCTCCTCATCTTGCAAAGGTGCCTTATGTTGTGATGGTGATCCCTGTTCTGCTGATGTAGGCTTGGACCCTTGCAATTTGATGGGCTTGAAAAAAGATTTGAGGCAATTTGGCACAATTTCAGGCCTTTTAGCCCTGTGCGCTGCGCTCTCTATGTGCGTCGTTCCAGTGTAAATTTACACTAGAAATTTTCTTCCAGTGCGCCGCACTCCCTCTGTGCATCGTGCCTTTTTACAGGAGCATTTTGGAGGCCTTCCCGGTGTCCAAATTGGGTGCAGGATAGCTCGTTGGAAAGGTCTTTGAGTCTAGTTTCCAAAACAGCCACAATTTTTTAATTTGGAGTTCTTTTTCCCTATAAAAAGTCAAACCTCCCAAGACTGGTAAAAATGTGCCAAATGAGGCTGCCTCAAGGCATAGTGCTGTTGTAGTCAACTTTTGAATGCCTTCCTCAACCCCAAATTGAGCTCATGATAGCTCATTGGAAATATATTTGTGTCTAGTTATCATTTGACTCATCAATCAAGTCATTTGGCCAACCGAGCTAGGAGAAAACTTGATTTTCCCAAGGTCACTTCAGAGGTGCATCAATTCTCCTGAGGCAATTGTAGTTTTGACATTTCTCTAAAACCATGACACCTGTGTAAAAAGTGAAGGAGGTTTTTCTTCCTTGGCCTGTTGTGGACAAAAATCTCTCTCAGTTTTTCCAAATTCATCTTTCCTTTCTCAGAAACATCATTTGAGTAAAACCGACCCCGATGTGTGGAACTAGAGATTTGTCGAAATGAAGCGAAATAAAGGGGATAGGGAGCTTTTGAATTCTTGAGGAAATTTTGGGAAGTAGGGAGGGATGTTAGAAATTAGGGGAAAGTGGAATATCTGAAATTGAGTGAGGGGAAGGGGTCCAAAAAGGCAAAACACAGGTCCAACCTAGAAAATTGCCAGGTTGTAGCAAGAAACTAGGGTTTGTGTGAAAATGAGGAATTTGGGGGATCTCAGTGATGGGAAGTGTTTGATAAGGTACTTTAAGGATAATGGAAGGTGTATGAACATCAGGATACAAGTTTTGCCGATGATTTGACTGTCCAAGAGAAATTGCCCTCAAAACCCTAGGAGAGGGAAATGACCATAGCTAGGCGGTACTGAAGCATGAACAAGGTGTAAAATGACCCATTGGAACCTGACATGATGATGACAACCCTCTGAATGATGGTAGACTCAGCTGAATAGTGACATTGACCGACATTTGGACAACTTTGGAAGGAGTGAAAGCAAACCCTAGACCTAGTACCTAGTGACCAAATTTTGCTTGAAGACTCACTGAAATGATAAAATTTGACCTTGAAACCTTAAAATAACTTGGTAAGAGCATGTTTGATCTCTGCCGGAGGACTGATAAGACCGACTCTAGCACATCGACCAGAGACTTTACCAAAATGTACTTAGGAACCTATTGTCCCAATATGATATAATGGATTGTGGGATCCCAAAGTGTATCCACACTCGTTTCAAGAAGAGCTTAGCAGTGGCTTCTACTATGATACTCTTCTTACAGGTTTCCAGAATGGCCATCTTAGAGAATATGTCGACAATCATGAAAACACAGTCATTTCCATGCTTAGTAGAAGGAAGGCCTGACATGGAATTCATGGAGATGGATTCCCAAGGTCGACTAGGAGTAGGCAGAGGAGTATATAGGCCTTTCTTCTTGATGATCGGTTTGGAAATGGCGCAAGTAGTGCAAGATCTGATATACTTCCCAATATCATGTCGAAGGTTCGACCAATAAAAATACTTCTGCAGCACTACCACTATTTTCTCTACCCCGAAATGTCCAGCGACCTGACTATAGTGCGCCTCCCAAATCATCTTGACACACTAGCTTGAAGGAACACAAAGGTGTCCCTGGTGGAAAAATAGTGCATCCTGGAGGTGAAAATTTGGAACTTTCTTGCCTTTCAGGAGCGTCTGGTATGTGTTGTCGAATTATGGATCGCTCTTGTAAAATGCAGCCACACCGAAGTTTTGTGCCCACAAGATTCGAGAATAGTGGTCAGTGTCGGGACCAGCGATCGGCTGAAGCAGTCTACAAAATTGTTGGTGTTGCCCTTCTTGTATTTAATGTTCAAATGGAACTGTTGCAGGTAAGTGGACAATTTCTGAGTTCGATCATTCTGCAACTTCTCTTGTGTCTGTATGAACTGCAAGGGTCGGTGGTCTATGCAGATGACGGTTTTCTTCCCCATAATGTAATGCTTCCATTGTCACCAAGTCTGCACAATGGAGTACATCTCTTTGCCATAGGTGGGATACTTTCGGATTGTGTCTGAAAGTGTCTGACTATGATATGCCACTGAATGCCCTTGCTGAGTAAGAACTTCACAAATAACATAGTTGGAGACATTTGTCTCAATATCAAATTATTGTTGTAGGTCTAGTAATGTGAGCACTAGTGCAGAGCAGAGGCGATGCTTCAACTTAGAAAATTCCTTCTATTGGGATTCGGACCAAAGGAACCTTGCTTTTTCTCCTCCCTTAATGACTTGATTCAAAGGTCAAGTGATATGAGAGAACCCCAACATGAACCTGCAGTAGAAATTGGCAAGACCAAGAAAGTTGTGGAGCTTTGTTAGAGTGGTTAGGGCTGGCGAATCCCAAATGACTTGTATCTTGGTTGGGTCCACATGCACACCCTACTCAATAATGATGTACCCTAGATATTGAACCTGGGTCACACAAAAAGTGCAGTTCTTGAAATTGGCACACAACTTGTGTTTCCGCGGGGTTTGGAGGACCTGTGGAATATGTTGGAGGTGCTCTCCCGAACTTTGGTTGAAGATCAGGATGTCGTCCAAATACACCACCATGAATGCATTGGTGAAGGGTCATAATATGTCATCAATCACCCTCAAGAATGTTGCGGGGGCATTGTTTCTCAGTGATCAAAGAGATGGCGGTAAGCAGTGATACCTTCGGTATCTTGTACAACTTATTGCCCAAAGTAATAATAACAGTGCAAGGCCTAGACTCATACATAGCATGTCGCTTCCACAAGTATGATTGGCCTAATAATACATCACAAACTTCAAGAGGAGCAATATCACACAGTACCTCATTTGTGAAGGGCTTGATGTTGTAGGGAAGGCAGTAATGTTGGCTGACACGGAGATCTCGTTCTTGGTGAAGCCAGCTGATGGTGTATGATTGTGGATGTGTTGTGTTCGGTAGGCCCAACCGCTTCACGACCTCTGCTGAAATGAGGTTCTTTTGGCTCCCGATGTTGACAATGAACTGCAATGGAGAACCCTTCACCCACATCTATGAGTGGAAGAGGTGATCCCCCTCCTCTAGATCTTTGAGCTCATCCTTCTGGATCTTGGTGGTGGCAACGGTGGCACTGGGCTCCATGTCAATAATCTGCTTCCCTTTGTCATTCCCCTTGTCAGGTTCTGACTCAGAATCGAAGCATAAATCTGATTCAGAGGCCTTCAACTTTGCCACCGATGACTTTTTGGTCTGGCACTCACTTATGTTGTGAGTGGGGCTTTTATGGAACTCACACCATTTTCCCATGTCCTTCTTTGTCTTTACGGTGTTGTTCTTTGCTTGAGGCTTCAACAGGTTGTCCTAGATCGCCCCTCCTTAGCTTTGTCCTTTGTTCTACGGTTTGGGGGCGCCTTTCCCTTGCTTTGGGTTCGCAGATCCAAAGTCTCGCTTCTTCTGTTTAAATTTTTGTTTGATCTTAACAGTGTAACGATAGGCAGTGTCGAGCAAGGATATGTCCAATAACTCCATCTCGTCCTGGATGTACTTATGTAAACAGTCACAGTACTTGAGTACCAAATGTCGCTTAGAATCCTTGATACACAACTTCGTGCAAACAGTATTAAAAATATTTGTGAACTCTGGCACATCTTGGTCACTTCCCTGCCACAGCGTGGTCCACTTTATGTATTTATCCTCATAGGTCCTGACAGAGTAATACTATTCCTTGATGGCATCACGAAAATAATTTCAAGTGGGTGCCACTGAGAATAGTGAAGGTCCACTCTCGTCCATCTTCTCACAGTAAGTTTCCCACCAATCCTTGATGTGGGGAGCGACTTTAATGAGTGCAAAATTAATTTTTTATCGGTTGGAAAAATCATGAATCGAAAAATATCCTTCTAGAGGATTTAACCATTTATGTACAGCATCTGCATCTATTTCACCTTTAAATATGGAGATGTAAAAATTAACTTGTACCTTAAAGGGAGAGGTGCTTGCAGAGTGGCTGCTAGAAGAAGATGCGTCACCTATGGGTAGCCACCGAAGGATCTGGGCAAAGTTGTCCATCATCTCATTCCTCTGTCACTCGAGGGCTTCTTCAAGCAATATTTTGAAAGGATCTCTTGCTCCCTCTTATTTCGTTTCTTATGCCATGGGAGGTTGTCGGAGTTTGCAAGGTTGGTCTTGCAAAGGTTCAACCAGTTCAAGCCCTAATTCCTTATACCCTAACCTCGGTGGGGACATGCAAAGAAAAACAGAGAAAGAGAAGACCACTCTGAAACCACTGATTCGAACTTAAATAGGAACACAACAGAATACAAATATAATCATAAATGTGGAGATGCAATAGAAATAACACTTCATTTGATTAATATCAAAGAACCGAAATATGCTTACATATAGAATGGAAATAAATTAGCTCAGGTGATGGTAACTTATCTCTAAGAGGAGATGTGGCGGCTACATGCCTCTGAATTGTGTTATAATGAGGCTCAAGTGCCTTTTTATTATTGAACAACAAGGGAAAACCATAAACAACCAAAACCCTAACCCGAGGAGATGGAACACCAAGAGTTTGTGGGCCTTGTTGGGGTTAGTTGGGCAGCCAACTTCCCAAGGTTGTAACTTGGTCATTTTATCTCTATTTGGCGTGTATGATACCTCGTTGGAAAGATCTTTCCGAGTACTAGAGGATTTGTCATAGGCCCCTACCAAAGACCATGGGCCTACTACAGACCTCAAGAAAATGTTGTTTAGGGGTCAAAACTGTTCCTGAAGTTTAGTACCCGGAAAACTGCTAAAATTAGTAAATGTTGCTATAAACAAGGAAAATGAGGAAATCGACTGGAGGTCTAGGTGGAATTAGCAGGTGGCCACCAATATTTACCTGGATCACCCTGTGCAGGAAGGCTAATACTCATCAAATCTGTCCTAGAAGCCATACAAGTTTTCTCGATGTCATTATCCTAGATCCCTAAAGGCATATTAAATATTTAACAAAGATCATGTTGTAGTTATCTATGGTGTGGATCGAAGGGAGGTTGAACTTTTGCATGGGTGAGGTGGGATACAATTTCCCTACCCAATAAGTGGGGTGGTTGGGGCATTAAAAACCTATATTATTTCTCACAATCTCTAGCAAAAAACGTGGGTTGGAGATTAAACACAACTCAAAGTCTCTAGACACAGGTAGTGACCAGAAAAGACATATACCCACTATCTACAGAAGAATGGATCCGACTCCAGAATAAGCATAGACCAAACACATCAACAATCTGGAAAGAAATCCTAAAATCCTTCCATATCATAACATCAAGTCTTGCATGGAAATTAGGTTCAGGAAACATGATTCGTATTAGGATCGACCCATGGTCATGATGTGCCAATCATCATTTACTCCCCCCATAACTAGTTTCCTTCTTTTCTTCTCATCGAATCAAATTCTTGAGCCAGATTGCAGACCTGGACCTTATATCTATATGGGGCCAGAGTTGGCTTCCTACCATAGAATTTCACATTCCAAAACAATGGCATTAGGCTTGGGAAAACTACACAGGTGCGCTGAGAGCATCTCAAATAAGATTGCTTGATTGGGATGATGAATTTTTGTGGATACACTCTAAGAAAGGCACATACTCACCCAAAACTTGGTACTTATACATCATCGCTTCAAAGGAACCAGATATCCATCCTTGGTGGTGGAAACACCTTTGGAAGTTGAAGAGCCTAGCTAAAGCTAGGTTTTTATTATGGTGTATTCTAGAAAACAAAACACCCACAAGAGAATTTGAAAAAATGATCTTTCCATGGCCTTTCTTGGTGTGAATTATGTAAAGAGGCCAAGGAATCTGTAGAACACCTATTCTTAACCTATCATGCCACCAACCAAAGATGGAACATGATTTACCAAGAATTATCAATTCATAATAGGTGTTAGGGTGAGAATATCGGTCAGGCATGGTAGAAATGGTGGAGCGATGTTGCACCCAAAAGATTATGGAACATCCCCCTGCTGATATGTTGGGGAATATGGATTAGGAGAAATAAGAAGATTTTCCAAGACAATATCTTCATCCTCGAAACTGTTGTTGCACAAATTATAGCAATATATAATCTTCTTCCTGAATAAGAACAATCCCACTGCCCTCAAAACATCATTGTGGAGGCTATAGACCACACAAAACTATGGGCATACTTTGATGGAGCCTCACAGCAAGGAAGGTGTGGTGGGGGCATTGTTTTTCATCTAAATGGAACTGATCACTTTGAATTAAAAGCAGGCTTGGGATAGGGCACAAACAACTTATCAGAATTACTTAGTTTAAAGTTACTCTTCCTATTCTCCATTGAAAATAATTGCTGATAATTACAGGTTTTTGGTGACTCCAAGGTGGTTGTTGATTGGTTTAATCAGATTTCTACATGCCACACACACACACTCAGAAGCATTTTGGATGAAGTTTTGATGCTAAAATCACATTTTGACTACATTTCTTGTCAACATATTTACAGGGAGAGGAACACTCTTTCTGACACTCTATCCAAGGAGGGTACGCATTAGGCATATGGTATTTGGCATGTGACCGAACAACACGGGAACACTCATTATCAGTACTACCACCGCCCCTTCACAAAGACATTACATGATACAACAACACATCAATGACATAGTTTTGACTATTTTGTTTATATGACTTAAAACTGTACTGCATATGGGATTTACAAGCACTTTACATCACATACGGACTCATCAGGAACTTGATACAGTTCACTCTATTTTGCTTATTGTATATGTATATGTATTAGGATACAACATCACATCAATGACATAGTTTTGACTATTTTATTTATGACTTAACACTATATTGCATATGGGATTTACAGGCACTTTATAGCACACATGGACTCAACAAGAACTTGATACAGTTCACTATATTTTTGCTTATTGTGTATGTATATGTATTACGTTAGCGATCAACCGACTAGGTGATGATTGTTGTTATAACAACAGTCAAATCTTGACATGATATACATAACATACTAATTTTCACTATTTATTAATGAAAATTACAATTTTTCTTGGAGGGAAAAAAGAAATGAGTTATGATTTTTTGGGCATGTGATATTGTTAAGCTATGATATTGTAATAGGTTAAGAATCTTTATGGTAAAGTGAAAATAAATTTACATAGTTAAGAACCTTATACTTATATATATATATATATATATATATATATATATAGAAGCAGAGTAGATCCATTTTATATACGGATCTAACATGAGCCGAGAGGGATCCAATTTCTTTAAGTGCAATATTTTTTATGAGCGGACATTATTTAAATGTTTTGTATAGTTATTTAAATTATTTTTTTTAGATTTTTTAAAATTTTTATTTTGGCCGACATGAACAAAATTTCAACTTTGATTACTACGGACAAAGTTACACATCATATTGGGCAATATGAGCCTTTCCACTCAATAATAATAATAATAAAATTATAATTATACTTTAATTAACTTTTATTTTAATTAATTTTTATTGTTATTTACAATAAATTAAGTTTATCAATATTTACTAATTATTTAATTTAAATCACTTTAATAGAATCAAGATTTTCACCATTATTCATATCTGTAAAATATTTCTAAATAAACTTTCTATAATTATAAACTTTATATTATTAATATAATGTTTTTTTCTTTTCTTTTCTTGTATAAAAAATTAATACAAAATATTAAAAATTAAATTCCAATACCATATATTCTCAACATAAAATCACAATTTTCTCTTTCCAATCTTTTAACCCAAAAAAAATATAAATATAAATATATTCTCAACATAAAATGACGATTTTCTTTTCCAATCTTTTAAACCAACAAAAAAATATAAATATAAATATAAATACTGAACCAAAAACTCTACTGCCTCGTAAGACTAAGCCCTATGACATATCTATGTAGAAATTTATCAGAGTGGAGAAATGACTACTATGATGTGAAAAGGACGAGAATATAATTTGCGGGTTGTTAGAAATTGTAATTATTTCTATATATGGAGTTAAATAAAATTAGAGAGTTACTTAACTAAGTATGGAGGGTTGAGTGTTTGAGTGTTGAGTCAAGTCAAATTAAGTGATAGATTATTTTTAGTGTGTAGTTGCATGTCAAGATATTTTAGGCAAGTGGCTAGTTGGAAAAGAAGATCATATTTTGTGTGTTTTGTAGGTGAATTTATGTTTTGTGTCCTCTTGCTTTTCAACAAATTGGAGAGGTGCAGGCACAGTGGCAAGTGTGCTAGGGGTGAGCGCTGCCGGAAAGAGCTAACCAACCATATATTGGTTATTAAATGCGGAAATAGGAGGCCTCTGCCACCATCGTGAATCCTGACGTCTGTGTAGACAGTTGTCGTCGTGAAAAAGAAAACCCGAGGGCAAGGTTCAAAGGTTTATTTGAAGGCCCAACCGAAGTCAACGAGAAAACATGTAGGCTAGATTAAAGGTCGTAGTTGTAGTTGCCGCTGCGGTTGAGAATTTTGGAAAGCCACTCTAATCGTTAAAGGCGTCGATAGTCAGTGGTTTCTTCTGTCTGCTGCAGCCTGCAGAGTTCCACTATTTATTTAGGAGGACAGGCAGTATGGTTGCCACCACAGGCAGAGACGGGAGGTTGTTCGCCCTCGCTGTCTGTAACCCAACATTTGCTGCCATCCAGTGGAAGCTTGCCGCAGATTCCGTTAAGAAGATTATTTTGTGAAAAGAAAAAACTGCAGAAAAGCATAGCCGCATGTAGCGATCCTTTACAGGGTAATTTATACGATGTTGTTGTGAGCCATTGCTGTTGTGAGCAGTCCGCAGCCAATGTGAAAAGCACGTGGCTAAAGTTTTAAAGTGCATAGGGAAATACTCAAGAAGACGTGTATTGGTATTTAAAAGCAACCTAGTTCAAAGGTTTGAAAAAAAAAATGAAATATTTTAATGTTTGATACACATCAATTCTTTTTTCAAGGGAAAAAGGTACATTAAAAAAGAGGAGAAAGGTCATTCGAAAGGCCCTTTTTTCGGGCGACGGCTGAATAAAGTTTATGAGATATTGTGCACTAAAATATTTTGGTGAAGATTTTTAATTGATTTTGATTTTCTTTATAAAACGGAATTAAAAAAAAAAGGAATTGAATCGAGTTTTGGACTTTGTAAAAGTATTTTCATCTGCAAATTATTTTGGTATTTTGTTAAGCATGACAATTTTTTGGATGAAGATTGTGTCTTATAGAGGTGTATATTGAAAATTATATTTTTTATTTTTGGGGGTGATATGGAAGATAGCCCCATGCAATGAGGAAAGCATCTATAAGACAAAGGAAAGACATCAGTCATGGGTCATAAAGCGCGACTGAAGAAGACTAAAAAAATGAATCGAAAAGAAGAGGCAGAGATTGTTGCCATGGTTAGAGAGGTTCAAGCCGTAGCCGAGGAACTGAGAACTCTAGCAGAAGACAAAGAAGAAATCGAGGGTGATTGGTGTAGCTTTGATCTGCTACCACCTCCTATGTTTACAGGTAAATATTTTGACCATTAGGTATCAAGATGTTAACTTTTTTTCGAGGTAAACAGTTAATTAAGTACGAGTCTAATAACCCATATCATGAAGTATGTGATGCTTTAGCGTTGAGTTTTATAAAACAGACATTGAATGAGAAGTGTTTGTGCAAGGTAACAAAAGCTACAACTTCCAAAGAAGCATGGAATTTCTAGGAAGCAGAGTTTGGTGCAAGGGGGAGTGACATGCAATAGCATGTTATGTCATAAGCAGAGAAGTCAGTCACAGATCTGAGAGTAAATGAACAAGACTCTTAGAGGAAAACAGAGCTTGGAGAATACCACTCAAAAGTGGATGATGGTTGTCAAGACCATAAAATTGAAACCCATTATGCAAGCATGCATATGGATGAAGAAGATGCAACAAAGATTGCAGAGAGAGAAGTAGTAGCTTATGTATGTGAAACAGAGCAAGAGCATATAAATGGTCTGTTGGCATTATGATACAGGTCTTGTCCTTGATGGCAACTCACTCAGATGACAGTTCACAGTGCAGCAAGTTAACAGCAAAGGATTACAGATTAGACTCCAAAGAATGAAGAAAGAGAGGTACATGCGGGTTCACTTCGTCCAAGGAGCGTATACACGCGGGTTAATAGAAAAAAAGGAGCGTATAACGTATACACGCACTTTCACAGGAGGAAAAGCGCGTACATGTTGGAAAACCAAGTTTTTGGTCCGAGGTATTTGGTCCAAGGCATTTTGACCCTAGGTATTTGGTCCAAGGTATTGGTTCTAAGTAGTTTTGGTCCAAGGTATTGAGAAAGGCCTAAGAGTATATAAGGAGGAGAAGATCATTAGGCCATGTGTGCAAGTTAAATATCTTATGAAGTGTGAGATCAAATATGCAAGTTATGGGCTTATGGTGTTTTGCTTAATCTGAAATAAGGATGAACCTTAGCGGTTGATGAGGGATAAGATCTAATGATGGATCGAGATCTTAAGGTCTAAAATGAATTATCATTATGTAGTTTGATCATGTATAGTTTAGATCTGAATACTGACGCATGTTTTATTCTGTAAATGTTATGATGTGGGTATGACTGAAGTCTGGAATAGTTGCAAAGTTATGAGTTAATATTTGCAGATATGTATGTTGGTTGGATTTGATAAAAGCGGGTATACACGCTGGTTCGACACATCGATGTAGCGTATACATTATGAAATATGATATTTGAAGTTGCAGTTGGATCTGGCTGTTGTTGTGGAATTCTGGGTTTTGCTCAGTGTTCTAGTGATTGTGTTTTGACGACAGTATTCTGGATGTTCAGATTGATTGATTGTGATTTGCTTCAGTAATGATGGGCTTTCTGTGATTCAGTTGTGGGTGATTCAGAGATTGATGATTGAGTTTTGCAAATGTATTTGATGATTGTATTGTAGTGGTGATTGATTTTGAGCTTCAATGTTGTTGATGGGTCCAGTATGAAAATTGGATGAAACGTGGCCTTCAGATTGTGGTGTTGTGTTCCAGGAGTATCCAGTCTGAAAATTCATGAAACGTGGTCCTTGGAGGAAGAGAGAAGGTCGTAGCCTTCTGTAGGTCGGCGCCTACGTACTGGTAAACATATCGGCCAGTACAAGAGCCAGGGGGTTGGAGCTCCCTTCTAGTAGCAGCTGGAAAACGAGTGAAGGTTGGAGCCTTCAGTAGGTCGGTGCCTACGTACTAGTAAACATATCGGCTAGTACAAGAGCTAGGGGGTTGTAGCTCCCTTCCAGTAGAAGCTGGAGAACGAGAGAAGGTTGTAGCCTTCTGCAGGTGGGTTCCTGTGTACTGGTATGAGTCTACACCAGTACAAGATTGTAAACAGGTTTTTCTTATATTAAAAAGAAGACAGCAGCAGGTGGTTTTTGTCCCGCATTGGGTTTCCACCTTAAATCTTGGTGTTCATGTGTGTTTCTTATGTGTGATGGTTTGTTCTATTATTACTGCACATGGTTACTATTTATATGGTTAATGAAGTATTGATGCACTGATTAAATATCAACATATGATGAATTAACTTAATCATATGTTTGTTGGATATACGTTGGTTTCCTTTAAATATAGTTGCATGTACACGCGAGTTACCTTCATTGAAGAGCATATAGAAATCAGAGTATGAAATTAAAAAGTTATTGATTTGACTAATACTGATTCAACCCCCCTCTCAGTATTATTTCCAACAATCGGTATCAGAGCAGGTCCTTCAGAAGAAGCTTGGTCACTTGAAGGAAGATCCATCAAGATGAATAATCACGAAAGCATGGGATCCATCAAACCACCAATCTTCGATGGGAGCAACTTTATTTATTGGGAAATAAGAACCACATCCTATCTACAATCTCTTGGAACAGATGTCTGGGAAATTGTGGAAGGAGGATATAACTTTCCAATAGCAATTCCTACAGACGCAGCAGGTAAAAAGCAATATGAAATCAATGCCAAAGCTGTCAATATTTTATTGGGAAGTTTGTCACAATCAGAGTTTGTCAAAGTCATGCAGCTCAAATCAGCCAAAGAGATATGGGACAAAATCATTCAGAGCTACGAAGGAGACTCTTAGGTAAAACGTGCTAAGCTTCAAACTCTCAAAATTCAATATGAAACTCTTAAGATGCATAGTGATGAGAGTATAGCTAGTTACTTCTTACGTATAGATGAGGTTATTAATTGTATGAAGAATCTGGGTGAAGAGATAAAGGAAGTCACTCTAATTGAGAAAATTTTGAGATATTTGTCTGCTGAATTTGAGTCAGTGTCTGCCAGAGAAGAAAAACAAGATCTTCAGAATATCACTGTGACGCAACTTCACGAAATCCTAACTGCTTTTGAAATGAGAAAAGGAGGTCCATCAAATATGAGAGAAGCCGCATTTAAAGCATCAGCAAAGGGAAAAGAAAAGAAAAAACACAATGAATCAGGACACATTTCAGAAGAAGATGAGGTAAATTTTGTCAAGAAGCTTCAACGGGGTTCTGGAAGGTTCAAAGGTAAGCTACCTTTAAAATGCTTTTCTTGTGGTAGAGTTGGTCATTACACTACTAGATGCCCTCATGTCAAAGGAAAGATGCCTGCAAAAGGTAATAGAAGTTATTATACTCATGATGATAGTGATGGCTTGTCCAATAATGATGAAGATGATCAAGAAATTAAACTACTCATGGCGTATGAAAATAATGCCTTAGAAAAGGAAGATTTCCTTAAAGAACTCAGTCAACTCAAAATCAGTTTGGCAGAAAAGGATACAGTCATAAACACAGTGACACATCAACTCACTAAAAAAGACAAACACAATGAAGTGTTAGAATGTGAAGTAGTAAGTCTAAGAAAAGAACTTGAAAAGACAAAGACTCTGAATCTTAGATTTGCTAAAGGATCAGAAATGTTAGATGAAATCATCAAAGTTCAGCGTTCGCCCATTATAAAGACTGGTCTTGGTTTTCATGAAGGTGAATCTAGCTCACAAGATGAGGTAAGGAACTCCAATGAAAAATTTGAAATGCTCAACAAGGAGATAAAAAGTCAACCCCATCAACAACCAAGGAAAGAAATTCTTCAAAGAAAATCTTTTACTCCTAACTGTGGAAGTGATAGTCGGTTATTTCCTTCGATGAATAATGTTGAATGTTTTATATGTCATAATTTTGGACATGTTGCAGCCAGATGCAGAAGTAGAATGGTTCAAGACTGTCACACAGAAAGATCATCAGGTTCCAGGTACTTTAAGGGATATTGTTTTGCTTGCAATATGTTTGGTCACAAAGCTATTGATTGCAATAGAAGGAATATGAAACATGTAAGATGCTATGCGTGTAACAAGTTTGGACATAAAGTAAAGGAATGCAGGAGCAAATTTCGAACACCATACCAAAAGGAGCATACATCATCACAATCCAAGGTATTGAAGAAGACATAATTGTTGTCAGAAAGATGTGGCATAACTCAGTTTACAGACATAACAGACCCAGTGGAAGCTGTTTCCGGGAAAACTAGTGTCTTTTCGATTTGCTAGTCCCACTAGGATTGGCAGTTGTCCTAGAAACAAACAATCAAAGTAATTTGTGATTTCCTCTATGTATGATAGATAAGAGAGAAGCAAAGGGACCAACCTGGATCTTCCGCTTGACTCCTTACTTGATTTCTCTCCCCCTTGATAGATCTTGCAACTCCTTTCCTACTTGTCCCGCTTAGAGAATATCTAAAGAAACAAAGTAACAAAACACCATCAAAGCATCTTGATCTATCATATCATAAACAATGCAGAATCAGAAATACATTGAACATACAATAGCATTCACAAATAACAAGATTCACAAATACACAATTGTATGGAGGAAAACTCAAAGAACTTTATTAAAATAGAAGGGAGAATTACAACCCAGCTATCTGATCCAGCATCAAAGCCCTCTTCACCTCATGAAAAGCAAAATCACCCAACAATACAATGCTCTTTCTCAAAGACAAAATATCAGCACTACCTTACAAATTACAAAATTCCTGCCTCTAGATCTCTCAGATGAGGGATCCATTTATAGATGTCTGCAAGAGTGTGAGTCATCTCTGGGTTTTTGATTAGTGTCATTCCACTTGTTGTTCTTGGTTCCACTTGGAGATTTCTTGGATCTCTTACTCATCCCTGGGCGAATTCAGAGAGGCAAGTGTCATAGGAGAAGTTTCTGGAAGATTCCATGAGCATCCACTTAGCAAACTGTCTTGAACATTTGTCCATCCTCGCTCATCGCACCCCACAGAAGGCCTCTTCAGTATGCATCGCACCTGGCTAGTGTAGAAGTCAGAATGCATGGCACCTTGACAGTGGAGCAGTCAATATGGTCCAGTTTTGGCCAGTTTCGAGTGGTTTTTCAGGTGGAACTTTTGGGGAATGATGTAATCAGTTGGCCATGATCCTTCACGGTATGAAACAAAACTTTTAGGGGTTAAAGAGCCCTTGGTTTATCAACATATAAGATTGGGTTGTAGTGCCCAAATATGTCTATAACAGTTACCCCCTAAAGCATGAAGTCGTAAATCTTTTGATGTCGGATGAAATGCTTTATCATGAGGATTCGAGGTATTCGAACTGGAAGGTGACCTGTATAAGATACAATACACTACATCATCATCATATTATTTTCATGATCTAGTTGAGGCGAGCATTCCCATGCTCAGCTTTATAAATTCATTTTCATGTACATAGGACAGATAATTGTCTGCAGTTGTAGACTGGTGATTCCTCATATGAAGAGTCATCTTCCCTGGCTTATATGACTATCTGTGTAGCTTTTGTGTACATTTGATGTCTTTATATTCCTGAATATATCGTAGCCCGGATGGATGAAAATTGATATGGGGTCTTCAAAACTCGTTCAATCTTCGCCTGATGTACAAGTCGATCCATGTGAAAAGATGTCCTGAAGTCGAACATGGAAAGACATCGCCTGATTACCAACCAATAATGTAAGCTGTTAACAGGCGCGAGAGGAATCACCAATAATGATAATGACCCTCAAGGTACTACAGTACAATTCACGTGGTGTGAATATATGATCTGATGTCGAACACCACGCAAAATCTTTCGGTCGAAGGCCATTGATGTAAACCTGTCGCTGGAAGTGAGAAACTTGCCATTGAGGCATGCAAGCTTCAAAGTACTGAAAGGGTTGTTTCTAAGTCAACTTCTTGGATAATGAGCTGATGTCGACAAGAAGTGACCCGTCGTAGGAGGGCCTTAATGTATCCCACATCTACGACACGAAACGAAGCAAATGATTTTCTGGAGGTGAAAACGATCTGATGATACAAGGTTCAGGAATGGCAGTCATGAAAAATGGAGGGTGAAGGTATTGCAGTGGATGAGGCATTAATTGGGTGGTGAATTCTCTGAATGACTTCTCTTGAACATATCGGTGACACTGAGATGGATTGGTAGCGTTAACCCCAAAAGATGGATGGTATGGAGGACCAATGGCGATATGACCGGTGAATGGAATAACCCAACCCGACTCAATCATGGTGATGGAGTGAAAGTGTCATGTTCAAGAGCGACCTGCTACTAATAAAATTCTTCAAGTTTTCTTCTCTTTTTCTCCAGTCATTGCTGACCAGTACCTCTTTATTTTTGTCAAGCTTGAGGAGGATAACATATGCTTGTTCTATAATTTTCCCTTCGGGCAAACTTATCGCTATGTTTTAACGAGTCTAGAGACAGTGAAACTCATTCTTGTCTAGGTGGACAAGTTTGTCGCTATTGTTTTAACGATTTTAATGACAAAGACAACTCGGTCCTTTTCATGTTTAGAGAGTTTGAAAAGGGACGAAAAGAAAACTCCAGAGGTTCTTTTTCGTAGCATAATCCCTTAGGTCCGAAAAAGATTAAAATAATACAGAAGGGATAACTTTTCGATCACTTTAGTGAGCCGAAAAGGTCAATATTTAACGAGTCTGAAAAGGGTTTAAAAAGGACTCGTTTTTTAGGAACGAGTGGTGTTTAGGGTAGCAAATGGTTCCGGGTAAGCTTGGAACTTCTCAAAACATGGTCATGTGAAGAGGATGGCTAATAAAACCACTCATCGCAGATGTTCCTCAAAAAGGTAAACAATCAAGTGGAAGCATATGATCAGCCAAAAGGATGGAGGTGATGTCAGGAACACAACCAAGGCTCAAAAGGCTGATATAATGGCGATTACAAAGGTTATTTACCGAAGGTGGGTTCATTTTTTAACGAGCTTGAACTCTGGGGGAACATATGCTCAGTTGGAGGCGGGTTCATTTTTTAGCAAGCTTGAACCTTGCGGAAACTATGCTCGGTTGGAGGCAGGTTCATTTTTTAGCGAGCTTGAACCTTGCGGAAACTATGCTCGGAAGGTAGGTTTATTTTTTTAACGAGCTTGAACCATGCGACAACATATGCTCAGTTTTTAGATTTCCTTTTTGTGCGAACTAGAAATGACCAAACTAAAAAGCTAAGGAACCACTGAGGTTAGGTAGGATGATTTTTTGTCAGCAGTTTATACAAAACACTTCCTTTGCTTCGTCCGCAGAATAGACGAAGGTGAATGGTGTATCAGACCAATCACCTAACCTAAGGGGTTAAAAACTAAAAAGCTAAAAAAACTAAAAAGCTAAAAAGCTAACAAAACTAGGAAATGAAATTGGTCATTTTTAGCTTGCATAAAAAGGTTTGCATGCCCCCAGCATGATGAAAAGGAGAGTCTCCAGTGACCATATGGAAACTTACTGTGGTTAAGCAGGATGGTTTTTGTCAGCGGTACAGACAAAACACTTCCTTCACTTCGTCCGCAAAATAGACGAAGATGAAAGGTGTCTCAGACCAATCACATAACCTATAGGGAAACTAATCTCTACAGGAACAATTACTCTTTCAGCTGGGTTTGTCCGCCAAATAGACAAGGGTGCATGCCCCCTAAGATTCGTTACATTCACCAGACTACTCGCGGTAATTAGGTGGATGGAATGAAGGTTGAAGAGACACCGCGGATATAAAAGGACCATTTAGGGATGATGATTGACTTGGAGCTATGCTTGAACCGGGAAATGAAAGTTGGTCAATGGTGACAATTTTGCCTTCAAACGGGAAACACATATTTCGGAAGAGTGTTGAAACAATAGCTTCCATGTTATAAACATAGTCACGTCCAAGGAGTAGATTGTAATCTAATGGTCCCAGGACTACCATCACGTTCAGGTGAACGGTTTTCCTTCCCAAAGTTATCGGAAGGATCCCTAACGGTCAACTAGTTCCTTTGTTAAAGCTTGACAAATTTTGTGTAACAGGCAAAAGCGATGGCGAACCAAGCGCTTTCCAAGCGGTTGAGTAAAGGATACTAACTGACGCACCCTCATCTATGATAGTGCCTGACACGATCATTTTGTAAACTTGTACTATGATCCGAAAGGTACATAAGAAAGAAGGCGAGATATCTCTAGTCAATTCCAATCAAAGGAAGTGACTAGACTGCTTGGAGGGGGTATCGAATAAACGGTTGAATTAACCCCTTGAGTAGCGGGAACTGGGGGATTTTCCTCCTGTTGTGAAGGAATGGGTGGATTGCCCCCAAGTTCATCAGACTCTGAAGTAACAAAAGGAATTTTAACAGTATTGTTCTTACTCTTTTTGGGAAGGATATGATCTTCTGAAGGTAAAACTGGGTTGACTGCCATCTCGACCCGTTGACTTTGGTCCGGTATGGACTCAGAAGATTCACTTTCAACGATAGGTGTTTCGATCGACGGTTGAGTTATGTCAGTCGGATTTTCAACTAGTAAAGGACTTGGGGAGAGTTTCCTGTATCTAGGTGGAAGTCGCTGCGGTGAAGCAGGACAGTTATGCAAGACTCTTTTGGCTTCACCCAAAAAAGGACAACAGGGAAGGGTATGGTTCCCTTCACATAACTCACATGGTACTTTGACTTTTCCTTTCTGTCCGTGAACTTCACTATCACTAGTTGATGGTGTATTATCAACATGATCAGCAGAGGTTGATGACACCGGTTGGTGCGAACGGGGGGACCATTCTCTCAAGATCCAAGGAATGCACGGACAATCTCGATGAAAATGGTCTCCTCTACAGATTATGCATGGAAATCTGGGTTTAGGAGCTTTAATGTGCGGATTTTCACCAGCTGATGCATCCAAATCTATGGTTTCTTGGTTGCCCTCTTGCTTAATTGAATTCTTCTTCTTCTTCTCCTTCCCTTTCTTCTTCTTCTCAGCTACTTGGTTACTAGTATCACTATTTTCACCAAGCGAAGAGGAAGAAGGGGAGGGAGAAACAAACGATGAAGGAGGCGAAGGGTCAACTTTAGTATTAACTGGTTGTTGATTCTATTGCTGAGGAATCACGTTATTTTGAACCACAGAGGTTGAGAATAGCCATACTGGCAGGCCAATAGTTAGACCTGGCAGAGACAATGTGGCCATATGAGGAGCACCAATATTTCCCAAAGAAATAAAGGGACTAGGATTCCCCTCGAAAGGGATTCCTTGATTGGTGGACTCCATTATCTCAATCCTAATATCAATGAAGGAAGCAAGGATGTTATTCTGAATTTAATAAATTTTAATGACGCTTTGACACAACTTTGCTTTTTCAATTTTTAAGAGTCGAGAAAAAGCTGAAGATGACTCTAGTCCCCTTCGATTTTTAATGAGCTTGAAGTGACAAATGCTCAGATGGACCTTTTCTTTTAAGGAGTCGAAAAGGAATGAAAGTGACTACTCTAGAAATCTAGACAGAGGGATTACCAAAACAATCGCAAAACTGCAAAATACACCTTGGTGATAAATTATAGAGAAATTAACAAGGACTTATGTACAGCGGTCAATCTTCCCGAACGTTGTGTTCAGTGCATTGCGATCGATAGGGCAGCAGACACGACTTCCTATGGATAAAGGATATAAGCCTATTGTGGTCTCCCAATATATACTCGACGGTACGGGGAGCACAAGTCCGTGCTAGCACTTGTCGTATCAAAGAGGAGGAATCACCCAACCTTCGATGAAAATGATAGTTACTAGATTTTTACGACACCGGAACATGTCTCTAGCCTAGACCTCTAGATGTGTTGCATTAGGTTCCAAAGCATTGTTAAGTTCATTGAAATTTATTTTAGAGTTGATCTTTCTTAGAATTTTTCCTTTCAATGGTTCACTGCGTGATGTATATGTAAAATTCCTAAAAATGCAATCTAAAATGATAAACAATCATTGTTTATTTTTAGCAATGAAAATCCTAGCTACTAAGGAAAGAAGATTACGATTCTTTCAAACAAAGAGCAAAGATCACACACTAAATGCAATTTTCCTAAACCATTTTTCGCACACAGTCTAAATGCAAATGCAAATGCATGTATTTGTTTTTCGTTCCCTAAATGTGAGAAATGAAAAAAAGGAAAATTAAGTATAGATTTGAAATATTTTCTTCAAAGCGACATTTTGACAATTTCTTTTTCAAAATGAAAGGAAGACTTAAACGACACTTTTCAATTTCGAATAGAAGATGCTTTCGACACTTCAAATATCAACAAATCAAATCAAATACATGGCAAAAATTTCAATCGACTATCTAGAGAAGGAAGACTTTACAACACTCATTTTTTTGACACAAAACGACAGTTACGACACTTTTTGCACCAAGATGACAGATTGATTTAAATAAATTTTCGACAAAGGATTATAAATGATGGACAAATACATAAAAGCATTTACTAATCCTAATCAGTGGAGGCTGGTCTATGTAATGCGAGGAGGCTTCAACAATGAGATAGTGTTCATAAGTAGCAAAACAACTGAAGAGAGTTGAAAACAATGACAAAAAACCCAAATTTCAAGGAAAGAAATAGGATTACTCAGTCATCGCACCTATGCTTCACAGAAACAGGGATGCATCTCACCTGCTACACTCAGGAAGTGCGATGCATACTGGCTTCCAGTGACAGATAGTGCGATGGGCCAAGGAGCGCAACTGAGATGGGTTTTGGCTCAAATTTGCAGCTACTTTCAGTGAGTTAAGTTGAGCTATTATGGATAGTAAAGAACAAAGTACAGGGGTATGATCTTGGGAGGTTATTGAGCTACCAACAAGGCATCTAGAATTCTTGTAAGTCAGATGTTCAAATCATAAACTAAACTGGAGATTGACTGAAGCAGCATTCATCTACTTTGCAATTGCAAAGCAAGAGCAGTTCGAAGGCTATCTGGCTAACTTCAGGCTCTGTCTATAGTTTATAAAACAAACAATCAACAACAAACAAACAAACTATTCGATCCCCAGTGGAGTCGCCATTTTGTTTCCGGGAAAACTAGTGTCTTTTCGATCTGCTAGTCCCACTAGGATTGGCAGCTATCCTAGAAACAAACAATCAAAGTAATTTGCGATTTCCTCTATGTATGATAGATAAGAGAGAAGCAAAGGGACCAACCTAGATCTTCCGCTTAACTCCTTGCTTGATTTCTCTCCCCCTTGATAAATCTTGCAACTTCTCTCCTACTTGTCCCGCTTAGAGAATATCTGTAGAAACAAAGTAACAAAACACCATCAAAGCATCTCGATCTATTATATCATAAACAATGTAGAATCATAAATACATTGAACATACAATAGCATTCACAAATAACAAGATTCACAAATACACAATTGTATGGAGGAAAACTCAAAGAACTTTATTAAAATAGAAGGGAGAATTACAACCCAGCTATCTGATCCAGCATCATCCTCCCAGCATCAAAGCCCTCTTCACCTCATGAAAAGCAAAATCACCCAACAATACAATGCTCTTTCTCAAAGACAAAATATCAGCACTTCCTTACAAATTACAAAATTCCAGCCTCTAGATCTCTCAGATGAGGGATCCATTTATAGATGTCTGCAAGGGTGTGAGTCATCTCTGGGTTTTTGATTAGTGTCATTCCACTTGTTGTTCTTGGTTCCACTTGGAGATTTCTTGGATCTCTTACTCATCCCTGGGCGAATTCAGAGAGGCAAGTGTCATAGGAGAAGTTTCTGGAAGATTCCATGAGCATCCACTTAGCAAACTGTCTTGAACATTTGTCCATCCTCGCTCATCGCACCCCACAGAAGGCCTCTTCAGTATGCATCACACCTGGCTAGTGTAGAAGTCAGTATGCATCGCACCTTGACAGTGGAGCAGTCAGTATGGTCCAGTTTTGGCCAGTTCTGAGTGGTTTTTCAGGTGGAACTTTTGGGGAATGATGTAATCAGTTGACCATGATCCTTTAGGGTATGAAACAACACTTTTAGGGGTTAAAGAGCCCTTGGTTTATCGACATATAAGATTGGGGTTGCAGTGCCCAAATATGTCGATAACAGAAGCTGAAATTGTAAAACTTCAGTATTCCAATTTTCATACGCGGCTATTATGAAGAGAAGTTGCGTATATATGCGAGTTAGAAGTTGCACAGTCGCGTATATGGTGTTTTGAAGAAAAAGTAGCGAGACAGACTTAGGAAAAGGATTCTGATATGGTTCAGTCAATTATCTACTCTGTTTGATGATGGTTACAATCTGTTGATGATATGTGGAAATGTGTTGGTGCTCATAAGATGTTAAAAAGTTGATGTATATCTGATTAATGATGATGCCTTGATGACTCTCACTGATATTTTCAATGATCATATCTGACAATGAACAGTTGACACAGGTTCAGGGGGAATATATGCTTATAATAACGCATTGTTGGCATTATGTTAGAAGATCTTGGTACTTGAAGATGCTTATATTTCTTGATCCACATAGTTGTTTTGATTCAGGTGACTCTTTTGATGATGGAAATATACAGGTTGTTGATTGTGATGTTGCTGATGGTGCAGATCATATATGGTGTATGATAGTTGCTGATGACTATCATGGTCTTGTTTAGATCGGTTGTCCTTGTTATAAATGTCATGTAAAGGTCATGAAAAGACCTCATTTGTAACCCCACTATGCATGGGAAGGATGATGTAATAATTTCTATGTCAGTCATGTATAAACAATTGGTGTATCCCCACTTGATTAGGAGATTGATGTATGTATGATTAATTGGTGATAGGAAGGTCATACTCACTTAATTGAGTTATAGAGTCATGTTATTCTTTTGAAAATATTTTTGCAGACTCTACATGTGCTCAAGGGGAGCATGGACGGTTTAGTGCATCTGAGCATGTACAAAGGGGGAGCTTAATAAGAAATTTCAGCATGTACTCAGGGGGAGAATATCTTGGTCCGCCCTTTGCCCTTGATGTCAAAGGGGGAGAGTGTCTTGGTGTTGTTGTTGCCATCAAGTCCAAAGGGGGAGATTGTTGGCATTATGATACAGGTGTTGTCCTTGATGGAAACTCACTCAGATGACAGTTCACAGTGCAGTAGGTTAACAACAAAGAATTACAGATCAGACTCCAAAGAATGAAGAAAGAGAGGTACACGTAGGTTCACTTTGTCCAAGGAGCGTATACACGCAGGTTAACAGAACAAAAGGAGTGTATAATGTATACACGCACTTTCACAGGAGGAAAAGTGCATACATGTTGGAAAACCAAGTTTTTGGTCTGAGGTATTTTGTCCAAGGTATTTTGACCCTAGGTATTTGGTCCAAGGTATTGGTCCTAAGTAGTTTTGGTCCAAGGTATTGAGAAAGGCCTAAGAGTATATAAGGAGGAGAAGATCATTAGGCCATGTGTGCAAGTTGAATATCTTATGAAGTGTGAGATCAAATATGCAGGTTATGGGCTTATGGTGTTTTGCTTGATCTGAACTAAGGATGAACCTTAGTGGTTGATGAGGGATAAGATCTAATGATGGATCAGGATCTTAAGGCCTGAAATGAATTATCATTATGTGGTTTGATCATGTATAGTCTAGATCTAAATACTGACGCATGTTTTATTCTGTAAATGTTATGATCTGGGTATGACTGAAGTCTGGAATAACTGCAAAGTTATGAGTTAATATTTGTAGATATGTACGCTGGTTGGCTTTGATAAAAGCGTGTATACACGCTGGTTCGGCACATCGAAGTAGCGTATACATTATGAAATATGATATTTGAAGTTGCAGTTGGATTTGGCTATTGTTGCAGAATTTTGGGTTCTGCTCTGTGTTCTGGTGACTATGTTTTGATGACAATATTCTGAATGTTCAGATTGATTGATTATGATTTGCTTCAGTGATGATGGGCTTTCAGTGATTCAATTGTGGGTGATTCAGAGATTGACGATTGAGTTTCGCAGATGTATTTGATGATTGTATTGAAGTGGTGATTGATTTTGAGCTTCAATGTTGTTGATCGGTCCAGTATGAAAATTGGATGAAACATGGCCTTTAGATTGTGGTGTTGTGTTCCAGGAGTATCCAGTCTGAAAATTCATGAAACATGGTCCCAGGAGGAAGAGAGAAGGTCATAGCCTTCTGTAGGTCGGCACCTACGTACTGGTAAACATATCGGCCAGTACAAGAGCCAGGGGTTGGATCTCCCTTCAAGTAGCAGCTGGAAAACAAGTGAAAGTTGGAGCCTTCAGTAGGCCGACGCCTACGTACTAGTAAACAGATCAGCTAGTACAAGAGCTAGGGGGTTGTAGCTCCCTTCTAGTAGAAGCTGGAGAATGAGAGAAGGTTGTAGCCTTCTGCAGGTGGGTGCCTGTGTACTGGTATGAGTCTGCACCAGTACAAGATTGTAAACATGTTTTTCTTATATTAAAAAGAAGATAGAAGCAGGTGGTTTTTGTCCCGCATTGGGTTTCCACCTTAAATCTTGGTGTTCATGTGTGTTTCTTATGTGTGATGGTTTGTTCTGTTATTACTGCACATGGTTACTATTTATATGGTTAATGAAGTATTGATGCACTGATTAAAGATCAACATATGATGAATTAACTGAATCATAGGTTTGTTGGATATACACTGGTTGCCTTAAATACAGTTGCGTGTACACGTGAGTTACCTTCATTGAAGTAGCATACAGAAATCATAGTATGAAATTAAAAAGTTATTGATTTGACTAATATTGATTCACCCCCCCCTCTCAGTATTATTTCCAACATGCTCAAGGAATCCACTGTAATGTGGATGATACAAATGATGGTGAATCCCACTGTGATGTGACACATGTGGATGATGACTACAAATTTATATGTGAATTGGTGAATCTAGCCGCAACTGATGGATTTGGTGAAGTTGAAATTGTCAACAAAATTGACAATAAGCACATGCATGCTCGGATATCCCACCATAGTGTGGATGAACATTATGTTGATGTTATGTGTGGTTTCTTTTTTGAAACGGAGATTGATTGTAGCAATTTGGTAAGCGCAATGCTTGATGAAACTTTGAAGGTTGAAGTTGCCACTGTAGCAGCAAGATATGAAGTAGTGGGAACTGCTCATGAAGAAGTATGTCATCTATTAGCAATTGATGATCAAGAACAGGATAAAGTGATTGAAGAGTTTTTTATGAGAATATCCACTAGAAGCATAATAGTGGAAGACAACCTCCATGCAGTTGAAAAGAAGGCAAATGTAGAGCAGGAAGCTCTCACTGAAGAGAGTCATATGAAATATGTTTTAAACATTGTTTTTGAATATGCAGGTATTCAAAATAGCATGGACACAGAAGTTGAAAGCAAGGTTGTTAATAAATTTGATGCAGATTTGAAGCTCATTGAATAATGGATTCAGAAACCAATAGAACAAATTGATGCGAGTCTTAAAGAAGCAGCTAGAATAAAAGAATTGAAATAAATGGTGAATATTGATCTTGAGTGTGCAGATTACAGGAAAAAAGTAGCAGTACCTGATGATGAAAGTGAAAAGAATGATATGAAAGACAAAGATGAATGCAATGAAACCATGTTTGAAGATGCAATGTTATGGCAACAGTCCATGGTTGAACGAATGTTTGAAGAGGAAGGTATAGTAGACAAGGTCAGATTGTGTTTCAGCACAAATTCAAGAAAAGTCGAAGAAAAATTGTAGCAGCAGCAAGTAAATAAATCCTACAGCAAGAAAGTTCAACAGAGAATGAAGCAATTTCGAGGATATAAAATTTGGAAGAAGAGAAAAATAAAATGCAAAATTGTGAAAGTCTTGAGTCATTGTAAGTCTAGTTGAGACATAGACCAACATGCATGTTTAAGAGATAATCGAGTCAAGTTAAGTTATGTTGAGTCATACGATCGTAATTAAGGCAGAGTGTTAGAAATTGTAATTACTCTTGTATGTGGAGTTAGATAAAATTAGAGAGTCAGTTAATTAAGTGTTGAGGGTTGACTGTTTGAATGTTGAGTCAAGTCGAGTTAAGTGATAAACTACTTTTAGTGTGTGGTTGCATGTCAAGATATTTTAGGCAAGTTGCTAGATGGAAAAGGATAGATACCCTTCACCGGGTTCATTGTATGCATCATGTTTTGTGTGATGAATAGAATAGCCGCATCTCATTTTTTTGTGGGTGAATTTATGTTTTATGTTTTGTGAGTGCCGCAATCAGAATGAGGGAGAGAAAACTCTAAATCACTGCTTGCAATTTTTCCAAATCCTTTGTAAATCTATCTGCCCTCAAACTCCTCCACCAACCATTTGTATCCAGCAAATCAGAGACAAGATTCCATGCCCTTTGTAACTCAACTCTACTGGATTCATGTATGGCCTCAGTACATCTTCCACTACAATTAGATATTTGACAAATCGAAAGCACTCGCTTGTTTCCTCGAATGAATTGGAGGCCAGATCATATATCCCAGTGATCAGATCGCATAACAGTCCAGCTAGATCAAGGACGTTGTGTTAGGCCCTTATACTACTAATGTAACCCCTTATTGTTATTAGTATAACCCACTTATTATATTGATGTACCCATGTAGTGCCCATATTGTTACTATTGTGCCCCATAGAAGCCCACTATTGTTATTATTGTGCCCTTACATTATTATTGTTATGTCGGCTCTGATTATGTTATAACCCCTTAGACTCCTATATATAGAAAGGAGGTCTTTTCATTTGTATCATCCAAGAATTGTTCATTTATGTAATGTAAAGGAGGTTGCCCCTTGAAGAGGCTGAATTCTAAGGCGTTGATCTATCTTTTCTATCTTTTCTTGAGCTGGTTTCATAACATTTGGTATCAGAGCTTTGGATTCTAGGGTTTCGTTGCTCCAAACAGGTCATCGTGGAATTTTCGCTATAACTTTTTTTCTGTGACGTTTCCGAAGTCGCAAAAAAAACCCATCTGAGAAGAAATCGCGCTGAACCTTGGGTCCAAATTTTAGAGCTTTTCACGCGATATTTGCGGAGATATGATCTGAGGAAGTTGGTCTTTTTGCAGAGTCCTGAATTACATTCAAAACAGGTGACCTGGGGAAAATCGTCATAACTTTCTCTCTGGGGATCGGATTGAAATTTCGTAAGAAGTTAAAAAAATAGGACGGACTGTAGTTTTTTTTATGCAATTTTCAGATCCAAAGGTTGAAACAGTGACACGTGGCACTTCATACAATTTCGCTCTTCTGGAAAGGTCTATAATCAGGTCATCTTGGGAGATTGTGCATAACTCTTTCTTAGAGAATCCAATTTGGATCAGACTAGTGGCATTGGAAAGAGAACACAGAGGGCTACTATAGGTCGTAATTTCAGAACTTAAAGATCTGAAAGTACAGAGTTACAGTCGTTTCAAGGTCGAGCTCCTAAAATCAAGAAAAAGCAAGATGAGGAAGTTTTATGGCAAGGATCCGGTAAATTGGATACTTCAGATGGAGCAATATTTTGATCTACATGGTGTACAATTGTTACAAAAGGTATGTATTGCATCTTCATATTTAGAACCAGATCAATTTTTATGGTACGAAGGGATTGGTTCTCGTAAACAACTTGTTACGTGGTCAATTTTCACGGAGGAAATGATAGCACATTATGAGGATACAAAGAGCAACACCTTCTTTAGAGCAACACCACAACAATTGGAAAGAGTAAAAAGGCTTTGTGACATAATGGAAAGTAAAATTATGGAAACCAGGAAGCATACCCCTCACAACTATAAAGATGGAAGTGTTGTTTCTCCCAGCCTTCCACAACCTACAAGGGTTACACCACAACAATTGGAAGAAAAAAGAGAAAAAGGGCTTTGTTACAATTGTGATAGCAAATGCACTAAAGGTCATAGGTGTGCTAAGAAGAAATTATTTTACATAGAATATGAAGAGGAGGAAGAAAAGGATCAAGAAACATCAAAAGAAGAGGATATACGCCAGGACACCACCCCAGAGAAAGAAGAAATGAATCAGACCATATCTTGTAAAGCATTGGCAAGAATTACCACTCCTCAAACTCTCAAGATAGAAGGACATATCAAGAAGAAAAAGGTGCAAGAAGTGAAAGATCACATCGAGAAAGAAGAAATGAATCCAACCATATCTTGTAATTCAATGGACGAAATTACCACTCCTCAAACTATCAAGATAGAAGGACACATCAAGAAGAAAAATGTTCAAGAAGTGAAAGATCACATCGAGCATCAAGAAATGAATTCGACCATATCTTGTAAAGGACTAGAAGAAATTACCACTCCTCAAAAGATAGAAGGACATATCAAGAAGAAAAAGGTTCAAGCAGAGAAAGATCACATCGAGCATCAACAACAACTTCTCCAACTTTTAAAGGATAACACCACTTCGGTGCAAAATCAAACGAAACAACAGGTAGATCAACATCGTAGTGAAAAATGTTTTGATGTAGGTGATTGGGTATTTTTACTGCTACATCTCAAGCAAGCTATTTATGAGAAGGAAATGTTGGCAATACTACATGCACTTAAAAAATGGAGACCTTACCGAATGGGAAGACTCTTCAAGGATGAGGATGTGGAAGCATTGTTTTGTGCTATTTATATTATCCAACAAGATTGGATAAACGAAGCAAGGGATGAATGGAAGAAGGACGAAGAAGTATGGCCACTTATTCAAAAGTTGCAAAAGATCCCAATTCAAGCAATATTGCCAGAAATTGAAGAAGAAGGAAAAATCATATTGGAGCCTGGAGCAGTCACAGAAACAAGAACCCGACAGCTATGAAATCGATCAATTTCAGAGTATCTCATCAAGTGGAAAAACTTACCCGCTGAATATTCCACATGGGAGGACAAGAATTTTATACAGAAGCATCAAGAACTACTCAAGCGTTGAAGACAACGCTTTTTGAAGGCGAGGGGCATGTTAGGCCCTTATACTACTAATGTAACCCCTTATTGTTATTAGTATAACCCACTTATTATATTGATGTACCCATGTAGTGCCCATATTGTTACTATTGTGCCCCATAGAAGCCCACTATTGTTATTATTGTGCCCTTACATTATTATTGTTATGTCGGCTCTGATTATGTTATAACCCCTTAGACTCCTATATATAGAAAGGAGGTCTTTTCATTTGTATCATCCAAGAATTGTTCATTTATGTAATGTAAAGGAGGTTGCCCCCTCGAAGAGGCTGAATTCTAAGGCGTTGATCTATCTTTTCTATCTTTTCTTGAGCTGGTTTCATAACACGTTGGCTATAAGGCCTACTATCTCGATAACCCCTGGCATTGCCGCGACAAAGAGATGCCCCTTCCAATGCCCTTCCTTCAACTTTTTGATGAAGATAAACAAAATGACCACCATAATAGATCCTGTTAGCGCCTCAAATCGACACGAAAGAAAGCTTCCCCAACAAATGTCAAGTCGCATATCAATCCATATCGCTGAACGACCTCGTTGCAAAGCCCACCATCACGAAAACCCCCTGGCATTAAAACCGTTCCAAACTTTTTTCTCCACTTTATAGATTATGACACTCAAGGTGCCCTCCTGTACACTGAAGCGGCTAATATCAAGAGGAAAGAAGAGGAAAGAAGCTTCGTTGCTAATTTTTCTGTTATTGCAGTGCCTTTGCACACATTGACAAGTGTGAAATAGGTCTTCCAATAGGGAGGAAGACAACAGAAATCCTTTGAAATATTGAAGGAAAATATCAGCACCGCACCAGTCTTAGCCTTACCCGATCTCCAACAACCATTTGAGATCGAAACCGATGCCAGCGGTTATGCCATGGGAGCTGTACTGATGCAGCACAAGAAGCCAATTTGTTACCATTCTGAGAAGTTTTCTAAAGGAATTCCACAAGCAATGGACTCAACACACCAGTGATGTGAGTATTTACCGACCATTGTCAAAATCCTATCGGGATAGGGAACGTGTTTGCAGTCAAGCACGCGAAAATTCTGCACATTTTTCCTCCACATGCTTCGTACGGTACACGTTTGCAGACAAGCATGAAAAAATTCTGCGCGTCTGTCCTCCATGCGCTTCGTACGCTATCTAGACCCTCTAGGAAAAGGGCACGTGTTTACATAAATTGATGGCAACATTCTGCACATGGAAGATAAGATAAGATAATTTAATTATATTTATGTCTAATTAATGATCACTAATGAACACAAAGTACAATAATGTCCAGACAATATGGAAGAACGGAAGAACCAAACGGTAAAAAGTCACTTGTCTCTTTCACTGTGATTTCACTGCATAGTTGTTCCCGTATAGGAAGAAACCTTCAAGAAGTTGGGGCTGAAGCCTCTTTTGAACATTCACGGATGGCCTGCACACTTGGAAGGTCCATGGCTTTGATCCAACATCTCCAGACATGAGCAGAGAGCACTTCAAACTAGACATGAGAGGAGAGCACTTCAAACAACGTGCATTTACAATCCCAATCCCTAGAAAAGGTTTTCTTGAGCTCCAAGAGTTATGCAAAGATGAAGTATACGGAGCTACTAACAATTGCGTCCTATCTCAATCGCTCCTTGAAATTACAAAAATCTTGAACCTGTTTAAATTATGCGAGTATTCAACTCGAGGTGGACACCTGGGGCGAAGCAAATGCCTCCCCACACAAAACGAACTGAAATCAAAATGAAGAGCCAAATGAATCAATGGGTCCCCTGATTGGGTCCCTTGTTTTAATGTTTCTGGTGGAGTGGAGGTCAACTTGAGTTTCCTAATCTAATTTTTAATTTCTGAGGGGGTGCGAAACTCGACATCCCATGGCAGAGTCCTTTGCATGTATGTGCAGCGAACACTTAGGTGCCTCCATCATTGGCAATAAGGCTCAGGAGGATCTTCATTTTTTCATTTGATTTGAAGAACAATATCATGATATTTGTCAAAACCGATTGTACAAGGTTCCATTGAATTAGGAGGTACATCAGTTAGAATTTATACACATATATGTATTAGTATGAAGGTCATGAAATTTCATTTTTGTATTTGATGAACTGACCGTCTATTTTCTTATATTAATACAGTGTTTTGGTTAAGGTTGTGTGAGATAAAATGCAACATCATGTGAATGGTTGTTGATTTATAAGAGAAGACATGGTAAGGAGGATTCCTGAGATGGTAAGAATATTTTGTGGTGTTGTCTGTAATTATTTTTTCATAAGATGAGATGCTTGCAACGGAGCATAAATGTGCACTCATGGCAAGATTTTAATAATGAAATTAACGTGGAGTTTGCCTGAAATAATTGGTTAATTCAAATAAAATGAGAAAAAGCAATGGGTTAATACAGTGGAGCGAAAGGAGGTGTTTTAAGATCTTTGATTGATGTGAGATTTTATATTTTTTATTAATAAAAAATAATTTTATTTAGAAATTATTTTATTGTGATTTACATTATTTGTTTTTTGAAATTATAGTAATTGATCAATTTAATATTAATTTTTTCGAGATTATTGATTTTGTTTTTTCGAGATATTGATTTTGTCGGCCTCGTCACTCTGCTTTTGGCTTTTGCACAGTAACGATGATTTGAAGAAGTTTGAGGGTTTTTTATCTCGGAGTTGTCTTTAGTGCGACTTTTTGGACTTTCCGGTGTCAAACTCTGGGGAAAAAATTGAGGTGAAATCTTGATTATATATATGGATTCAACACTGTGAAAAACCTTTAGGGCTCTTGGATTGTGTATGAGTTACCCATCAGACTTGTAATTTCAATAAGTTCCTATCAGATTTTAGATAAATTAGACCAGAAAAACCCATAAAAAAACTTCCAAAAAATCACACTAAAAACAACTCGTTTCCATGTCACATAAAAACTTTGATTCCATTAGTCATATGAAATCGATATGATTTATATGTCTTGACGGGCACCCATATGTATATCAAAAAACCATGTGTTTGCTTACTATTTACCCATCTGTATTTCTGTGAGGGGCAAATAAAAAAAGAACGTTATATTTAAAAACATTGTAGAGTGTTTTATGAATTTTAATATTGCATCTGTTTTTGTGTTGTGTCATATTTGCAGTCACATCATTTAGAATATTATATATTCCAAAGCTGCATTTATGGTCTTGTGTATAATTATCATGTCAAGCGCACTTGTGAATTCATCGACAGACATTACTTTCACTTTGCAAGATGCGGTCACATCATTTAGAATATTGTATATTCCAAAGCTGCATTTATGGTTTTGTGTAGAATTATCATCTCAAGCGCACTTGTGAATTCAGAATATTCCAAAGTTAAATTTATGGTTTTGTGTAGAATTATCATTTCAAGCGCACTTGTGAATTCATCGACAAACATTACTTCAGGATGCGGTCACGGTCACATCATTTAGAATAGGAGTAGTCTAACAAGACGGAAAAATTGCCTCATTTCCGTTCCCGCCCTGAAAAAATTTCCGGCTCCGCCAATCGACAATTCTGCCACCCTTCGGAAACTTCGCCAGCCTTCCACATTAATTGCAGCTGGGATCTCGTCTGACAGACCCGGATTCGGATGTCCTGACAAACCTTGGTCACATCTTGTCGCGACGCTATGGGCTGCGCCGAGTTGGTGGCCGATATTCAAATTTCTGCAAAACCGCATTCCTAAACTCCCTCCGCATTTTGCATCGAGCTCGGACACAGTTTCCAGACAGAACTCAGACCTCTCGCGATCAAAACTCTCAAACCAGGCGGGAAGCAAGTTATCGAGGCGAGTAACTCCAAACCTAACTGATAACATTGCAGAGCTAATAACATCATTACATAATAATTTCAAAAACGTCATTTACTGGCATGTAAGCTCCACCTGGTTCAGATTTACCCTATATCAGTTTCTACAGCTCAAATCTTTCATTTTCAAATACAACGATTCCTAAGACTCTTCTCTCAGATTTACCCTGTATACAACGAACACAGAAATAGGCTTAGTTGCACTATATAGAGGTTTTTTCAAGAAAGCGAGCTATGGATGCTTTGTGTGCCTGTGGTACTGTTGATGGCACGGAGAAAAATGTTAGTCCAGATGCATGAAAAGCTCTGATTCTCAACACTGGAGCATCCCAGCTGCAATTAATGTGGAAGGGTGGCGGAGTTGCCGAAGGGTGGTGGAATTGTCGATTGTGAAGTTTTTCCTGTCGGGAAGAGAAATTCGATTGATTAAAATTCAATACGGAAAAAATTCGATTGATTAAAATTCAATACGGAAAAAATTTGAAAATATAGAACTTATAAATTCGTTATATTTTTAAATTTTAAGAAATTTTTTATATTTTTTAAGATTAAATTATTTTTCTTCAATTATTTATAAATTGAAACCATTAGAACTATTATACTTATATATAATATTATATAAATTGATTTTTGGAAAAACAAATACACCCAAAAATATTATTTAAAAAAAAAAATCATTTTCATAAAAATGGCACCATCAAATCAAAGATAAAAAATACCCTGAATACTGATTAATAACATAAAAACGAAATATCTAATTAGCTCTTTCAGTGAACCCTGTTAGAAAGCATATTTTAAAAAAAAAATCATTTTCATAAAAATGGCACCATCAAATCAAAGATAAAAAATAACCTGAATACTGATTAATAACATAAAAACTAAATATCTAATTAGCTCTTTTAGTGAATCCTGTTAGAAAGCACATTATAGAGGAATTATTTATGTTGTAAATTCTGCTCCTGTTAAAGGCTGCAAATAGAGTCCGCATTTCCTATTCTCCCTCATCCATAATTCTAACTCCATCCACGTCAGTTTTGTCAGATTACATTCTGCATTGATCGAATCGAATTTAATCGTATTTTTAACCGAACCGAATCGAATTGTCGAATATTCGAATTTTTCAGCCTGATTCGGCCGAATTTGGTAACTATGTTTCAAATTGAACTGTTGGGGAGTTGTCTACTGAGGTGGCAAATTTGCAAGGAGGATTAAAAGTAATTGGAATTCAGTAAATTTTTTTTTAATATGGAAGTGAAGCATTTGAATTCTGTTTTTGATGGTAAAAATAGATTCAGAACCATCAAAAACTTTTAAATCTAAATTTACAAAAAAAAATGCCAAATTTTTATCAGAATCTAATCAAAATTTCCATAATTTTCTAATAAAATTTGAACTCTAACTAAGATGTTGGGGAGTAAAACTCCGCGGGACGACGTGTCTAGAATCATTGTTAGGAGGTAGTTGGATAAGTTGTCGGCCTGTTCATGTAACAACTGGAATCTATGTGAAGTGCTACTTAGAAAAAGTGCAAATTGTTTAGAGTTTTGTTAAATTTTATTAAACAAATTCAAATATTCGGTATATATATATAATTGAATAAGAATTAAGAAGATTGAGAAGTTACATTACCACTTTTACAAGTTACAGATATTAAAACAACAAATTCAAGTCTAAAATGGAATTTCTTTGCGATGGAAATAAAACGAAAGTCTCATTGATTTAGAAACAGTGGATTCGGGAAAAAGAAGGGTGGAAGGAAGTAAATTTTGAAATGCAATCTGAAATTGATAACTAATTTAGCTAGCAGATTTGCAGACAAAAAGAATGAATATACTCATGACTATGTCTAAATTAAATATTAATTTAAACTTTAGAATAGAATTTAAAACCGAGGATTCCGTTGGCCTTGGACTTCAAAAAGAAAGCATTCATGACACTACATTAACAGCCCACAGGCTTTCCCATGACAAAGATAATATCAACCTACTATCAAAGCTCACGAACATAGAAACACGGGCTTCCACAGGTTGACATTTACCTTGCATCAAGTGTTGTTTAAGAATATAAAATTCCAATGATAAAATACAACTAAAATGTTAGATTCAATAAAACAAAAACAAAAAATTGACCTACAAGCAAATAAAACTTAAATATCCCTCCACATTTGCAAATGGTATCAAATTATGTGGTCTCATGCAAAACAAGCTCAGAGATAACTCATGGCGGATAACCACATGGTTATTATAAAGGTACCTGCATTGGATTTGCAGATGGGCTCGTCCTTTTGCAATAGTTACGAGGTTAATATGTTAATGAATTTATTATAAATGTTTTATTATGTGCAAATTAATTTAGTGTTAATGAACCCGGATGCAGGTGTTTTCCAAGAGCATTAATGGATATCATTAAGACAACCGGCGCAAGGACCTGCCAGGTGGTGAAACGCGCTCTGTTCCAGGCTCATCGCAGATGGAACCTGGCCAGAGGGCATGTTGCAATAAATGGCCCATCAGGCCGAGAGTTGGAAACAGTTGAAATTGGAATGGCGTCCCCTGATCCTTCAGTTCATTCCCTGCTCCTCAGCGATTGTCCGCCGCAGGCCGAATCCTCTTGTAGCAGAACAACTATAGGGAAATGTTGCTCGCACCTCTGTTGCATTGATCTTGGAAATGGGCACCATTTCTCCCACTCCAAGCTTTGCCCTGTAAATCCTGCTTAGGAACCCTGCTTTCACAACCAGTCTCCCCTCCCGACTGCTTATCCTGCTAATTTGCTCTCCAACCTCACGGGTATGGTCAGGCACTGAATGAGGAGTCGTCGTGGTGGAACTCGGGGTGGCAGCGCAGCTCTGCTCCCCCTCTCCTCCTCAGCACTAGGAAAACCCGCCTCCTCCCAGGTCCCCAATTAGACATCCCCATACGCGCAGCGGGCAAGGGCAAGGGAGGGCCTCAATGGCTCCACCCAACATTTTTAGGCTCTAGTATGCAATTCCTCAGCTACGTCCTAGCCTAGTCCCTCATACCACCCAATATAGGTTCCAAAGCCGTCTGAATAGACCCATTATAACGGCCAATGTGACCATCGTCTTCACAGAGGAAGATGAGCTGAACAGGGAACAAGCAAGAAATTCTGAAGAACACTCACAGGAGGTGAGAATCCCGGATTTGGGACGGGGTCGTGGGAAAAAACTGAAAGACGAAGGCCAAAGCTCCAGTCATTGCAGAATGCCTGGAGGAGAAGCGCGCGAAGGCGACATTCAGCGGGCTGGTGGCAGCTCTGACGATGGGGTTTGCTGGCAGCTCAAGCGGCACCCAGCATGTAGAGGAGCCGCCAGGTGGTGCTGAGAAGGGCGATGTGGCGGGGAAAGGTATAGAATGGGACCAGTATGGCTGCCTCGTGGTCGAGGAGAACCCTGATGAGGAAGATACCAAGTGATGCCAAGTGGCATTCGATGCCACCCACGAGTGGCCTTCTGCTGATGACGGGTTGGTCCTGTCATATGATGTTTTTGCATTTTGATTGTCTGATCCATGGATTTGTTGATCTGTTGTCAAGTCCAGAGATGTTGCGTTGTATCTTTTTCTGTTGTTCGAAGTATGGATGTCTGTTGATGACTGTTCGGGCTCTATGTTGGTTATTTTTGCAATGTCAAGCTAGTTTCCCCAACCCGAGGCAGTTTCGACAGTTTTGATGAACACTGGAAACAAAGCTAGAGGCAGGGCCTCGTTGTAACTTTATTTTTGTTTTTATTAATAGAATTAGTATTACATAGAAAAAAAAAATAGTGTTAATGTATCGTTTTGCATCTTAATACGTATAGGCTAATATATTAATGTTTGGAAATGAATATATTAGTGATGTTTTATTATGTTTAAATTAATTTATTATTAATGATTAATGTATAGATTGTGAGGTTTGAGGTTGCAATATATTTGGAGAGTTATGGAGGAATACTGAACATCAATTTTAAGATTAAATGAAATACCCCGTATCTTATTTAATTGATTAAAGTAATACTTTAGCTCATTGAAAGCAAGGCTATGACTAGGTATTTTATGTATAAGAAGAAGTTATACAACATGGATGTTAGGAGGTTTCTTGAAACTATTGTTGACTCTAGCAAAATCCCTTACCTTAGGCTCAAGAGTGAGGGTGGTATAAGGATGCTCAGTTTTGGGTGGACCATTAGGGAATAAATAAGGAGATCATCTTTAGAAGGATAATTTTAAAAATTTTATTGCTTCCAAATTTAAGGAGAAATTGTGGAGAAATAAAGAGCTAGAGGGTGAAGGGAAACTACTATATTATAAGGAGGTGACCAACCCCAATCTCAAAAACCAAAATTATCTCCTTGACTAGTGTTAAGAAGCAAATGAACATTACCAAGATTAGAACTAATTCTCATGAGCTTCATAGTGAAATTGGGATGAAAGAGTTTGTCATGTGTGAGATCCTAAGAAGGTTGTAGATGAAAAGCACTTTCTTTTAGATTTCCCATTTTATACTTACATTCTATCTAATTTTCAAAATATTTGTCACACCACCAACCTTCTTGACCTTTTAACTCAACAAAACTATGATTCTCATGAGCTTCAGAGTGAAATTGGGATGAAAGAGTTTGTCACGTGTGAGATCCTAAGAAGGTTGTAGATGAAAAACACTTTCTTTTAGATTGCCCATTTTATACTTACCTTCTATCTAATTTTCAAAATATTTGTCACACCACCAACCTTTTTGACCTTTTAACTCAACAAAACTATGGTGATCTGAGAATGCTTCTCTTTGAGCATGGAAACTAAATGATAAAGAATTATGATTAATCTCTTACCTTCTTAAGGTCCAGTAGACCATATTGGTCTTAGTAGATATTAATCATCATCATTATCATCATCATCAGTATACCTTATTAATATTTATATTATTAATGATCCTTATTAATCTTATTAATCCTTACTATTAAACTTTTCAAATAGTAATCTCAACCATATTAATAAAGGTGAATGATATCAACTAAAGACATATACCATGGTTGATATACAACCTACCTACCTAGGGAGGATTTGTAGACCATGGTTGACTATAGTTAAATACGTTCAATTTATAGTTGACAAGGGTTTATTTTGGTCAACTTATAGTTGACTATAGATTACCATAGTTGCCCACATACAAAAATAGTTGACTATGATAGATTATGATGAACTATAGTCGCCATGGTTATTCATATTTGATCATTGTTTCCTAAGGTTGAATATGGTGGATAATGGTTAACTATAGCCAACCATGTAAACATAGGTCAGCCTAGTAAATCTAGATTATGGTTGACCGTGATTGAACATGGTTGTTCATATTTAATCATGGTTTACCATGATCAACCGTAGGTCAACCTTTAACATCTATTAAACCAAAGTAAATCTAATAAATTTAGATCAACCTAGTAAATTTAATAAATCTAGATCAACTTAATAAACTTACTCAACCATAATTAACCTAATAAACCTTCTAAATATTGAACTTGATAAACCTTATAAAAGGTGATATATCATCTTGAGTATACATTCATATTTTTAAATGAGTGCTTGACTATTGAGTATAATTTAGTATGCAAATTATTTTTTCACATAGTCATTTCATTCCTTACAAAAATAAGTGTAATGTGCAGCGTTGTTCCTTAGTACTTGTATCTTATGCAACAAGTAATTGATAGCAGATGTTATTGTTAATTATTAAAACTTGTGATTTGCAAGGTTCTATTTTGTAGGCGACATTATAATAGTTTAGATCTTCTTCAACTTTTGAATTTAGGTTTCTACTTTAGAATATTAAAACAAATTTTCAAAATATTAAAACAAATAAAATTGTTAAAGTTTTTAAGTAGGGAGATTTTTATAGTTGAATTCACAAAGTTATTCAAAAGTGTTTAGTTAAAACAATGAAATTTTTATTTTTCATTAAAATGATTTATAACAAAAATTTCCACAACAAATGGCATCAATTGACTTTTGTTTGTTCTCTGTATTCTTAAATAACTAATGCATCTACAAATGGTTATAAGTATTTATCTTACATTATTTAACAACTTGGTATTTCAAGGCCTTATATGACGCCTACACAAGTTGCCCATAAAATCAAGCTAGCTATTAAAGGTAGGTAAAAATGTTTGAAAGAAAAACATTTAATATCATAAAATCAAACTAGCTATTAAAAGTAGGTAAAAATGTTTGAAAGAAAAATATTATATAATATTAAAGGAACACATAATTAATTATAAAAAGAAATGTTGACTTAAGGGCATACCAAAGAGCTATAAAGATTTATAATGGAGGGGGCATTGTTTTATTTATCAATACATTATATTATTTTGAAATGTGTTGTTAGTAAAGGAATAGTTAAGTTTTAGGCATTTTATATTTTTATGAAAAAACAATAAAAAAATATTTATAAGTATGAGGAGACTTTAAGTTATTAATAGATTAGATAGACAATAAATGTAAAATTGAGACTATAGTATCATATCCAATTAGAAATCGTTTATGAAGGTAAAAATCAATTCAGAGGATATATATATGTATATATAATTCAGCTCAAATGTTGATCATCAATCTAAAGAAGTTGTGTTAATGTAGGAAATGACTCAAATGCAACAAGGGTTTAGAGGAAGAATTTAGATTGCATTTTCAAAAATACCTCTATATTGATATAGGAAGTGATAGAATATCATATATGTGTTTGTTGGTTTTTTTTTGTAATTAATGCAATATTATTGGAGTCCTAGTAGCAAGGCTTAAAAGAAATTTTGTTAAAGATTTCCCATTATAATTTAGGAATATTTTATTTAAGTAGTGACATACTAATTTTAGATCAATATTATGATGATGATGATGATGATGATGGTTAACGTCCGCGGAGACCAAATAATGGTCTATCGGACCTAAAGAAACAAATTATCTATTTTGATTTAAGATTTTATTCCCATGCTCAAAAAGCTTGGAGAGAAGCCTCCTGAGCTCACTATAATTTTGACATTGTAAAAGGCTAGGAAGGTCAGTATTGTAACAAAGATTGTGAAACTGAGATCTAATGTGGTTATACGCGGGGCACTCTAAGAGGAAGTGGTTTTCATCCTCGATGTTCCTATTCTTACATATATGGCAGATCCTTTCCGTCCATGGCATTTTAGGAACTGTCCAACGACCTGTTTCACTATGGAGCTCATGAGAATTTGTTCTAATCTTTGTTATATTAATTTTCTTCTTTGAGCTAGTTAAAATAGAGAGATACTTTTGATCTTCTAGGGTGGGGTTGATGACCTTCTTATAATAACTTAATTTTCTTTTAGCCGCTAAGTCTTTCTCACACCACATTTTTTCTTTGAACTTAGAAGTAACAATATCTTTAATATTATTTATGTTTTGCAATGCATCATTTTCGTTGATCTCCCAATAGTTTAACCAGGCCCTTGTGTCTTTATGCCACCCTCGATTGAGCCTTAGGTGGTTTTGGCTAGAATTTAAAGCTAGCTTAGGAAGTCTATGATCGTTTATGTTACTGATTTTGTGCTTGTACAATAGAAACCTAAGCATAGCTAGGCTCTCAATAGGGGAAAGACCTGCTTCTATAAGGAGAATAGGATATGGTGTATTACTTTTAATTTTCAGGTTATAAGTTATAAAACGCTTCTGGATTTGCTCAATCTTTCTCCATGATTCTCTGGAGATGTTGCAACCCCAAACCTCACAGCCATATATATAAAGGTTGATCTATATATAAAATGATTTCACACTTAATATATATATATATATATATATATATATATATATATATATATATTAAACCACCAAAAAAATCATAAAATAAAAATGTTATTGTTAAAAAATTTCAAAATTTTGAGTAAATTTTGTAAATTATTTTGGAAAGTTACACATTAATTAAAAGTCAAACATGAGTTTGACACACTTACCTAGAAATGGAATTTTCATAAATAATAAAATTGTCATAAATATTGAGATTGTTTTTCATAACTATTGAGATTTGATGTGTGTATTGTTTTTCATAAATATTGAGATTTGATATGTGTACTATTATGACACTTGTTGATATATAGATGTTTTTCATAAATATTGAGATTTAATGTGTTTATTGTTTTTCATAAATATTGAGAATTAATGTTAGATGTTTTTCATAAATATTGAGATTTAATGTGTTTATTGTTTTTCATAAATATTGAGAATTAATGTGTTTATTATTTTTTATGAATATTAAAATTTGATATGTGTGCTATTATGACACTCGGTAAAATCTAATTTTTTTTTTAAATAAATTTTATTGTGACAAATTGTATTTATAACCCTATAAAATTAGTCAATAAAAAAATAAAAAATAAAATTTCAAATAATTTTCAAAATATTTAATTTAATAATTATATTTTCCAAACCATATATAAATTTTATAAAAAAAATTAAATTTTTTAAAACTAATTAAAAATCAAACTATTTTAATTAGCATATAACTTACTAATAAACCAATATAAAAAGGAAAATATATATATATATATATTTGTTAAAGCAAAGTCATTTCATTCCTTACAAAAATAAAGCGAAAAAAAAATTATTTGTTAGCCTGGGAAGAGGGGGAGAAACGAAGCCGCTCCATTATCAAAATGCTAAATTAAAAAAGTTTCAATCTCTCAATCAAAGAAACTTTAAGCACTCATTTTTTTTCGTGTTTATCCTACCGATGTTCACCAGCGTTATGGGTGGAATTTGAATTGGGCCCTATTTTAAGTACCTGTAATGAAACTTTGTTGGATAGCTTATTTATATTTTTGGTATTATATTTATGTTCATAAGTGTGTTTTTTAAAAAATTTAAAATTTTAATTTAATTTTTAATAATTAATATGTGAATAGTGAATATATATGAAATGATTTTTTTTGTTTTGTTTTTAATAAAAATAATATAAAATTATTAATTATTTTTTAAATATGTGGTATTAATAAATTATTGTATTAATCTATAATATTGTGATAAAATTTATTAATAACTAGTGAACTCGATAATAAAGTAAAAATGAATTTTCATAATTAAGAATTATAATACATATTTTTAAATATATTTATATTTAATTCATATATTAATTTTTGTATAATTAAATATAATTTAATTAATCTTTTATTTTGATAATATAAAATACATTAAAAATAAATGTGTCAATGTATATTAATATTTACAAGTTTTATTTATTTTTATTTCATTTTACATATAAGTAAAATAAACGAAAATTGAAATAAAATATAATTGTAAAACACTATCCACTTATTAGATATCATTTTGGGATTCAACTGCGTTAAGTAAGTCATTCACGTATGACCATTTCCATGAGAGGTAGTTGTAACTGACTAATTTCTCATGATTTTTGAATAGTTCACTTAGCACTCATTGCATCGGGTGATGCTCACAGGGGTGAAGAAGTGGGATTGAAACTAGTGAAATGAATCACATAGCATCAATCATCACTTTTTTGAATAGTTCACTTAGCACTCATTGCATCGGGTGATGCTCACAGGGGTGAAGAAGTGGGATTGAAACTAGTGAAATGAATCACATAGCATCAATCATCACTTACAGGGCTTGCACCCGGTAACCAAGACTTCCCAGGAGGTCACCCATCCCAGAACTCCTCTGGCTCAAGCGCGCTTAACTGTGGAGTTTTCCCCACAATCAAGCCCACTTAGCTTGCTACCCCATTTGCAAAACCTTAGCAAGTATCGTGCCTTATGAACCATTCAAGTAGAGATCCCTTGACTCTTTTTGAATTTAAGTATGGGGGTTTACGCAGTGCATTATATTAGATATCATTTTGGGATTCAACTGCGTTAAGTAAGTCATTCACTGCATAAACCCCCATACTTACTATCCACTTATTTTACTTATATATTAATGTATTATTGACATTATCATTTTTTTTCCAAAAAAATTGAATTATCAATAGAGTCATTCAATGCTTTGGTAAATACATCACTATATAGTTAAGATACATTGTATTTCGGGATTGTGTTTTTTTCACTAACATTGTATTTTTTATATTTAGAAGTATTTTTATATCATTAATTTAAATTTTTATATATTTTTAATAGTAATATTGTAAATTTTATAATAAAAAATAATATTGGTTAAATATTACAAATATTATGTTTAATATCTGTATTTTGAAATTCCGTCTTATATATTTGTAAGTTCTTTGATATCAGTATTTAAATCTTTATATTTTTTAAGTAGTAATATTGTAAATTTTATAATAAAAAATAATATTTATTAAATATTAAAACCATTATATTTAATATGGAGGAAAAAGAGAATTTTCAAAGTTTGTTATTTTTAATCATTATATATACATTTGTTAATTGAGATGGAGGGGTTTTTTCTCCGTGGTGGGATGAAGGGGCTGTTAGTGATTGATTTTTACGGTGAATGTGGAGTTTTACTTCAGATTGCCTAAGCTCAAAGGTGGTTTTGAGGGTAGTATCCTGCGAATTTTGTAGTCGATAGAATGTGAGGGTTATATGTGGTGGTTAGATGGAAGACCTCGTGGATTATCTTTTTGACCCCTATGAATTTGCCTAAATATGGGTCGACCCTCCACCTCTGATGCGTTTTGTGGAGGATAGGGGCACAATTGTCATCTTATTAGAGCTACATGGACATTGGGTCGAGGGGGTAGTTGTTGATATGTCTGAACCTCGGTCATTATCCATGTGTTTGAAATTGATTGTAAGTCTATCACCTTTTCCTTCTATGCAAGGTCGAGGGGCTTTAGCAAAGTTAGCAATTTTCACTGACCCTGTGGTGGTGGATACAGTGCCTTATGTCGATGGGGAACAAGAGTTTGCTTCTTTGTTGCTCTCGAAAGCGAGCGTGTGTTCGGGTTTGGAAGATAGACCAAGGAATGTATGGGAGTAGTTAGGGGTTCTTCACCCACAGGGGCCCGGGCAACTTTAGAGTGAGTTCTTTCAAGGCGTTGTGACGGTCTTTGTGCCCTATGATTCTAGAAAATTTGGATGCATACTAGAGGATATATCTTTCGTAAGTTTTTATCCGGGGTTTTTAGGTGGAAACCCTAGCAACAATGAACTAGTTGTGTCAGTACCGAGCAGTGTGGAAAGGGGCCCCTAGGACAAAAACCCTAACTAGGAGACTTCGATAGAAGAATAGGGAGCCTCGGAAAATATAACGAGCACATTTGTTCCAAAAATAAGAGAAAAAGGGGTTGATGTGTGAAAACCCTAAATTGGCTCTTGAGGAGGACATTCATGTTGGAAAATGTAACTAGTTTCGGTCTTCATAATTATATTTATACTTATGACATATATTTTTGTAAAAAGAAGAAAAACAATTATTATTTTCCAACATGGGTTTCATATTTAAGTTGATTTATCACTAGGTCAAGCATGTTCTTCATGCTTCTAGGGTTTGTCACGTCAAAAGAGTATTTGTCATAAGTTTTGAAGTCAAGTCCCATTTGGATTTTGACAAGAAAGAGAAAAGATAAATTATTTTATTTTGATTAAAAATGTCAAATTTGTCCCTACAAGCCCAAGTTAGCCCTACTAACAAAAGTCGCCCTAGGAGAGGCCTATTCGACCCCTTGAAAAGGGTATATATAGAAGTGAGCTCGACTTATTTCAAGACATCCAAGTAAGTTTGATCTCTTGTGCAAGAAGGAGATAAAAATCAACGAGAAATTCAAGCAAAACAGTCAAAGCAAAAGGAGAAGAAAAGTGAAGTCAAAAGAGAGAGAATCTACCCTAGAAAAACTCACACATGCGAAAATTCCAAAGTTGCAGGGAAGCCAAAAATTGCAGTCATGTTGCAAGTTGGCGAAATTCTATTGCAGGGATTGAGATATAAAGCTTGACCAGTTTTGGAAGGGTTTGACCATCATTGACTTGTGAAGACTTGTTGGAAAGACTTGGAAGGAGGCCTAACTTGGTGCTTGTGAGTGGACTTGGTCTTGACATTTGGGTCTTGTATTTCTCATTTGATCTGATTCTATAAGAATATAAGATATTATTTATGGTTTTCCCTCGCTTTGAGCCTATATTTTGTGTCCATTGTTTTTATGATCTTCATGGTTTATGGTCTTGATAATTGTTTGATGAAAATAATCTACTAAAGAATAATAAGAAGCTAAGTAAAGTTCACAAGCAATTATTAAGGATATGAGAATTTTTTATGCTAATGGAAAAACCTATGAGCAATTTATGAAACCAACGTTTCGGACTAGCTAGGTGAGTCCATCATCAGGGCAATGAGATCTGTATTTTGAGAAGAGAGAGTTGAGAAAATTATGAAGCTATTAATAGATGAATAGAAAGATGTCTTGTTAGCTTATAATGTCGGCCTGATTGATTTACACTTATCAATTAATTAATTAATTAATTTATGAATTTTTAATTTTTTTTTTATAAAAAAATTAAAAATAAATTAAATTATTTAATAAATTTTATTTAAGAGACAAATTGATATTAATTATATGATTTATTTATTTATATTTATTATTATTATTTTTTAAATTTATTTCTTTTTAATTAATTAATTAATTTATTTTATTTTTATTATTTTTATTTTTTTTTTTTAATTAATTAATTTATTATTATAATTATTATTTATATCCTCTCTTTTTATTTATTTAATTTTTCTTTTTTTTTTCCTTCTTCTCTTTAATACAACTAAATCATTATACTTATTATTAGTTATTTATCAGTTATTTTATTATTGTTATACATATTATTATTACTAATAATATCATCCTTATTATTATTATTATAATTAATATTATAATTATAATTCATATTCTTTATGATTATTAAAATTGTTATTATAAAGATATTATAATTATATATATTTTTTATGTTATTTAAATTATGTGATATGTTATATAAATGAGTCATTTGTTCTGAAATAGTTTAAACGGAAGAAATTATTATTTGCATTTATTTATTTAATTAATTATTTAAATTTTGAATTGTCAAATGTTGTAATTATTATTCCTATTATAATTATTATTCTTATTCTTTTATGAATATTAAAATTGTTATTATAAAGATGTTATAATAACAATTTTAATTATTATTGTAATTATTATTATAATTATTATTCCTATTATTATTGTAATTAATTTTGAATTGTCAAATGTTGTAATTATTATTCCTATTATAATTATTATTCTTATTCTTTATGATTATTAAAATTGTTATTATGAAGATATTATAATAACAATTTTAATTATTATTGTAATTATTATTCTTATTAAAATTATTATACTTAATGATTATTAAAATTGTTATTATAAAAATATTATAATAACAATTTTAATTATTATTGTAATTATTATACCTATTATTATTGTAGTTAATTTTGAATTGTCAAATGTTGTAATTATTATTCCTATTATAATTATTATTCTTATTATTTATGATTATTAAAATTGTTATTATAAAGATATTATAATAACAATTTTAATTATTATTGTGTTTATTATTGTAATTAATATTGTAATTATTATTCCTATTATAATTATTATTCTTATTCTTTATGATTATTAAAATTGTTATTATAAAGATCTTATAATTATATATTTTTTTATTTTATGTTATTTAAATTATGTGAAATGTTATATAAATGAGTTATTTGTTTTGAAATAGTTTAAATTGAAGAAATTATTATTTGCATTTATTTATTTAATTAATTATTTAAATTTTGAATTGTCAAATGTTATCAAAAGGGAGTATTAGATTAGTTTAAAGTTTTTTTCATTTTATTTAATAAGGGTTTCCAGGTACTACTTAGTTTAAGACCGTCATCCCTATTCATATTATTGGAGGATTTCTCAATTTCAATTGCCTCTTTAACTCTTCTTTTTAAATAATGGTCTTCCTTATGGATTAATTTAGCTTGTTCCATACATATATAGTGAGAAGAGGAACAAGCGTGCTCTGCTAGACCTGATTTATCCGACCTATTTCTAGTAATATCATTAATGTGTTCTTTTAATCTTACTCCAAAGGATCTCCCTGTTTCACCTATATAAACTTTACCGCAAGAACAGGGAATCGAGTAAACTCCTTTGTGATTTTTTGGGTCTATTGAGTCCTTAGCAGACTCAAGCATGTTTTTTATGGTGTTAGGGGGCGTGAAAGCAACCATAATGTTATGCTTAGCGAGAACTCTGGCAATTTTATCTGTGGTTCCTTTAATATAGGGTAAGGAGATTCTAGGGTTTTCAAGGGATTTTCTTTTTTGTTTATTGGTTATGGAATCTTTAATTATTTTATGGATAGTGTGATTTTGATAGCCATTGTTTAAAAAGACTTCATGGAGATGGATAAGTTCTTCTTCTAAATGTTCAGGGTCAGAGATTCTAGAGGCTCTGGTGGCTAGGGTTTTGATGACACCAACTTTTTGCTTCGGATGGTGGTGGGAGTTTGAATGAAGATACCTGTCAGTGTGTGTCTGCTTTCTGAAGACCTGGTGGCTTAGCTTGCCATTTTTCTTGGTAAGGAGGACATCTAAGAAGGGGAGTTGGTTGTCTTTTTCAATTTCAATGGTGAATTTTATGTGTTTAGAGAGGCTATTTATATGAGATAAAAATTCCTTCAGCTTGTCCAAACCATGGCTCCATTTAGCAAAAATGTCATCTACATATCGTTTCCATTCTTCAGGGGTAAAGGGGAAAGACCTAAGGGCCATTTGCTCAAAGTGTTCCATGTAAAGATTGGCAATCAATGGTGATAATGGAGAACCCATTGCAACGCCATGAGTTTGCTCATAGATTTTTCCCTTAAAACTGAAGTATGAAGATTTAAGGCAAATGCTTATTAGTTCCACCGTTTCAAGGTCTGTAATTTTCTTCAATACTTCTAAGGCTTCATCCACTGGAATCATAGTGTAGAGAGACACTACGTCAAAGCTAACCATTAGGTCATTGTCATTAAATTCTAGGTTTTTGATCCATTCTATGAAGGAAGCGGAATCTTTGATGTAAGAGGGAGTGTTACCAGATAAAGGTCTAAGTTTGCTCGCTAGATATTTAGCTAACCAATAAGTGGGAGATCCTATAGTGTTTACTATAGGTCTTAAAGGAAGACTAGTTTTAGGCACTCCATAAATTCTAGGGATAATGGCATTGTTAGGTATTAATCTGTTCTTAATGGTGGCATCAAGAGAGGAGCTTTTAATTTTGTTACTTACTTGGCGAAGAATTTTGCTGCTAGGATCTTTGTTCAAAACTCTATAACAGCCACTATTGTTTAAGTGTTCTTCCATTTTATGCTCATAATCAGTCCTATTAAATAGTTGTCAAATTAGATTCTCCAATAGTTCAATTACCTAAGGTAGTGCGAATAACAAAATTGGTTGTGGTGGGTCAGGCAAGGGGGAGGAGATTTTCAATTAATTTACTACGGGATTGGGTCAACAGAGAATGGGGTAAGAGTTTGGAAGAATTTCCCACAATAAGTTCGCTCGCTCGAGGATGGTTTACATTTCGTTTTAGCTTGGTGGAAGTAGCTTCCTGGGTTTTCGGGAGAAATTGGAGCATTAACTCCAAAGGGGCTTCACTCAATGAACCTCTGACATATCACATGTGTTTGTAGCATACTAAACAATAACCATAATTTGACTGCATATTGGAAAATACCTCTAAAAATCATATTATTTTAACCCCTTACCAATAAGAATCCAATACACTTTCCCAATTTAAAAAACCCCTACTTTCACTAGATATTGTCGTTATCCTTTTTTTCATTAACAATTTTTATACCCCTTTATATTTTTTCATTAACTTTGAGATCCATTTTTTATACCTGTCAATATAAAAACCCTTTACCCCCTATTATATGTTCAATATATTATGTCATATTTTCCTAAATATATATCCCCCAATATGAATGCACATGGTATGTATTTCTCTTCCAGTGAAACCCCTATGATTGACTCCACATTGGTTATGCTGAAAACATGGACTCCTTTGTTCGATCCCAGTTGGTAATGGCTCAATTATGCTCCAATTTGGGTTTGGCTTCCAAGGTTATTGTTACAATACTGGTTGATGAACAATTTTCGGGCCATTGGGAATAAATTAGGGAATTTTTTGGAAGCAAACATGTGCTTCCTATCCATGGGAAACATGTCTCTTGCCTAAATATTGGAAAATTTGGAACCCATAAAGGTATCTATGCAAAACTTGTGTTAGGCCCCTATAATACCAGTGTATTCCCTTATTATTATTGTCATTGTAGCCCCTTATTGTTATTGTTATGCCCATGCTGTCCCTATATTGTTATTATTGTGCCCCATAGAATCCCACTATTGTTATTGTTCTGCCATTACATTATTATTGTTATGTCAACTTTGACTATATTGTGACTCCTTAGACTCCTATATATAGAAAGGAGGTCTTGTCATTTGTATCATCGAAGAATTGTTCGTTTTGTGTAATGTAAAGGAGGTTTCCCCCTCGAAGAGGTTGATTTTGAAGTCGATGCTATATATTTTCTTCTATTTTAGTTGCATAACAATTGGTATCAGAGCTTTGGATTCTAGGGTTTCACTGCTTCAAATAGGCCATAGTGGAATTTTCTCTATAACATTTTTTATGCGACGTTTTAGAACCTAAAATTAAAACCCATTTGATCTGAAATCTTGATGAACCTTGAGTACAAATTTCAGATCTTTTCTCACTATATTTTCGGATATATGATTGAAGGAAGTTAGGATTTTTGCAGGCTTCCGAATTATATCACAAACAGGTGATATAGGGAAAATCGCCATAACTTTCTCTCTGAATATTAGATTGAAATTTCGTACAAAGGTACAAAAATAGGATGACATTTAGTTGTATGTGTATCAATTTCAGGTCCGAAGGTTGAAACAGTGACACGTGGAACTTCGTACAAGTTTTCTCTACTGAACCAATCTATAATCAGGTTATCATGGGAGATTTGGAATAACTCTTTCTTGGAGAATCCAATCTTGATCAGACTTGTGGGGTTGGAACGAGGACTCGGAGGGCTACCATAGGACGAAATTTCAGACCTTGGAGATCCACAATTACAGAGATACATCTGATTCAATATCAAGCTCCTACAAAACCAAAAAAGGTGTGTAGTCTTTTTAAAATTTTGCATAAGTTTGGTTTGAAAAATTAGTTTGAAGGAATTCAAAGGACATAGTGAATCATAGTTTTCATTAATTGATGCCCCGAAGAAATAAAATGGAAACACCTAGTAAGTAACATGAAATATCTAGCATGACTCATGAAGAAGAGGAAGAAATGCAACATGATATATCAAAATTACGAGACCAAGTACAACAAATTTCACTCTCACAAAAGGTATCAGAAGCTAATATGGGTGGTTTAAAGAAAGACGTGGAAGCTAAGGTGGATGGTTTAAAGAATGGCATGGAAACTAAGATGAATTGTGCGGACGATAAGATGAATGGCATGGAATCTAATATGGATGGCGTGGAAGCTAAGATGGATGGCATGGATGGTATAGAAGCAAAAATTAAAGGAAACATGGAAGCTTTGAAGATAGATTTGACAAAGTTGCTACAAGAAATGCTTACTAATGGCGAAAGGGTAGTAAAGGAAACTCATGATGAGAACAAAAGAAATGTTAATCATGATTTCATAGACTCTAATGTTGGATTGAAGACCCACCATGTTCCAAATATCATTATGAGGAAGTTTGATGGAAAGAATCTCGTAACATGAATACTACAGATGGAGCAATATTTCGATCTCCATAATGTGAAAACACACACAAAAGTTACGCATTGCAACTTTATATTTGGAACCCAATCAGTTTGTATGGTATCAACGGCTTTTCTCTCGTAAAAAAATTGTCACTTGGGCAATTCTTATGGAATAAATGATAGCACTTTATGAGGATACAAAAAGCAACACCTTTTTTAGCCAATTGATAAATCTCAAACAAAAAGGTTCAATGGTGGAGCACATTGAGGACTTCCAAAAATTGAATATAAGGGTAAAAGATATTCCAGAGGAGCATAGGATTGATGTGTTCATAGGGACATTAAAGGATAACATCCAACATGAGGTTCGCATTTGGGAACCTGATTCATTGGAGAAGGCATTTAGGTTGGCAAGAAAAATTGAAAGCAAAATTATGGAAACAAGGAAGCCTACAAATCACAACTATAAAGATGGAAGTGTTTTTTCCCCTAGCCTTCCACAACCTATAAGTTTTACACCACAAAAATTGGAAGAAAAAAGAGCAAAAGGGCTTTGTTACAGTTGTGATAGCAAATACACTAAAGGTCATAAGTGTGCTGAGAAGAAATTATTTTACATAGATTGTGAAGAGGAAGAAGAAAAGGAACAAGAAACATCAAAAGAAGAGGATACACACCAGGAACAAAACCTAGAGAAAGAAGAAACAAATCCGACAATATCTTGTAATGCATTGGCCAGAATAACCACTCCTAAAACTACCAAGATAGAAGGACATATCAAGAAGAAAAAGGTAATAGTGTTGATTGATTCGGGCAGTACCCATAATTTTATTCATTGTAAGATAGAGAAGGAATTGAATTGCTTCCTATATCCAGCACTAGAGTGTCAAGTGATGGTTGCAAATGGAAGAACCATAAATTTCTCTGGAAAGTGCCATAATATCAAGCTATCCATGGGATAATATGTGTTGAATAGTCCAATGCTTTCCATTCCAATGGGTGGTGCTGATGTTGTACTAGGAATCCAATAGCTACAATCTTTGGGTACGATAGCTTTTAATTTTCAAGAAATTTTCTTGAATTATTTTTTCAGAAGGAAAGGAAGTTGAATTAAGGGGCATCGCAGGGAAATCGGGAAAGATAATCAGCTCTAGCAGCATGACAAAGCTTCTAAATAAGGAACAACGTGGTGTAATTTCACAATTATGTGCACTAGAGGTTCCCACTTCGAAATCATCTATTTCTCCATATCTCCAAAAAGTTTTGGACAATCATTCCAAGGTATTTGAGACTCCCAAAGACCTCCCACCTATTAGTGATCATGATCGTGATATTCATTTGATTCCAGGAAGTGTTCCTCCAAACATCAGGCCTTACAGATATCCCTATGCCCAAAAGAGTGAAATTGAACGTATGGTTGCAGAAATGCTAGAGGCTGGTATAATTCAACCTAGTAAAATTTCTTTCTCTGCTCCAGTAGTATTGGTGCACAAGAAGGATGGATCATGGCACATGTGTCCAGATTATAGGGAGCTCAACAAGCTCACTATTAAAGATAAATTTCCCATTCCTCTCATTGATGAATTTCATGCAGCAATTTACTTCACCAAGTTGGACCTTCGTTCAGGATATCATCAAATTATAATGAAGATTGAAGGCATTTTGAAAACAACGTTTACAACTCATGAGGGTCATTATGAATTTTTGGTCATGCCTTTTGGCCTTACCAATTCACCTTCAACATTTCAAGGTTTGATGTATTCCATTTTCAAACCCTTCCTTAGAAAATTTGTGTTAGTATTTTTTGATGATATACTAATCTACAACAAGTCTTGGAAGGATCATGTTCAACATGTTGATAGAGTGCTCAAACTATTGGAGGAGAAACAATTATATGCAAAAGCATCCAAATGTTTCTTTGGAGTACAAGAGGTAGAATATTTGGGTCATATTGTATCTCATGAAGGTGTTAAGGTAGACCCTAGAAAAATTAAAGCCATTAAGGAATGGAAAATCTCCACATCCATAAAGAATCTGTGAGGATTTCTCGGGTTGATAGGGTATTATCGCAAGTTTGTTAAGAATTATGGGAGAAGAGCAGCACCTCTAACAACATTACTGAAGAAAGATGCATTTTCTTAGATTCCAGAAGCAACAAAAGCCTTTGAACATCTTAAAGAGGCAATGTGCCAAGCATCAGTCTTAGCTACACCAAACTTCACAAAAACCTTTATTGTGGAATGTGATGCCTCAGGAAATGGAATTGGTGTTGTTTAAATGCAATAATAAAGACCCATTGCTTTGGAAAGTCTTCCAATCAAGGGAAAGTATTTACACAAAGCTATTTATGAGAGGAAATGTTGGCAATACTATATGCACTTAAGAAATGGCGACCTTACCTAATGGGAAGGCACTTCAAGGTAAAAACAGATCATGATAGCCTTAAATACTTTTTAGAACAAAGATTATCTTTAGAAGAGCAGCAAAAATTGGTCACAAAGATGTTGGGTTATGACTTTGAAATCATCTACAAAAAGGGGAAGAAAAATGTTGTTGCAGATGCACTCTCAAGAAAGGATGAGGATGTGGAAGCATTGCTTTGCACCATTTCTATTATCCAACCAGATTGGATAAACGAAGCAAGGGATGAATGGAAGAATGACGAAGAAGTGTGGGCACTCATTCAAAATTTACAACAAGACCCCAGTACATCTGATACATTTAGCTGGAAAAAGGATTTGTTATGGTACAAAGATTGCTTATACCTCTATAAGAATTCCCAACTCAAACAAAATATTCTTATGGAATTGCACACCTCTCCCTTTGGAGGGCACTCGAGATTTTTAGAAACTTACCACAGGGTTAAAAAGGATTTTGTTTGGGATGGACTTAAATTTGATATTCAAAAGTTTGTGGTGGAATGTTTGGTTTGCCAACAAAATAAAGTTGAAACAATTAAGACCCCAGGTCTATTACAACCTTTATCCATTCCAAGTCAACGTTGGGAGGAGGTTTCAATGGATTTGATCACAGGTTTACCCAAGTCCGAAGGAAAGAGTGTCATCATGGTGGTAGTTGGTAGACTTACCAAGTATGCACACTTTTATGCATTATCTCATGCCTTTAAAGCCAATACAGTTGCTACTGCATTTATGGAAACAATTCAAAAGCTACATGGAAACCCAAAGATTATTGTAAGCGACAGAGATCCCATTTTCACTAGAAATATTTTGACAAAATTATTTTCTTGTTTGGGTACTCAGTTAGCTCATAGATCATCATATCATCCTCAATTTGATGGGAAAACTGAGATAGTGAACAAATGTTTGGAAGGATATCTTCATTGCTTTGTATATGATAAACAAACACAATGGGTCAAATGGTTTCCTCTATCTGAATGGTGGTATAACACTTCCTTCCATACTACAACAAAAATGGCCCATTTATGGCACTTTATGGATATCATCCACCGTCCATCACATCATATTTAAGAGAAAATTCTAAGGTTGAAATAGTGGAAGATCACATCGAGCATCAACAACAAGTTCTCCAAATCTTAAAGGATAACCTCACTTTGGCACATAATAGAATGAAACAACAGGCATATCAATATCGCAATGAAAGAAGTTTTGATGTAGGTGACTGGGTATTTCTATGGCTACAACCATACAAACAAATGTCCCTCAAGAATTCTAAGAAGGATAATAAATTATCACCAAAGTATTATGGTCCGTACAAGGTGTTGCAAAAGATGGGTACTATGGCATACAAATTGGATCTTCCTACAGCTTCCCGAGTGCACCTAGTTTTCCATGTTTCATGCTTAAAGAAGGTTATAGGTGATAAGCTTCCAGTTCAAACAATATTGCCCGAACTTGACGAGGAAGGAAAAATCACATTTTACCTTGAAGCAGTCAGAGAAACAAGAACTCGACAGCTACAAAATCAATCAATTTCACAGTATCTCATCAAGTGGAAGAACTTACCCGCTGAAGATTCCACATGGGAGGATGAGAATTTTATACAGAAGCATCCCGAACTACTCAAGCGTTGAGGACAAAACTTTTCTAAAGGAGAGGGGCATGTTAGGCCCCTATAATACTAGTGTATTCCCTTATTATTATTGTCATTGTAGCCCCTTATTATTATTGTTGTGCCCATGTTGTCCTCATATTGTTATTATTGTGCCCCATAGAAGCCCACTATTGTTATTGTTATTCCCTTACAACTTGAAATGATTTATCTTAGATTGTCCCGTTGTCAAACCCCGGACTATGGAGGGATCCCCTTCAGATGCAAAACATTCCATAAGCATGGCCATTTAGTGCAGGATTGATCCCTCCCTTTCACAACCCAAAAGGGCTCTGTAGAACACCAGTCAACTAGGAAAACGAGGTTGTAGACAGATGGCTAGAAGAAGATGGATGATATGATTCCTCTAGTCACATAGTCAGAGCAGGATCTTCTCGTGACATATCCTCAAGATTTGGTTTCCTCTAGTGTAGAAGTTCGATAGGACATAGAAATGGACTCAAAACCAGTGGACAAAGAATAGTCAAATGTTCCTCCTTCTCCCATGGCCATTCCTCAGGGTGTTTTTTCTGTCCCTCCCTATATCAAATTCAATTATTTCCTTTTTAGGATTGGATATGAGAATTAACTTCTCCTTTATCCACTCTTGGCCCATGGCTTCCTCTCCCCCCTTGACTATGTCTTCTCAAGTGCCCATCCATGTCCCTATGTTTCTCCATCTTGTCCCTCCCCTAGGGTTGCACTTCCCTTTGTATATGAAGACTCCTATGAATCCATTTCCCATTACAATATTTGGCATATAGCTCTTAAAGGAGAATCTTCACAATGTTTCAGAGGATTATGTCCTTCTTCCATGCCCAAGCCTGGAGCTCGATCAATGGGATGCAAATCGCACCTTTCAAAAACCCAATTGAGAGCTAGACAGAACGTAGATGTAGGGAAAAAAGTATCAATCAATGGGGCGCTTAGAGCAATGAGAACCCTAGGTGGTGTTTCCTCATGATAATACAGTCCTTTAATTATCGGGGTTTGTCTAGCCCATTTAAAAATAAGCCCTAAGCATATTGGTATTTTCACATTGTCCGAACATTTTGTTTCTCTAAGAAACCCTGGGATAGGGAGGAAAAATTACATAGGCGTTGGAGACTCTTTTTCCTGGGTGGATTTTTTTTTGTTTAAATGCTAGGGGGAGATTTGGTGGCCTTGTAGTTTTTAATCTCATGAATATCAAAGTGCTCACTTCTTGGGGCTTTGATTTGACCTTGGGAGCAAAAGTCTTTTCTACAAAACTATGGATGGACCTGCTAGTAGTAAATATTTATGGTACCTGTTAGGATCATTTTTGGGAACAACTTATGAGAAAATCCTTCATGTTAGTAGGAAATACCATTGTTGGGGAAGATATAATTTTTTTGTTGGGGACTTCTGAAGTTTGGGGTCCTCATGCTAGGCCATATTCCCTTTCCATTTTTTTCTCACACCTCCTTGTGGGTCACAACCTCCTTGATGTGGACTTGGTAAAAGATAATCCTACCTAGAGGAACTGATAGATAGGAGATGCTATGGTCATAAAATTCCTATAGAATTTTCTCTTGGAAGTCTAGCCCTTGTTGATTTTTCAAGTGCAATAGATAGAAGAACAAATTTCTAAAAAACTGATAATTACTTCTAATGATGTAGATCTTCTTATAGCAACTCATGTTTATCATTGAGAAATTACACTTCATAAATCCAACCATAAATGCATAAGGACAATAGAGATCATAATGCACAATGATAACACAATATTTACCCTTGGACAACACACTTGGGGGAAAAATCCAACAACCTTTTCCTTAGAGAATTTTTTTAATTCAACAAGAGATACACCTAATACTGCTAGTCAATTATGATAGTAAAACTGACCAACAATGTTATGGTCAAACCTAGTCAAACAACCCTTTTTTCAAGTCAATCTTTTTCCCATCAACATCGACCCTCTCCAATCTACCTAGCTTGAATTTTAGCCTCCCAGAATATGCCCAGAAATTCGGCCTTGCTACCCATAATTTCAGCCCTGCTGCCCAGAATATGCCAAAAAAGTCACACATGTGAAGTATATATGTATATATATATATATATATATATATATATATATATAGAGAGAGAGAGAGAGAGAGAGAGAGAGAGAGTGAGTGAGAGAGAGAGAGAGAGAATAATTCATCCTTCTTGTCCTTCTTCATCCTTCTTCTTCTTTGCTTGGATGCCCAGAATATGTATTATTATGTGAGAGATTAAATAGTGCCTTGTGGAGGAGGTCGAGTGCTCTATATATAATGTTCTACCTGTCTGAATGGGTGTCTCTTCACTAGGGCCGACTTGACTTAAAGGAGGTTTGACTCACAAGTTTGGAGCCAAAAATTCAAATTTCAAAATTTTCTTTTTTAAAACTGACGTGGAGAACATGTCTTGCATTAATCTTTTCAATGGATAACTAATAAAAATGGCATGATGAACATGTATTACAATTTCATTATATATTTCAACAGCTAAAACATTAATTATGAAGACTAACCATGGCTTCAAAATTCAACACTCCCTCTTAGCTAGGGAGGTATTCATAATCACTATATAGATGTTCTCATGTTGACAAATTTCTCTAAGAAAAGGTTATGACAAATCCAATTACCATAATATAGTCAACAACTGTGACACATGGTAAAACAAGATACCATAATATGGTTAACAACTAGACACATGGTAAATCAATAACATCAACAAGTTACCATGATTTGGTTGCAAATGTGACACATGGTAAACCAATAGCATCAACAAGTTACCATAAGTTGGTCACAATTGTGACACATGGCACATCTTTAGAATCAAATAGTCACTATGATTTTGGTCAACGCCTCTACACCACGTTATACTAGCTAGTCTTGTTCACCATCATCTTGGTCAATCTCTCTAACTCGTGGTAAAACCCAAGCGACACAATCAATCCATTGAGTAATTTGGTCCCAAATCTAAAAGGCATATCTCTAGGCCATGATGAGCTCACTCTACCTATTTGGAGAGTAATCTGATCCTAATGATAAAAGGCACCCATAAACTAAGTGATCCTAGGACTCTAGGACCATTATTCCCAATCTAATAAATATACTTAACACAGGAAGAATGATTGTCCTTTTTTGGACCATTCTCCCTAATTTGGTCAACATAGTCGACAAAGGGAGAATTTTTGTCCCTGATGTTATCTCATCAACACTCCCTCTCACTGAGGGAAGCATTCTCAATAAGTCCAAGCTTATCCCTTAAGTATACAAACTTTTCTCTAGATAGAGGCTTTGTAAGAATATCAACAATATGCTCATCAATGTAGATGTACTTAAGCTTCACTGCTCCCTTTTGCACCATGTCACATATGAAGTGGTACTTGATGTCAATGTGCTTCGGCCTATCATGGGAAAATGGATTTTTTTGTAAGCTACACACAACTCTTATTATCAGAATATATCATGGTAAATTCTATCACTTGATCAAATAGTCTTGCGAGTAACTTCCAAAGCCATAGTACTTCATGACTCGTTAAACTGGTTGCAATATACTCTGCCTCGGTAGCGTTGAGTGCAACAAATGTATGCTTCCTACTTATCCATGAAATCATAGTACAACCCAAACCAAAGCATCATCCATATGTACTCTTTCTATCTTCAACACTCCATGCCCAATCTGCATCTATATATCCCTGTGGTTGTATATCACCATTTGAGACATATCTCAAATCATAATCAATTGTACCACACAAATATCTCAATACATGTTTTTTTTGCAATCCAATGATCATGTCTTGGTTCCAGCTGGAACTGGTTTAGAGTGTTCACTGCAAAGCAAATGTCTAGTATAGTATTAACCAAATACATCAATGAACCAATCAACTTCTGGTACATGGATGGATCTATCAAATCTGACTCAGAGTCTCTCATCTTTCTCAGGTTTTCCACCATGGGAGTTGTCATTGATTTATAATCCATCATTCCAAGCTTATGTGGGATCTTGATAATATACTTTCCTTGAGCAAGGAATATTTCATCGAGTTTATGCCATACTTCTAGCCCCAAATAGTACTGCATCAACCCAATATTATTCATATCGAATTAAGAATCCAACTCCCTCTTACACCGAATAATGAGATTCTCTACACCTGTCAAAAATAATTCATCAACATATAATAATAAAATAATAGGTTCATTCTTCTCAACCTTGATACATAGGTTTGGATGAGCACTACTTTTGGAGAAACCAAATCTTGTCAGGTAGTTGTGAATTCAAGAATACCAAGCTCTAGGTGCTTTCTTAAGTCCATACAAGGCTTTCTTCAATTTGCAAAAGTGAGACTCTTTCCCATGAACCTCAAAACCTTGAGATTGTTCTATGTACACTTCTTCCTCAATCACGTCATTGAGAAAAGTAGTATTTACATCCATCTGGTGTAAATTCCATCCCATAGAAGAATCATTAGAAATAATAGATCTAACAGTAGTGTACCTAGAAACTGGAGCAAACGTCTCATCATAATCCTCTCCCTCTTTCTGGTACAACTCTCTAGCCACAAATCGTGCCTTGTATTTGTTAATATTCCCATCCACTGCATGTTTAATCTTATATACCCATTTGGAGGCTACCACATATTTCCCTTCAGGTCTAGGCACAACTTCGCATACATCTTTCTTCATAATCGATTGGTATTATTCCAACATTGAATCCTTCCAAACTTGTTGGCTAGTTGCTTCTTCATAGGCGGAAAGTTCAAAATCAATGAGATTAGTCATCAATGTTGCATATCCATAATACCTCTTCAACCTCTTGCTTTCTCTAAAGGTGCAACGTGGTTTTGTATGTCCTTCTAATTCATACAAAGTAGATCTAAGCCAAGCTTGACTTTTTCTTATTTCAAGAAGAAAAATTGGGTCCACTGGATCGCTAGTCCCTTCTATCTATTCTTGATGATCTATGAGATGTTCTGAAGGATTGGATGGACCTAAACCTTCTTCCTTGGGAGCTTCATGTTCTTCATAATCAACGGATTCCATGGGAGCTTTTCTATACTTCCAATAGGAAACATTCTCATCAAAGGTCATGTCCCTCCTGACTTTAGTCTATCATTGTCCTGGAACATAGATTCTATAGGTCTTTGATAACTCACTGTATCTAATGAATATTACTTTCTTTCTTGAAGGCTCTAACTTCTTTCTCTTTTTCTTAGGTACATGAATATAGACTGGACAACTAAATATTCTTAAATTCCCAACGTGTTGTTTATATCCAGTGAACACTTCTTCAGGAGTATTGTCTTCCAAAATTCGATGAGGACTTATATTTTGAATACAGATTGTTTTCATAGATGTTTCACTCCATAGAAACATAGGCAAGTTTTAATCATGCATCATTTCCTTAACAAATTATTTAATGGTTTTATTGTTTCTTTTAGCAAATCCATTTTGTTTTGGATTGTAAGGGACTATCAACTCCCTCTTAATCTCATTCTTTACAAAAGGAAACAAGCTCCTTGGACTTGTATTCTCCTCCATTATCTAATCTCAGAATCTTGATTTTCTTCCCCTTCAATTTTTTCACTTCAACTTAAATACATAATCCTTTGTCTTCATGTACTAAATCCATGTCTTGTGAGATAAATCATTAATAAAGGTTACATAGTACAAAGAGCCTCCAAGGGATTTCACTAGTATTAGACCACATACATCATAAAGATCTAGATCCAAAATTTTCTTGGACCTACTTTAGCTGTTGGAAAAGGCTTCTTGACATTATTCCCAAGTGCATAACAATTACGTACTTCTCCATGCTCCATCTGTGATTCTGAAACTCCTGAAACCATTTGATTTAAAGCTGTCAAAGCTCATAGTGAAGGTGATCATATATTCTATGCCAAATTTCACATAGATTGATGTTATTATGCGCCAATGCTTGAGCAGTTTGTTTCAAGAGTCTATATAACCTTATGTTTCTTTTCTAGTATCAAACAAGACTAGAAGAATTTTCAAATTGATAACTACTTCCAATGATAAAATTTGACTTATTTAGAGCATTCCAATCATTAAGCAATTATACTTGGAATTTCAACCATTAACTTTAGTAGAGTAATAGAGATCACAACAAAAATAATGAAATAATAGACACTAAAATTTCTTGGGACAATACCTCACAAGGGGGTAAACCTGGTGATCTTTCCTTATGAGAGAGTTCAATTCATCAATTGTACATTAGACTATTCTAGTCAAAATTCCAACCTTTGACTTCAACAAATGGCAAGTCAAAACTAGTCAAAAGATAGAGAATTGATCAATGATCTGCTTAAAGTGAAATTTTATATAAGGGATCGAATTTCAACCTGAGGCTATTGGTCAATGGGTCGAAATCTGGTCTTTCAATTTCCACAAAATGTGTGGTCAATCCTCAGATGTTTACTTTCAGTCTAACCTTGGTCAACGACCCAAAACAGAGATAGAACTTTGGTCAGAGAACAATCAACGAATCACAGAATATTCATCCTCTAATTCTCTGCCAACAACTCAGTCAAACGGTAGAAATATGTTCAAGCCAATGTTGGTCAACATAGTTCAAAACTAGTTGGTAAATGCAGAGACAAATATTCTTCTTCTTCTTCACACATGTGAATAGATTTCCTTGTGATTGGTCGAATTGATGAGATGAGATGATGCCAAATGAGGTATAATGAATGCTTTTTTATATGTGTTTAAAGAGGTGGGTTTTGACCTTGGGGTCAAAGCCCTTCAAGTGGTGGGACCAACTAGTCCAATTGAGGCTGACTTGGACAAAAAGAAAACAAATAACTTATCCTTTGATTATGACCATGAAAATATCGACCGAAACTACCATTTTTCAACACTCCCTCTTAGCCAGGGAGGTACTTTTCATTCTCTCTCTCAACTTATGTACAAATATCATCATAAGGAAAGATACATAGCATCAAGCTCATCCTGCAAGCCAAACCAATGGCATCAAGGTCATAACCCAACTAACCATGGGATCAATTAATGAGACCAAACTCTCCAACCATATGAAATGGTTTCTCAATCAAGCATAATGACCCAAGAGAGTAATAAAAATAAATCTTCCTAACCAAATCCACTTGGTCTCTCAGTCAAACATAATGATTCAAGGAAGAGAACTCAAAATCAGTGTCCCCAACCAAACCCATTGGTCTCTCAGTCAAACACAATGAGTTAAGGGATCACTCCAATTTTCAGAACCAAACTCCCTAACCATATTGGTTTCTTAGTTAATCTCACTGACAATGGGATTAACCAGGAAAATCTTCCTGACTATAAACCATGGTCTCTCAGATAAGCACAAGGAATATTTTCAATCTCATTATTCTATACAATAAATGTGCCCTCTCTGAAAGAGAGGGATTCTCATCCAATCCAAGCTTTCTCTAAAATAGGAAAACTTCATCCAAGATAGAGCCTTTGTCAAAACATCTGCAACTCGCTCATCAGAAATGATGTATTCGAGCCTCACAACTCCTCTCTAGACAATATTCTGGATGTAATGATACTTGATCTCAATTTTCTTCGACCTATCATGAAAAATTGGATTCTCAGAAAGCTTTCTATAGCTTTGATTGTCATAATATACCATGGTCAATTCCAGCACTTGATCAAACAAACCATCAAATATCTTTCGAAGCCAAACTACTTCACAACAAGTTGCACAGAAAACTATATACTCAGCTTCAGCCATACTAAGAGAAACATAAGCTTTCCAGTTTGGTGGCCGACATCATTATGGCGCTTTCATATGGTAGAACAAATTGTGCAAGTGTACTTTTTTGTATAACTCATTTAACAAGAAATTGATTTTACATGTAACTACATTGTGAAAGTCTACATTATCACACTCTCTTTTTATTATTTAAGTTACATGTAAAATTCAATTTATGTAGTTTCTCATGCTTAGAGAACTAATTAGTAAAGGAATTCATTTTCACAAACACAACCAAACACTAAGAATAAAACTTGTAATAAATTCTTAGTTTGGGTTATAGTGAACAAATAAATTTATGCAAGGATCCATCCTCATGAAGTGAGTCGGGTATAGCATTTGATTCCTTGATTGTTACACATTTTTCAAAACTTTGAACATAATACAAACTCAACATGGATAAAGTAAAGAAAGAAAGGTGGAAAGATTTTCAAAGCTATCAATGTGCAACTTTGAGAAGAGAATAAACACTTGAAGGAGAAGGTCCAAACGTTTAATTAAAGGATGAAAGAGCTAGAAAATGGACCTAATAAATTTTCCAAATGTATTCCATTTCAAAAGAAGTGATTTGATGAATGCTAAGACTCCATCATAACTATCATACCAAATTGGGATAAGAGTACAGTCCAACATGTGAAATTGGGAGAGAAGGTCATCCAAATGGATAATCGATAGGAGGATAGGCTTACTCAAATGTTTCCAAAAGAATGTGCAAGGGTTGGCCAAGCCTATACATGCCATGGGACAATTTGTATCCCTCACAGGTGGCTCCCACTGTCAACCCCTCCCCATAATATTTTAACTAGTGACCTTATGAGGACTAAACCCCACAGAAACCATCCAGCTTACACCTCATAGGTGTTTGTTTCTCATATTCTCATGGAAATATATGTTTTATTTGTTCTTGTTATCTCTCTTGCATCCATTTTCGCCATACTAATTTGTTTTGTCCCTTTGGTTGGTGTTGTCTATCCCTAGTTGCTAGCAATGTGGTTGTTCTTATGTGGAAACAATGTTGGCTCCTTTTAACGTTGTTGAAACCGCATGGCTTCATAATTTCATTCGCCCTTTGGCTCCCTATGGGATTTATTAGTAGTGGGACTATTATTCTCTTGTCAGGATGTTATTGGTGGTGTGCCAATGGATGGTTTATTGTTACCCTTACTCTCTAGTTACATTCTAGCGATGTCTCTACTTGCAATATTGTAAGAGTATTATTTATTACTCATATTGTATAAAATATATTAAGAATTTATACAATGGAGGAGACTGTTATGTAACCAGATCACAAAGATAGAAGAAAATCCTCTTCGATGGGGCAACCTCCTTTTACATCACATAAATTAACAATTCTTGGATGATTCAAATGACAAGACCTCCTTGGTATATATAGGAGTCTAAAGAGTCAAAATATAATTAGGGCCTACATAACGCTAATAATGTAAGGGCTCAATGATAATAATAGTGGGTTTCTAAGGGGCACGACAATAACAACATGGGGTTCTATGGGGCACAATAACAACAATATGGGGGTTACACTAGTATTTTAGGGACCTAACATGCCCCTCTCCTTCAAAAAAGTGTTTTCCTCAATGCTTGAGTAGTTCTGGATGCTTCGGTATGAAATACTAATGCTCCCATGTGGGATATTCAGTAGATAAGTTCTTCCACTTTATGAGATACTTTGAAATTGATTGATTATGTAGTTTTTTAATTAGTGTTTCAATGATTGCTTCAGGTTCCAATATGATTTTTGCTTCCTCGTCAAGTTCTGGAAATATAGTTTGAACCGGGAGATTTTCACCTATAACCTTCTTTAAGAATGAAACATGTAAAATTGGGTGTACTCATGAGGATACAGGAAAATCCAATTTGTATGCCATAATACCAATCCTTTGCAATACCTTGTAAGGGCCATAGTACTTGGATGGTAATTTATTATCCTTCTTGTCTTGCTTGAGGGACATTTTCTTGTATGGTGTAGTTATAAAAATACCCAATTGTCCACATCAAAACTTCTTTCACTGCGATGTTGATATGCCTATTGTTTGGTTCGATTTTGCACCAGAGTAATTTTATCCTTTAAGAGTTGGAGAACTTGTCGTTAATGCTCGATGTGATCTTCCATTGATTGAACCTTAGAATTTCCTCTTAAAGACAATGTGATGGACGATGGATGATATCCATAAACTGCTATAAATGGGGTCATTTTTGCTATAGTATGGAAGGAAGTGTTATACCACCATTTTACCAGAGGTAACCACTTGAACCATTATGTTTGTTTATCAAATATAAAGTAAGTAAGATATCCTTCCAAACATTTATTCACTATCTCAATTTTCCCATCAGATTGAGGATGATAAGATGAGTTATGAGCTAATTGAGTACCAAGACAAGAAAATAATTATGTCCAAAAATTTCTAGTGAAAATAGGATCTTTTTCACTTACAATGATCTTTGGGTTTCCATGTAGCTTTTGAATTGTTTCCACAAATGCGGTAGCGATTGCGTTGAGAAATATAGGGCATAGTAATTAAGTGATTTCCCTTCTACTAGTAGCTGTTTGTGAGTGCTTTTTACTTCTTTAGATTATGATCTTATTTTTCTTAGGTTATTAGTGTTCTTCTTCATCAAACAACTACCAATGCATAAACCATAAAGAGACAAGAGAAACAAAATATAGGTTATCAACCAAGGCCAAAACCTCTCACTCTTGAGAGGAAAACCCTAACAAATTCTTCTTCTTATAGAAATTCCAATTGAAGAATACCAAGACCAAGACCATTGACCTATTTTCCACTCCAAGGATAAGACACAAGTTCTCTTGATGAGATCCTTAGACAACCTTTTTCTCCTTCCTTCCACTTAGCTTTTCTTCAACTTCGGCTTTCTGCTTTAGACGTTCGACCTTCTTCAATTGCGTATTCAATTGTTGACCCTAATTCATTCACAAGACCTTCCCTTTATGACTTGATTACCTTCACTTTAGAGGGAGTTCCTTTCCTTGGTAATTTGGCTAGATATACACCCTTGTCTTCTCTGATTTTACCTTCTTATGGATCTGCAATACTTCAGTCTTCTATGCAACAGAAAATAGTCCCTTTCTCTTTGCACGTGTGAGTGAAGGTTGTCCCTAAAAAAGACCCAAATAGTTAATGCTCTCCCTCCTTCCTTTCGTTGGCTATAAGGCTTATTTCCAAGTGATTCTCGCACTTCCTTCCACTTCAAACCTTGACTAAAAATATATGAAATCATGTCTTCTGAACTTAGGCCTAGCTGCCTATTAATAGTGGTTTCCCCCTCAAATTATCCGACTGGATGGAGGATGAACCGACATGACTGTTGGAGGAGATAATTAATTCCATCTTGAAGTCGACTTTCTAGGAGATACTTGTGATTGTCTTGGAGGGTCTTTTGACTCTTTGATTGAATCATATACAGATTTAATATGCCCAATAAGGGTCCTTCATAGATGACATTGACTCTCTTTGACTTTATGACCAATCCGAAAGGCTCACAATGGGAGCCACTACTAAAAATAAAATTTCTTACTCATGAAACCCATGAGACAAGAATTACAAATTTTTTTTTTTTTTCTTTACATCAATTACATAAAATCACATTTACATATGTCATTATGAATACCGAACCTAGTTACACTTTTCAATAAACTATGTTGGGTTTGAAAGGATGAGATAGTGCACAAAAGTGTGCATACATGGTAAGTCTATCAACTACCACCATGATGATACTCTTTCCTTCGAAATTGGGTAAACTTGTGATAAAATCCACTGAGACTTCCTCCCAATGCTGACTTAGAATGGATAATGGTTGTAAAAGAACTATGGTCTTAATTGTCTCAAGTTTATTTTTTTGGAAAACCAAACATTCTTCCACAAACTTTTGAATATTGAATTTAAGGCCATCCCAAAAAAAATCCTTCTTGATCTTGTGGTAAGTTTTTAAAAATCCCGAGCTCCCTCCAATAGGACAGGTGTGCAATTCCAAAAGAACCTTTTAATTTAGTTTGGATCCCTTACATAGATTTAAGAGATTTGTGTACCATAGTGTATCATTTTTCCATATAAATGTATCATATGCACTAAGAGCTTGCTGCAACTTTTGAATGAGTGTCCATGCCTCTTCATCATTCTTCCATTCATCCCTTGCTTTGCTTATCCAATCAGATTGGATAATTGAAATGGCACATAACAATTCTTCCACATCCTCATCCCTCCTTAAGAGTGCATCTGCAACAACATTTTTCTTCCCTTTTCTATAGATGATTTCAAAGTCATAACCCAACATCTTTGTAATCCAATTTTGTTGCGCTTCTAAAGATAATATTTCTTTCAAGAAGTATTTAGTTTGTTTTTACCTTGAAGTGTCTTCCCATTAGGTAAGGGCATCATTTCTTCAATGCATGTAGTATTTCCAACATTTCCTTCTCATAAATAGATTTGTATAAATAATTTCCTTTCATTGGACGACTTTCAAAATAAATGGGTCTTCCTTCTTGCATTAAAACAACATCTATGGCATTTCCTGAGGCATCACATTTGGCAATAAAGTTTTTTGTGAAGTATGGTGTAGCTAAGACGAGAGCTTGACACATTTCATATTTAAGATGTTCAAAGGCCTTAGTTGCTTTTGGAGTCCAAAAAAATGCATCTTTCTTTAGTAATGTTGTTAGTGATGATGTTATTTTCCCATGATGCTTAACAAACTTGTGATAATACCCTATCACCCTGAGAAATCCTCGAATATGCCTTAAGTTTGCAGGGATTTTTCATTCCTTTATGGCTTTAATTTTGTTAGGGTCTACCTTAACACCCTCATGAGATATAATACGACCCAAATATTCCACTTCTTGTACCCCAAAGAAACATTTGGAGGGTTTTGCATACAATTTTTTCTCCTCCAATAGTTTGAACACCGTGTCAACATGTTGAACATGATATTTCCAAGACTTGTAGATTAGTATACCATCAAAAAATACTAACACAAAATTTCTAAGGGTTTGAAAATGGAATTCATCAAACCTTGAAATGTGGAAGGTGCATTAGTAAGACCAAAAGACATGACCAAAAATTCATAATGACCTTCATGAGTTCTGAATGTTCTTTTCAGAATGTCCTCTGTATTCATTCTAATTTGATGATATCTCGAACAAAGATCCATCTTGGTGAAGTAAATGACCCCATGTAGTTCATCCAACAATTCATCAATGATAGGAATGGGAAATTTATCTTTAATAGTCAACTTGTTGAGTTCTCTATAATCCATATATATATATGCCATGATCCATCCTTCTTGTGTTCCAATACTAATGGAGAAGAGAAATAACTTTGGCTAGGTTGAATTATACCTGCCTCTAGCTGTATTTCTACAACCATACATTCAATTTCACTCTTTTGGGCATAGGTATATCTGTAAGGTTTGATGTTTTGAGGAACACTTCTAGAAATCAGGTGAATAGTATGATCATGATCATGAACAAGCAGGATACCTTTGGGAGTCTCAAATACCTTGGAATGATTTTCAAGGACTCTTTGGAGATTTGGAGAAATGGAAGACTTAGATGTTTGAACATATAGTGAGCATAATTGCATAATTACCCATCATTGTTCCTTCTTCACAATATTTGTCATGACATTAGAGCTAATTATCTTCCCAATTTTCTCTACAATACCCCTTAATTCAATTCCCATTCCTTACCAGGAAAATTTAAGAAAAGTTCTTGAAAATTAAATTATATCATCTCCAAATATTATAACCATTGAACTCCTAATACAACATCAACACCACCCATTGGAATGGAAAGAATTGGACTATTCAAAACATATTCCCCCATGGTTAGATTGATATTATGGCACTTCCAAGAGAAATTTATAGTTCCACCATTTGCAACCATCACTTGACATTTTGGTCTTGGATTTAGAAATAAATTCAAATCCTTGCATATCTTACACTGAATAAAGTTATGGGCACTACCCGTTGAAAAGTGTAACTAGGTTCAGTCTTCATAATGACATGTGTAATTGTGATTTTTATGTAATTGATGTAAACAAGAAAAATAAAATGAGTGTATGCTTGACTCATGGGTTACATGAGAAAGGATCATATTTTTTAGATGGCTCTTATTGTGAGCCTTTAGGATTTGTCATCTAGTCATCAAAATTCAAAGACAGTCAATGTCATGTATGAAGAACCCTTCTTGGGCATGTTACAAATGTATACGAGTCAATAGAATGGTCTAGTAGCCCTCCAAGACAAGCACAAGGTATCCTTCTTCATGTCGGCTTCAAAATGAAATACAAAAACTCATGTCGGCTCACCTAAATGAAGACACAACGATTCATAATCTCATGTCGGCTAATTAAATGGAAGAACTATTATAAATAGGTAGCTTGGCCTATTCCACAGTCAACAAGTTTGGATCTCTTTGCAATTCAGATGTTTGTAATGGGGATAAGTTCGGTGCAATTATAGTAAGAAAGGTGATGTATCATCACAGAAAGGAGGTATCTCTATTTCAGTGTTATTACAGTCCAAAAAACATAGTTATGGTGCCATATTAGTGTGATGATAGTTCGTTTATATCATAGTCATGGTGAATATCTCAATATGCTCTGTTAGAAGACAATTCCAGTGAAATCATAGTTCATTGATGATGCTAGTATGTTTCAGTACCATCTCAGTGATAAAGGCTCAGTGCACCACAGAAGGAATCATTGTTATCATGTGGAAAACGAACTCGGTGCCATCACAGAAGTAAGGTCTCGGTAATATGACAGCGAGGAGGTCTCACAGTAAAGGAGATCTCAGTGTCAAGACAATGATAAGATCTTGGTGGTGACAATGTCTCGATGCTAAGAAGGTCGAAGTGGAAGAGGAGTCAAGAAGAAGGCTGACTATCAAAAGAACTTGTGTCCTGGCATTGGAGTGGAAAATAGGTCAAGGGTCCTAGTCTTGGTATTCGTCAATTGGAATCTCTTTAAGAATAATTTTTGTGTGGGTTTTCCTCTCAAAGAATGAGAGGTTTTGGCCTTGGAAGATAGCCTACATTATGTGTCTCTTGTCTATTTATGTTCATGCATTGGTAGTTGTTTGATGAAGAATAAAACTATTAACTTAAAAAAAAAGATCCTAAACTAATGAAGTAAAAAGCATTCAAAAGCAGTTACTAATTGAAGAGAAATCACCTAATCCTTGATGCCCTAGATTTCTCAACATGGTATCAGAGCTAAGGTAACTAAGTCAAGGAAGGGCATCTAATCAAGAGACACTCAAGGATCAAGTTTCAAGGAAGGCATCAAAGCAAAGATCATCGTGAAGTCAAGATATAAAAAGAAAGAATCATAACCCTAGATCGAAGAAGAAGTCTACACAAGCAAAAGTCTTGGTATTCTCTAATAATCATCAAAAGACCACAAAGACCCTCATCAAGGTAGATTGAAGTCAGTACATCTAAAAGAAGCACTTCAAGGACAAAGATTGCATCATCATCTTGAAGAAATTCAAAACCCTAGCTCGATCTAAGAAGCATTCATAGGATCAACTCTCAATTAATTTGAAGTTGAAGTATCTTCAAATCCAAAAGGAAGCTAGATCAAAATGTGTTGTCATCATAAAAGGGGCAATCTCCTTTTATTGAAGAAGGGATTTCATTTGGAACAAGACCATCCAAAATGGAACTAATACCTCTTCATCAACCATCATCAAAGGGATCAAGTTGAATATTTCATCTTCACTTGTCAAGTAAGTAGCTTTTATTCTATAATCCAATCTAGTAAAATGACTTCGTTTTGAAAGGAGATTTATAAGTTGGTTGGGTCATTGAACTTCCTTGCATGGAAAAGGAGGATAGACATAGTCCTTGAAGAAAATGAAGTCATTGATCATATCAATGGAAAAGTATCCAAACCATCTGAAGGTCAAACATTATTTAAATACATGGAAAGGGATAAAATGGCTCAAGGGATTCTTATGAAATCAGTCAAAGGTGCCCTCATTCCCTATATAGCAGGATTGGAGACATCAAAAGAGATATATGATAAGCTGGTAGAAGGATTATTTGAAGATGTGATAAGACAGGTCATATCACTTAGATCTGATCTACACAAATTGAAGGTATCAAAGGATGAAGAGATATCTTCATAAGATCTCAACTACAAGATCTGGGAGAGATGATATCGAATAAGGAGATACTTGAAAACATTTTCAGAAGAAATCACATTGGTATAATTTGGTCGATGTGTTTCGAACCAACCATTGTGGTTCATCTTTAGGACAAGATGAAAATCAGATCATAGCGGCAAGTTAAATAGGGATGATTTTGGAGTTTATTTGACTTATTATTTTTATATATTGGGGGACATGATAGTTATTTTTAATTTTATATATATAGATATATAGATATATACTATATTTGATTTATTATTAATTAATAATAAAATAAAAATAATTTTCCCCTTTTCCTATCCAGTCAAAAATAGCCGTTTTTAGCCGTTATTCCCCATAGCCGTTAGAAGGTCCTCACTCCCTATTTAACTTGCCGCTATGATCTGATTTTCATCTTGTCCTGAAGATGAACCACAATGGTTGGTTCGAAACGCGTCGGCCAAATTATACCAATGTGATTTCTTCCGAAAATGTTTTCAAATAATCAAATGGATCACAAAAGCTTGAATTTGAATAAGGAGATACTATTCATTATTATAAATGCACTAACTGATGAATAAGGTAACAAATGTACGAGGATAAGAAATATATCCCGTTCAACTAATTGTGGTTTCTATGCAATATAAGATATGACAGGTTGAGGGAAAAAGTTGTTGAAGGATCAAATGAAAGGATTCAAACATTTGTATGAAGGAAAGGGAAGTTTGGAAAATTTGGTCCTCAGAAAGGAAAGAAGAACATAGCTAAGATTCAATTTTATGGATGTAAAAATTATGGACATTACAAGAAAGATTGTCCTAAGCTCAAGAAGGGAAATAACAAGAAAGATAGAGAAGAAGCCCATATCACCAAATAATTGAAGGAAGTTCAAGGAAGAGGAAAATCATTAGAAGTAAGATATTTTGACATCACCATAGAAAACATGAAGGATGTCTGGAACAAAATCATTGACAACAAACTATGAAGGATATAGATCTTGGTGACCTCATTAAAAGATCAAGTGACACTTGTGGGAAAAAGGAAGAAGTCATCTAGGACAAGTCTCATCATACACCAGTCAAAAGGAAACATATGTTGGATAGGGATATGCAAGATCCTCAAGATTCTTTGATGGAATCCTCATCGGAAGGTTCACCGATCTAGAGAGGAAGCAAGTGTTTCATCAGGAACTCCAACTTATGGAATTCATGGGATGATGTTATGATGACATAAGAGATGAAGTAAATCAAGGGGTTGAAGCTCTTTTCAATCAAGGAATTTGTTGAAAGAAGCCTAGATGACCTAAAGGTAAATGAGGTATGTATGCTTGTATTCAATACTATAAATTCATGTCGTATGGTTGCAGGTAACATGGATTTGTTGACGGTGTTGGACCAACCAAAATGTCAAGGTGATCTCCTCGGTAAGAAGTCCTAATTAGACCTCAACCTGCTTCGTGTAGGAGTCCCAGCAGTGGGTCGTAAGGTAATTCCTTAACCACGATGTCGCACAGAAGCAAGTAAGATAACTTTGTCAATAGCAAGGGTGTGACTGTTGTAGTGAGTCAAGGAAGGTGTATGAGAGGTTCTAACACATAAGGGGGGAGATAAGGGTGAAGGTGAGTTCCAGGTTGAAAGGGATCAGTCCCAACTTGGCTAGGAACACACAACACAAAAGGACATACACAGCTTCCAACAGAGAAGTCCACTCGGATGTGGTAGTCATAACATACAAGGTAAGATAACACATATAGCACTCACGGATCAGTCCGAATGAGTGCAACAGTTGTTACAACAAGGTTCATGTGAAAGGTTTGTCTGGTGTCCAATAGAGCAGTCGACACGGACGAGACAACATTAACAACATATACAACACATTTGCAACAAGATTCATATAATTGCATACGAATCAGTTCATACACAAATACGTAAGTTAAAAAACATATATCATTAAGGCAATCGAAGCAATCCAACTACAATAACAACATATGCATGAAAATGTGTTGGCTCTTATTATATAAAAGTGTAAGTTCCAATCATACAATACATCCATGTAAACCTGCTAGCCCCATCAGTGAAACATTACAGCCACATCCGCCTGCTCCTCCAAAGAGATGTACTAGCTCTGTGCAGTGGAGAAGCCAAGGTGCGTTACAATATTGTCCAAGCTTTCTTCAAGATAGTCTTAATAGAAGCTTGGTTGACCAAAAATCCTGTACAATGAGTTATGAGGGACTATTTATAGCAAAGGGTGGGGTGACCCTTGACATTCCCCTTTATGACCATTCAACTACCCTCATGACTCTTCACCTACTCTATGACTGTTACATCCACTATTGAGACTTGACTTACACTTGACATGACTCAACATTACAATGCACATGTACCCATGTGAACAATGGCTTGAACAAGCCAAACTAGACATCATTCTGACTTAGACAACCATAGAAGTCCAACTGCTCGACATCCTCATGCTGATCAACAGTAACATATTGATGCCAAGATTGGTAGTCCTTGATAGTGTCTGTGTGTTCTGTCGTGACATCTGTCTGAAACCTGAACCTTGCCTCCATAGCATCTGGGTACACTTCTCGGGCTCCTCTATCCAACTCGTCTGAGAGCATGTGCATCATTGTCTTCAATGTGGCTAGACCAACAACGTACTTGCGCATGATGTCTGCACTAATAGGCAAGTCTGGGTTGGTGGCGGTGTGCATCAACTCGTTGAAGTACGAGTCAAGCTCCTGTTAGACTTGCTTCTTCGTCTTCGCCTGGGTGAGAGTCCCAAGTGATGGGATCGCATGAGTGTGCACTATAACATCCATGCTCTTGAATACTCATGCATGGGAAGCTTGTATGTTAGTGATGAGTTGTGGTAGGTCTTCATAGTTCTGGATCTGACTCCAGATATGCGCTTGCAGCTCGACGCATTGACACTCATAATCTTTGGCAAGTGAAGAGGGGCTCCCTTGTACTTCATCGTCCATGCTTGCATGTTATCAACAACAACATGTATGTTCTTTAAGTGGCATGCTCTTCTCGCACATCGTTGCTAGCATCCATGGAGATGGACGACTGCTTGGTGCACAGTACCAAACTTGGAGTACAATGCTCGCATAACTGTATCAAGAGACAATAATTCGTCTAGTATTGCCTTCTTCAGTTCAACTCAGGCAGACATTGTCACCAAGTCTCCTCCTTGCTTGGCCACCTATAGTTCCTTCATCATTCGCTCATTCTCAGCTATGAGGAAACAAACACTTGAGCTAGTGGCTTCGACCTATACTCTAGTTGCATCAACTAGAGAAGCTGGATGTTTGTGCACATCATTCATGATCACTTGTTCCTCAAATTGGGCAGGAGATGTTTGGTCCTCCGGAGTCGGTACTCTGTGAGACTGCACAAATCTGTGATGAGATTCGTAAAAGGAGATGTTGTTCATCTCTGCTTCCGGCTGACCACCAAAGATCTCAGTGCCTCCTTGTTCATCTAAGACTTTCTCATCATCTGGATGCATTGAAGCAGGTGATTCGACCTCTTTGTGGTGAGGCATGAGGTCGATGTCCTGTTCCAAATCCTGATGCTTCATGTTTGCATCCAATTGTTCAAGTGCCTGTTCTATCTCATGAGCAAAGTCTTTCCCCTTTGATGGTTCACCCTGTTAGCCTGATGCTAGCTGTTTAGATGAATCAACTACTTGTATGGGCACTGCTTTTTCCATATGCACGTGATGCACCCCCTGTAGTATCTGTTGCTAATGTGCTTCCTTCTCCTGTTGGTGCAGCTCTTGTTCTTTCCATAGTTTCTCCCTCAGCTCATGCAACTCCTTCTCTGCTTCTTCCATTATATTCTTATCCCTCTGCCTTCACGTGATTCACTTGTCGCGATGCTACCTCTTTTCCTGAATAGCCATAGCTGCTTGTTCTACAAGTGGATCTACTCGAAACTTACAGCTTTTATCCTCCTCCTTGCGGTTGACAATCTTCCTCTTCCCTTTGTCACGCATAGGTATGCTTGGCTCTACTACCTCTGCTACTACTGCTGGTGCTCTCTGTGATGCTGCTTCATGCTTCTTTGCTAACCACTCTACGGCAAAGCCAACCTATTCATTGGGTCCGGAAGAATTGTAGCAATACCTCCATGAGTCTTCCTCGGCCCAATGAAATGCCCCATGGATCCAGTTGAACTGAACTCTCATGCAGTGATCCTTCACAATGCAATGTGGGTCATATGAGTTGAAGCTTCAGAGGTCGAACGGGTACTTATTCATCTGTTCTACTTCGACATCCGCTTGCTTGATACTCTGGATCTCATATAACCCAATCCACAATGGAAGAGTGGGCCACGGTTCCTTCTTCTTCCATTGCAATCTAGCTGTCAATCCTGCTAAGATGTGATAGGCTACTTCTTACATGACAGGTACGTCCAAGGTAAACTTTGGCAGAACATGTAGAGGCTTCTCCTCACTAAACATTCAGATGAAAATGTCGGACGGTGAGGCATACCAATCTACAATGCCTCCATTTCTTCCTTTAACATGCAGGGTGGATCATATTCAAATATCAACCTATACACTAGGGTGACAAAATGGTTGGATAGCCGTATGATTACTCCCTTGAAGCTTCATTTGGACAAAAACTTGAAATATGTGTTCACAACAGTATCTGCCGGTGACCATGCCCACTCCAAGCCCGGGAACTCATGTCGGGCATAGACTGCATCTAGGATGTAAGCGGACATGTAAATATCTACCTGTATACCCTCGGGTGACTGTCAAGCCTATGTGACTTGTTCCTTCAACTGGTGAGCCAGTATGCTGGACCAGTTGCATGGTCTTCCTTCTCTAGCTAGTTGGTCCAATGCGATCACCCAACTCTGAGGAAAGCTTTCAGTGCTTGCTTGGCCACTTAGTTGACATGAGAATATGACCAAGTATTGGTACACCTTCCTCAATATCTTTGTCTTGTAGATCTGTTTGGATGTCATCCTAAAACAAGCTGGCTCCTTTACCCAATCCTTCAAAATGTCTCTGGAGTTACCTATGTTGTTGGGCAAGCTGAATGGAGGACTCATAACAGTCACGGGCTCTGACATCTGATACATCTCATCATAACCTCGTGCCCAAAAGGTTGTGAGCTTCATCCCACCAAAACTTCTCAAGGTCATCGTCTCGAGGTCATTGTGAGAGACGATCCAGTGAATCATGTCTGTGCATGGGAATGTGGGGTATCTGCATGCAATCCGGTACAAGTCGGACTTGTGAATGTTTGCGTACACCTGACAGTCTTCGAGGTATTCCCCAAAATTTCCTATGAATGTTTCATTAACCTCTTTCCACTTCAGTTTGATGTCCTTGTCTAGATACAACTTCGTGTCTTCATAGATCGACATACTAGAGGACACCTGCTCAACTGCTGCTCCAGCTACAACTCCATCAGTGTCCTGTGATCCTATTCTCTTGGAAGCCATTGAGATAGATGAACACCTGAAAGATCTGGAAACAAGCAACATGCATGGCAAGAAATATGTCAGTGGAAACAAAGAAAATCTAGGGAAGGACACAACACATACCTGGGAAACTGATGAGCAAGATTGCGCAAATTTTACTGGGAGGCTAGGTGACTGGCTTCCAGAACTGTGCAAAAGGCAGTATGGGCTATCTGGGAGGCAGGACTAACTGCTAGATCTGCAAAATGTGCAATCCAGTCAGGCAGCTGGCTGTTGGGATTGTGCAATGCGCAATTCCAGCTCGGAAAGGACTGTTGGCCTAGGGACAGATTTGCGCAATTTCTTGGGCCAAGCAGCCACTGTCCTCCAGAAATGTGCAAAACATTCCTGGAGGCCAATGCTAGGAAATAATGCGCATTTCTGGGGAGGAAGGTGAGCCTTCCTTCCCCAGATTGTGCAATGCAACCTTGGTGAAGGCAGAGCCCGGGCCAAGGTTGGCCCGACTCACCAATGAGCAACTGAAAGCAACTAAGACAGTAAATGCATGGTGACATTAAGTGATAGAAGAAGTGATTTACATTGCATGAAAAACATGAATGAAAGATTCAACAAACAGATAAACATGCATGTGGGTGAGGGAGTTCGTCGGTTGGACGAACGCCCGTGCAAAACAGTTTCATGCATGTGACAACAGTGAGATAGCGACGAAAACTGAAACAGAGCTAGGACAAGCTATTATGCATGTAAACGACAGTAATCATTCAAATAAGTCAAGCAAACAACACTCACACAAGCGAATAAACAAAAAGTGATAGAAATTCTGAAAAAGACAAGTTGAGGCCACTTACCTGTGAATAGCTAAGCTGGATGTGTCGAAGAGTCTTGGATGTGTTGTGGGATGTCAGAGCTCCAAGATCTATGTAAATGAATGAGCTCTGATGCATCGAATAAATAATTTTGGTCTCATGACGCGCATGCCGCAAATCTAGGAAAAAGTGACACTTAGAGGGAAACTTCTAAAACAACTTTGCATGTAACCCCAGTTGCTAAAAATAGCTCCCTGAATCATGGGATGAAATTTTCATGTTTTCTCTTGCTATTCCGGTAAGAGAAAGTCACACATGCATGCAAGTAAATTTTCCTCGGTCCCAGGTGGAACTAGTCAACCCGACTATTCATGCATGCAATTGCTCAACTGCTTGGGAAAAATGTGCATTCCTGGCTGGCAGCTGGGTTGACTTCCCAGGACGATTGCGCAATGTTTGGGTAGAGCAGCTGACTGCTGCCCATATTTGCACAAATCCTGGGCTGAGTAGCCCTACTGGGGAAATTTGCGCAAATCCTGTTGGGAGTGTTGGCTGGCAGGATTGCACAATCCTGGATCCTAGCAGGCTGCCAGAGGGAATTATGCAATTTCTGGGGGAAAGGTTGGCTTCCCTCCAGAAATGCGCAATTTTCAAGGGGAAGCTGCTCAGCCTGCAACTAGACCAAGTTCGGGTGAACATCTTATGAGGGGAATGGGTCGACTGTGATCAACAGGTTTCCTTTGTGCGAGGAAACACTGAAGCCTGAGTACTTGACGAAGCAAGACAAAGTGTTGTGAAAGGTTCGTAGGGAGGCTCCAAAAAAGGTTAAGGAAAAAAATTGGAGGGTGGTTGTAGCCGCTACAATAGGATCACTGCTCTATCTTGAGAAGCATGATCAAAGGAAAGGAATCTCCTCCTATGAAAGGATGCAGGAATGCATGGGTCACACTAGATGAAATCAGCATAATATGTCCTCATATGGAACATGAGGTGATTGAAAGTAATTCTAAGAACTCTGATTGGAGTGTGAAGAAAGAATGGAAGAGATCGTAGACTATGCAACCATGGAAGAAGGCATTCAACATCCAAGAACTGAAATATTTGACTATGATATCACCCAGAAGATATGAAGACTGGGATGGAAGTCTGGAAAAGGTGGAGACACTTGACAATATATATCTTTAGGATATGTGTCAACATGTATGAAGGTTGTTGATGCCAATAGGAAGATGCCATGATGAAAGACCATCACAAAATAAATTTTGATTTAAGTGTTCATTTCTTATTTTTGAACAAATATCTAGATGGGATTATGCAGGACTGCGAAAGGAATAATTGTGGATGTCTTCCCAGAGGACCATGTAGAAGGATGTAATATCCTTCCGAAGAATATAGTATGAAGAAGGCAACATGACATGAAGCAAGGCCAGATGTAGACTGATGGATTTCTTTATGATGAAAGGAATGATGACATGACTGACTCATGGATGAAAGTGATGGATGGTTTGTGCCCTAAGAATAAGTCCCAAAAAGATGAAGACTTTGTGACAAAGAACAAATTCCTGACATCGAAGGAAGGAGATATTTAAGAAGATGGTTGTCTTTTCATCTCCACCTGAGGAGTTGTTGTAGGTCCATAATTAAGAGGGAGCCTGGAAACAAGTTTCTTACTTGGAATAAACTGGGAAATTCCTAAGCCAAGAGGGAGCTTAAGTACATTCCTTCGGTAGGAATGAGTACATTCCTTTATTGGAATAGATATTTCCTCCCTATTTGAGAGGGAGAGATGGACAAATAATTATGGTCTTCACTTGGGAAGACAAAATGGAGGATTAGGTAATCATCTGGCATCTGATGCTCTTTGAGGATGAGATAGGGCATCCAAGATAAGAGTAGTTGTAGAGGACCAATATTCTTTGAGGAATGGGAATCCAAGATAAGAATAGTCCTAATGGAACACTCCCTGAGAACTCGGGTCGGGTATGTTCCAGGGGCGACAATGATAAGGGTGTCTATAAATCATTGGTCTCGCCAGCATTGAGCTCAGATCTTGTGGAGAGAGAAATTTGTTAGTCAAGGCCTTGATGTGTGACAATTCTGGTTGATATCATGCTATATAGATGGGTTACCAGTCTGATTCTTCTTATGTGAAATTATTCAGATTGAGAATGACCAAGTACCATTATGAATACCTCCTTAGTTAAGAGCGAGTGTTGAAAAGTGTAACTAGGTTTGGTCTTCATAATGACATGTTTAATTGTGATTTTTATGTAATTGATGTAAAGAAGAAAAATAAAATGATTATATGCTTGACTCATGGGTTTCATGAGCAAGGATTTCATTTTTTAGATGGCTCCCATTGTGAGCCTTTAGGATTTGTCATCTATTCATAAAAATTCAAAAGAGAGTCAATGTCACGTATGAAGAACCCTTCTTGGGTATGTTACAAATGTATATGAGTAAATAGAATGGTATAGTAGCCATCCAAGACAAGCACAAGGTATCCTTCTTCATGTCGGCTTCAAAATGAAATACTCATGTCAACTAACCTATATGAAGACACAACGATTCATAATATCAGATCGGCTAATTACATGGATAAACTACTATAAATAGGTAGCTCAGCCTATTCCACATTCAACAAGTTTGGATGTCTCTGCAATTCAGATGTCTATCACAGGGATAAGTTCGGTGCAATTATAGTGAGCTATTTCCATTGCAATTATAATAAGTGTGGAGTACTAAAAAGGTATGTTTTTGATGATCATTTCAGTGGTTTTTCAGTAGAACTTGTAAACCTTTTTGCATCATGAACTTGGAAAGCAATAAAGAATTATAACAAAACATGTGAGATTAATATGCAAGACTTAACCGCTAATAATTGTCATTCTCTCGTGCAGGAAGGGGTGAAAACGAGGAGTTGTTGTTCCAAAGAAAAAGAAAAGGACAAGGTAATTGTTGTCCCTTTGACGGGAGACCGAGTGCAAACAAGGCTAAGCAGATCAAAGCAAATCGGCCCTGAAAAGGAGGAGAAGACACCAGCTCGGCGCAGGAGAAAAGAGATGATTAAGGATTAACAATTTGGCGAATCCCTCAGGATCTTTGATCCTGAGGGATCGCTGCTTTATATATCTTGTTACTTAGACATCTCCGCCGTCACCCTTATATAAAGGGACAACACTGTTAGCTTTAAGGGATTATGCTTTTATGTAATTTCTGTTAAATATCAAAACTTTGATCATCGAGTCTCGATAAGAACTGGTTCATTGTACTTTTGTTTCATGCGTTAATACAAACTTGGTGATTTTTTTATCTCTGCATCTGGATTAACCTAAAGCGGTGTACCCTTGGAGGCTAAGGGCCCAGCCCCGAAGGACACTTGCTTATGTATTACTACGACTTGATTTCCATGTGATTTGCTTATCGTCGTTATTTGGTAATCTGATATACTTTATAAGTTTACATCACATGCTCTGTCAAGATTAATTCATTAAGATTTTTACAGACATAACTGTTGTATTGACTCTGCATTATATTACTGTTCCTTTCAGAGTTGATTGAATATTATTAGTCTTAACTGAATATCATTACTATTTTGCTACAGAGCTTTTGTGCTGTACATTCATGTTACAGAATTCATCTGAAAGTTGTGTTCTTTACGATTGTTGGATTCAGAAGTAATGTTGTTCTATTTTGAAACGCAATCGTATTCCTTTTAATTAAGATTGATGCTAGATCAGATTACTATTCAAGCGTGTTGCGTGCGTATATGATTTCCGAGCGTTGTTCCATAACTTATCAGTAATTAGTGTTGTTCTATTAGTGTGTGTTGCTTGATCTGCCTTAAGAGTGAAAGATTGTTGTTTGATTATGATGAATGCATTTGAGTTAGTGGATTAAGTATTACTGCTCGTGAGACTTAGTTGTTTAGTTGCTGTTCCATTTCAGAATTGTTGTTCCATTTTAGAATTACTGTTCCATTCCAGATTTGTTGTTCGATTTCTTATTTGCTGTTCCATTTTTCTATCTGCCGTTCCATTTACTAGCATTTGTTGTTTTGGTGTGAGAGACGATCTAAGGCTGTAGTGAGCCTCGGCATTTACTGTCTAGCTCCCAGACCCATGGTCCGTGCTCTAATTTCCTTTCCATCAGTTTCCAAAGGGATGGGTTATCGTTGTCGAACCCTTGACTGATAAGTTGCCTAGTTTTCTGAGTGTGTGATTTATTCCTTTGAAGTAACTTAGTTATAGACAAGCATCTGTTTACTCTTGTATTTTTTAATGTTGTACTACTAGCATTACTCTGACAAATGATAGCCTCAGACTGAGACACTCTTTGAAATGACAAAACGCTCTTGGATTGACATATTAATGTGAGGTAATTAGAGGTGAAAGAGACCCTTTTTATAGCTCTACATTTTGGCGTTGTTGCCGGGGAAAGAGTGTAGCCATTTGCCTTTCTTTTCAGAGTAGTGTATGAACCTGCTAGGGAAGAGTTGGATTTAAAAACTGAAGGTAAGAACCTGCGTACAGAGCATGTAAAAGCCCTGCTCCACTGTCTGCTTTCCTAACAGATTTCCTGTTGCTTTGTTTGAATAGAATTTTGTAGTTCATTTGAGTGCATGACTAAGCAGAAAAAACCAGAAAAAAATATCAAACCTCCACCCAAACCTGAAAAAGCTAAGGGGCTGGTGACCCTTGGCCGAACGACCTTCATAGACGAAATCTATAAGAAAACAGAATCTCAGCCATCAGTAGGACCCAGGAAAATCATTTCTAAACAGCCTACTGGTTCCCTTCAGGCCACAAGATCACCATCTATAGCCTTTGCTGAGGTGCATAGTCAAACTGAAGAGTAGGACTTTCAAGAAATTGAAAATTCTACTCCATAACTATTGCAGGAAGGGAATTTCAGCAACCTTTATGAAGGAGAAGGAGAAACAGGGGAAACCGAGGAACCAAGATCTCCTATTGGAACAAATCAGCCATTAAATAGCCCAGATAAGGGGAGCGCTGCAAAAATCATTGTTGAAGGAACCCAATCTCCTAAGACATTAGGTATTCTCATTATCCCAGATAAAGGAAGTGCTATTAAAACTATCCCTGTCAAAGCCATTCCCTCTCAACCTAGGAATACCCTCCTAGATATCCCAGAAGGTTACTGGCATATATTCGATCCTATGGCTCAGAATCAGCCAAACACTCAAACCTCTACATTACAATACCCTATAGTGGATTCTGCAGCAAATGTGCCCATGAAAGCAATCCCTCTTCAACATATCCCTACATTTCACGGTCTCACATCAGAAGATCCGGATGCATTTTTATTCGAATTTGATGTGTTGTGCAGGGGATATGATTACACCACCGATCCCCAGAAATTGAAATTATTTCCCTCTACATTAAAAGGGGCTGCTTTAAGATGGTTTATGGGATTAGGTGGTGGGGTCATAAACAATTGGGATCAAATGAAAGAATCTTTCTTAAAAAAATATCAGGATTATTGTAGGTCTAGAGAATTAAAGGACGAAATATTCCAAATGATAGCCAAACCGAATGAAACATTAGAGGAGTATGTGGAACGTTTCCAGTAAAATCTACAAAGATCTCCTTATGCATCACTACCTTTACCTGATAATGTGTTAAAAACTACATTGATAAGGGGCATGAAGGAACAATGGATTGAAACATTAAACATCATGGGAAAAGGGGATATTTATCAAGAGAATTTTGCTGACATCATTGATTTATGTATCAGGAGTTCGAGAGGCAGCACAAGAGTAAAACCGACAGAACATGATCGGTTTGTAAGAGATAACAAGATATCAATAGAAGGAGTAACACGTGTGGAAATTGGAAATTTATTAGAAAATTTTAAAACTGATATTCTGGGGACACTAACTACACAACTTGACATTATGCAGGCTAAACAGAAGCAGATGGAGGCAGAATAGAATTTGGCGATCTTCTGTCCCCGATGCAGGAAAAAGCATAGTCACAAGGAATGTCCACTGGATATAGTCCAAACATGTGCCATCTGTACAAAAGATCATCTTACGGAGAGTTGCCCCTCACTTCCTGGATTGAAAGCGGTATATAAGGAAGCAGGAGAAGAACCAGAATCGGTGTACTTGATCAACTAGCCTCCACAGTATAATGCTCTACAATATAGTATGTGGCAAAGTCAGTCCCAACCCCCATTTTCAAACTAGTCACCACAGTCGTTTCCTTCTTCAAACCCGTGGCTGAATCAGGCAAGCCAATCTGGTTGGCCAAATTTCCCTTACACTCCACCATATTGGAAAAATAGCCCATATCCTCCACAATGGACTCCCCCTACTTCACAAAGTTCAGCCTGGCAGACAAACTGGCAGAGACCGATGCATCAGACAGTAGGAACTATTCCCCTCCCTCAACCTACATTTCCAGCCTTACAACAAAATCCCCAGTCTAATCTGAGACCGCAACTCCTAGCCCAACCCAACCCCAATCCAAATAACAGACCGGTCCAATCTCTCCAAATCATAGAATCACCAGAAATAGGACCCGACCTAAGGGAGTGTAATGATCTTCAGTTACGATCTGGACGTATTATTGAAATTGAGGGAAATAAAACAGTTCATATTGAAGATCAGTTACCAAGAGAACATTTGTTGCAACAATAGGATGTGAATAAGCAGCAGACTCGTAATCAAGCAACCACATCCTCTCCTCCGTTCCCAGAACGATTAGTCATACCTTGACCTTTACAGTATCCTGAATTCGACATTCTGGGAGAATTAAAAAATCTGTACATAAAAATTCCATTCCTCCAAGCCATTCAAGACATTCCTATATACGAAAAAACTATCAAATAATTGTGCATAAAGAAACCAAGGAGGAATATAACAAATAATCCAAGAGTCTAAGTAGTCGGAACTTTATCTGATTTACTATCAGGCAAAGAAACACCCATTAAATACGAAGACCAAGGAAATCCAATTGTAACTGTTCAAATTTATGGTCAGACCCTGTCTAATGCCTTAGTTGATCTAGGAGCTGCAATTAATATTTTAACAACTGCTACTTGCCAAAAGCTCGGCATTACATCTGTAGAACCCACCTCTACTTTGTTAGAATTGGCTAACCGATCTGTGGTTAGACCGGAGGGTACTCTACATGATGTCATGGTCTCTGTAGATTCCTGGGAATATCCAACCGATTTCCTGATAATTAATCCAAAAACCCGACTTGATAACACCTACTAATTCTAGGTAGACCTTGGCTTGCCACTGCCGATGCCTACATTGGTTGCCGGCAAGGAAATATGACCATAACCAAATGACCAAATATCAAGAATTTAGTTCTATATCCTCCAGCGCAACCAAGTGTCACAATAATTAAAACTAACAAGCACCCTGTATCATACCTTACTGATAACATTAGATCTCCATTAACTATACAAGAGGCACTTGATTTTAAAGACCAAATAGAAGATGATGCCATTAATAACTTCATTAGTCAAACTGAATCTGAATCCTGCACACAGTGTCACATGATAGAAGCAGCATTTGATAATGAATTAGAAGAAGATCCTCTGAAAGATACACATGATCAAACAATACCTGTTACTTCTGTTGCAAATAGTAAAATTGTGGAAATTGAACCAGGAAAAACCTTAAATATTAATGCCAACCTCACACCTGAACAAGAAACAAAGCTCATCCATTTGTTAAGAAAATATCAAGAAGCATTCGCATGGGATTACCCTGATATGAAAGGAATTGATCCCCAATTATGTACACACCACATTTACATAGAAAAAGATGCCAGACCTGTTCGTCAACCGCAAAGGAGACTTAATCCTCATCTAAAAGATGTGGTAAAAGCTGAACTTCAGAAACTTTTAGATGTCAATTTCATCTATCCTATCTCCGATAGTAAATGGGTCTCTCCACTTGTGGTGGTACCAAAAAAGATTGGGAAATGGAGAATCTGTGTGGATTACAGGGAACTAAATAAAGCAACACAAAAAGACCACTTCCCTCTCACATTCATAGACCAAGTATTAGATACTTTAGCAGGAAAGAAATTCTTTTCTTTCTTGGATGGCTTCAGCGGATACAATCAGATTCAGATTGCCCCTGAAGACCAGGACAAAACTACTTTTACTTGTCCTTGGGGAACATTTGCCTATCGAGTTCTACTGTTTGGCTTATGTAATGCTCCTGCCACATTCCAAAGGGCTATCCTTAGCATTTTTGCAGATTTAATAAATGATGGACTTGAAGTATACATGGATGACTTTACACCATATGGAGATGATTTTGATCCAGCACTAGACACCCTAGAAAAAGTCCTACAACGCTGTATCGCTACTAGGCTTTGCTTAAGCCACGAAAAATGTTACATGATGATGACTGAAGGACTTATCCTAGGACACTATGTTTCAGCAGCCGGCATTCAGGTAGACCCGACCAAAATCCAAATACTTTTTCTTATTCCCACTCCTACTACTCAAATAGAGGTACACAGCGTTCTTGGATTTTCTGGTTATTATAGGCGATTTATAGAACATTATTCGCACATTGTTGCACCTTTATATGCATTAACTAGTAACGTTGATTTTCTTTGGACATAAAAATGTGAGCGTGCTTTCAAGGATTTAAAGAAGCTCGTATCCACAGCCCCAGTCCTTCGAGGACCAAACTGGGATTTACCATTCCAGATATCATCTGATGCCTCAGATAAAGCCATTGGCGCAATCCTTGGGCAGGAAGAGGATAAAAAACCATATGCTATCTATTACATCAGCAAAAATTTATCCCTTGCTGAATTAAATTACACTGTTATTGAAAAAGAATTCCTAGCTGTAATACATGTTGTCAATAAGTTTAGACATTATATTACAGGATATCCTGTTATCTTGTATACAGATCATTCTGCCATAAAATATTTAGCAAATAAGCCTGTCAAAAATACCAGGATAACTAGATGGTTGATTTTATTGCAGGAATTCGATATCACAATCAAGGATCGGCCTGGCAAAGAAAACCCTGTAGCCGATTTTCTCTCAAGAATGCCAAAGCCAATCGATGCAGCAGCAGTTGAAGATCAATTTCCGGACGAACATATGTTTGCTGTTGCCGTTCAAACACCATGGTATGCTGATGTTGCCAATTACCTCGCATTAGGTAAACTACCAAAACACCTAACCCCTAATGAACACAAATAGATTGTTCAGAAGGGTGCTTGATTCTCGTGGATTGGGGGCTATTTGTTTCACATAGGGGCAGACATGCATATCAGGAGATGTGTTCGAGAAGATGAAATCTTTGACATCCTAAAAGCCTATCATGATGGACCGTGTGGTGGACACTTCGTTGAGCGCAGAATTGGACATAAAGTACTGCAGACAAGATATTATTGGCCCACGATTTTCAGAGATGCAAAGAAATTTGTCCAAGCCTGTGACAGCTGCCAGCGAGCAGGACGTCCTGGTCAATCTGACGAGATGCCTCTAAAACCACAGTTAGTGATTGAACCATTCGAGCGATGGGCTCTTGATTTCGTTGGACCCATCAACCCATCATCAAATCAGAAAACATATATCTTGGTGGCAACAAAATATGTCACCAAATGGGTTGAAGCAGAAGCATTTCCAAGAGCCACAGAGGACTCTGTCATACAGTTCATGTTCCATCTATTTGTACGTTATGGCCTTCCAAGGGAAATAATTACAGGCAGAGGACCACAATTTGCTGGGAATAGATTAGCTGCAACACTCAACAATTATCACTTCCAGCATAAAATCACTACTCCATACCACCCACAGGCGAATGGACAAGTAGAAAGTAGCAATAAGGTAATAGAATAAATCCTAACGAAAACCATTGCGTCACATAGGCGTGATTGGGCTACCAGACTACCTGAAGCACTCTAGGCCTATAGAACAACATGGAGAAGCACCACTAGTTACTCACCTTACCAATTAGTGTTTGGAAAACAACCCATTTTTTCCATAGAATTCGAAATCCAAACATTACGAACAACACAGGAAGTTGGCTTAGATCTAACGAGGCACAAATTAATCGACTACAGCAGATCAATGAGTTGGACGAAATTTGGCTCTTTGCACTTCAAAATACTGCCTTGATTCAACAACAGCGAGCTAAATGGCATGATGCTCTCATTAAACACAAAGTCTTCCATGAGGGAGACTGGGCTCTGTTGTACGACTCTAGGTTTCAGGACTTCCCTGGGAAACTCCAGACTCATTGGTTGGGACCATACGAAATCCAGAAGGTACATGACAATGGAACCCTTACTCTAATCAACATTGATGGTTCTGGATATGCCTTCAAAGTAAATGGCCACCGAGTTCATCTCTATCGCAAACCACTCACTGGGGAATCCTTCTGCTAGCAGGTACGCCGAGACACTGATATGGAGATTTTGGGAGAGGAAGAGAAGTCTTCCTCACCTGTAATTCATTAAGGAATTCATTTCTTTTTACAATTTGTACATAAGTTCTTTTCTTTGAGTCGTTCTTGTACATATGTTTGAACTAATGTTTTCCTGTCATTTTTGTTGTTCCTTCTTTCAAAAGAACAACATTTCGATTTTTGCTGTTCCTTTTCCAAAAGGATGGCATTTGTGTGTTTCTACTGTTCCTTTTTAAAAGGAACAACATTCTTGATTTTCTGTTGTTCCTTTTCAAAAGGAACAACATTCTTGATTTACTTTTGTTCCTTTTCAAAAGGAACAATATTCTTGATTTTCTGTTGTTCCTTTTCAAAAGGAACAACATTCTTGATTTTCTGTTGTTCCTTTTCAAAAGGAACAACATTCTTGATTTTCTGCTGTTCCTTTTCAAAAGGAACAACATTCTTGATTTTCTGTTGTTCCTTTTCAAAAGGAACAACATTCTTGATTTTCTGCTGTTCCTTTTCAAAAGGAACAACATTCTTGATTTTTTGTTGTTCCTTTTCAAAAGGAACATCATTCTTGATTTTCTGTTGTTCCTTTTCAAAAGGAACAACATTCTTGATTTTCTGTTGTTCCTTTTTCAAAGGAACAACATTTGCTTGTTCTGTTGTTCCTTTTCTAAAGGAACAGCATTTCGATTTTTGTTGTTCCTTTTTCAAAAGGAACAACACTGCTGTGTGTTTGCTGTCCCTTTTCCAAAGGAACAACATATTTTTTATTTCTGTTGTTCCTTTTCCAAAGGAACAACATTTTTGTGTCTTTTGTTGTTTCTTTTTCAAAGGAACGACATTTCGAGTGTTTTGTTGTCCTTTTCCAAGAGAATAACATTTTTTTAATTTTTGTTGTTCCTTTTTCAAAGGAACGACATTGGTGTGTTATGCTGTTCCTTTTTGAAATGAATGGAATTTGCACTTTTGATATCTATGCTCCTTTGTTGTTCCTCTTTCCAAAAGGAACACCACTAGCATACTTTTTCTCTCCTTGTGAAACAACTTATTCCTTTTGCTGATCTAAATTGAGGACGCTTCTTGCTCTTGTTCTTTCAAGTCTTTAAGATACAGCTATGCACTTATGCAATGAATACAAAATCACAACATACTGAAATCCACAAATCATAAATCGCTATCTTTATAAGGCTCTGTATTGGTAAGAGGACAAAAGGAAGGACACACTTATTCATCATCTTTTGCTGTCATTTTCTTACTAATTTTGCTCTGATTGGTTATCTTTATCATGACGATCCCTTTAATCCTCTCTGATTATTGTTTAGGAATAAGAGCAAAGGGTTTATATCTTCCTATTGAGATGATAAGACTTATTCCACCATTCCTAATCTTAAGGAGTGTTGAACCACCCTTTGTGTATAAATAAGGAAAAGTACTTTATGAAAAAGAAAAAAGTAAACATGAATTATAAGTTGTCAAATGCAGGATAGGGGGTCTCATCAAGAGCCAGCCTACCATGATCATGAGGATGGAAGTGAAGTGGCATTCCCACTATAGCCACCACACCAGGGATATGGTCCAAAAGGTATATCAAATAAACAAACCTTGGAACAGGAGGTCTCATCACGAGCTGGCCTGCCCACTTTTCGCTCCTTCCTCGTGAATGGCATTATGGTTAACTGGTTACCAAGCCAGCATAATGGCCTACATTTTGACATTATACTCCTTAGCATACACACAAAGGATCATGGTTCCAAGGGTGAAATAAACAACTCTGCCAAGGTTATGGACACCTGTCGGCAGTAGAGCACTGTTAATGGTATTGAAGTCACATTGGTTACACCAATAGGTAAGATACTAATACTCTTTTGTTTCTTATATCCTAGGAACTAATCATATATCATTTCCCGACTTATATATCACATGAAAATTTATTACCACCAATCATGGCAAAGTAAGTGACAATGACCACTTGAGATTTGGCAAGTACGACAGACGTCCTATCCCCCCAACCTCGCATCATATCACAACAGCCTCTTACGTAATACGCAATCCAACTTTATGCCTCGATTTCGGTAATTCATTGTTTTTCTAAACATGGCATATTTTCATACGTTGTTCCTTTATGACTCTATTGCAGATCGGGTGCTGCTCCTTTATTTGACGGCTGGGACAGCCTATCACATTGCGGGGGGGAGGTTAACCTCATTATTCCCTAGATTACGTGTCAGCTCACTATTTGGGAAAGGTTGTGTACTAGGGTATGGCACGGCTTAACGGCATGCTGTTTCTATTTTTGTTACACAAGTTGCTGTTCATAAGCCATTTCTGTTGCATACTCTGTTTTTTTTCAAAATCTCGCGACTATTACCCTCTCTGTGTTTCAAACAGCACAAACAGTTGCTGTTCCATTGAGAATCCACAGTGAAACCATGGGAGGAAGGGCGATTCGAAGGGAACCACAGGTGTTGATAGTCTCCGCTGCTGCCCGGGAGATCCTGGAAAGAGCAGGGTGGCTGACTTATCTCAACCGCTTGCAGGAGTCTAACGAAACAGTGGCGATTGAATTCCTGTAGAATTTGCAGGAGGATTACTCCATAGTAAGGGGGAGATAGATAGCAGTCACCGATGATATAATCGCAGAAGTCTCGGGACTACCAGCCACCGAACCTGTATGGACACTAAAAAAGGAAAGACTACAGAAGATTATAGAAATCTTCCGGGACGAAGGCCAGAGCTTGACGATTAAAGGGAAGGGAGTTCCGCCAGCAATGCTAGGAGAGCCCTGGGCAGAGTTAGCAAGAACCGTGCAAAGCTACATCACCTGCGAGGGTAGAAAAGACGTGGTAAGACCACGACATCTTAAACTCTTAGCTGTTTTAAAGCAGAAATGCTCTGTAAATCTGCTTGCACTTTTGAATTCGTTACTTCATGACGTTTCACGAAGCTTAAAAAAGGCACAGCATGTAGAGTCAGTTGTCAGTCACCATGGGTTAATTCGATTAATTGTTATTCATAGCATCACCCAGCAACAAAGCAGCTGGGAAGAGCTAATTGCAATAATTGAGGGAAGGGTGACAACACCATCCCCAAAACGGAAGCATACTACCAGCACACCAGAACGTCCAGAAAAATGCAGAGAATTAGTAAAACAAAAACATGTCACCAGTACATCCGAACGTCCAGAAACACGCAAGGAATTGGTAAACGTAAGCATGCCACCGGTACACCCGAATAGCCAGAGAAACGCAGGAAATCGGTTTGGTTAGCTCGGATACGAGGAAGGCTGGAAAAGCTCCAGGAAAGCACCAACCAGCCAGTAGAAATTGAGGACGAGCAATCCTCACAGCCAGAAGACGAAGCAGAGCAATCTGAAGGAGAAGAGAAAGAAGAGGTCGAGCAATCTGAAGAGGAGGCCGAGCAATCCGAAGAAGAAAATGAGGAAGAAGATGAGCATTCTGAGACAGAAGCTGAGCATTCCGAGGCAGAGGCTGAACAATCCAAGCAGGAGGGCGAAATGGGACAGCAAGAAGGTAGCCCACCATAGGACCCAGTGGGAGAAGATGAATTGGTCGCAGTTTTGGCCAATATGGGTGAGTATGGCCAACCTTCCAATCCATCATACATCCACGACAAACCCCAAGAGGAAAATGCATCTGAAAAACCACATGTAAAAGAGGCAGAAGAAGGAGATCTCCCTGTTCATGATGAAGAAGAAATAAGAGATACTGAATAGGAACAATCCGTTCCTAAGGCACAGAAAAAGAAGTTGCCCAGGAATTGACAGAACCAGTTAAGGTTCCTACCACAGAACAGCCAGAGCAGAATAATGAAGAAACACCCCAGGAGGAAAATCCAGGGACTAGTCACAGCCCAGACCGCAGCAGACAACCTGCTGTTCCTTCTAATAAAACGTTGGAAATTAAAGAATTGCGAAAGGAACAACAGAGATTATTGAGCATAATAGCCCAGCTCCACCAGCAGATCAGAATCCTAAAAGCAAGGCAGAGGGTAAGAAAGACTGCAGGGAAGAAAAAGGTGACCACTCCAGTAAAACTCCGCAAGGCAAAAAGGCGGAGGACCAAAATTCGTCTTGCTGTTCAAAACCCTGTTGAAAATCCAACTGCTGTTCCAAATGATGCTGAAGAACAGACTGTTGTTCCATTTGAAAAGGAACAACAGCAAACTGATATTCATGTTAAAAAAGAAATGGATGACAAGGAAATTCAGACGGAGGCACCACCCTCAGGGGTGATAAGGGTTCTGAACTCAAAGCAATGCAATAAGAAAGTTCAAGTAAAACTCTCGGCCTCCACTGCTGCATGGAGAAGAGATCCAAAGATAGTAACCTTGCGCAAGGGGTTGAAACAGGCTCAGCAAGAAGCAGAAAAGCTTAGAGAGCAAACGGTCCCTTGCGAGAAGTATGAAGAACTACAGCAGCAACTTAGGAACGTCAATCAATCTGAAAGCCAGGCCTTTGAAGGTTGGCAGAAGGAACAAGAAAAAGTTGCAAAGGTAACTCGTAGGCTAGATACTGTTATCAAGCAGATGGATACCTTGTGTTCTTTATACAATGACGTTTTAGCATGTAGGGCCCCTGCCAAAAATTATGCCCTGTTTTTACTGGAACGGTATTTACAATTAAAAATAAAAGCTGTTAAAGCAGGTGCCCCCATACAAATTAACACTGTCAATGACTTTATAGACTGCTGTAAACACTACGGGGTGAAGGTCCAGAGATTGTTGTGCGAATTCTATTTGCATAACCTTGTACTAGATCAGGAGACTGAGTTGAACCCTGGCCCTTTTGTTGGAGACATCCAATTGCAAGCATTCATCTCATTCGGGGTTAATCAGATTAAATGGCTCAAAGCCTATAATACTTTCCAGAGGCAAGAAAATGGCCTAGATTTGTGGGTAAGGGCTGAGCCTAGGAACCCAGTGCAGTTGTGGAAAGCACATAGAAACCTCATGAGGACTCCGGGTGTCATTGAAACATTAGGACCCATGCATGAGGCACTCATTCGACAAGGATTAGAATATTTTCTTTCTATCAAAGACCTTGCCATTGATGCAGCCAAATTTCGGTACCAAATCTCTAATCCGAATATCCAGCTCAGGGAACCGTTTAAGTATGAGAATTTTGAATTAGCTGCCAACCGTTTGCACCTCTATGGCGAAAGCATTTTGAGAGCAGGGCCATCCTGGTTAGGATATAGGTTCCGCAGTCCAATTATTTGGCACCCTGCACCCGGATACCAAGCCCTGTATGAGATGCCTGAGGGTCAAACAGGCCAGTTCTTTGACTACCTAGTTACTCATCGCGACTGTAGGCCTCCGCATGAGATTCCTTCTCCAACCTATTCTCTCACTTCCTTGCATGTCAACTACAACGTTTTCATGAGGGCATGAAACAGGGTAAGCAGGGGGGTGTGTGGAGTACTAAAAAGGTATGTTTTTGATGATCATTTCAGTGGCTTTTCAGTAGAACTTGTAAACCTTTTTGCATCATGAACTTGGAAAGCAATAAAGAATTATAAAAAAACATGTGAGATTAATATGCGAGACTTAACCGCTAATAATTGTCATTCTATCGTGCAAGAAGGGGTGAAAACGAGGAGTTGCTATTCAAAAGAAAAAGACAAGGACAAGGTAACTGTTGTCCCTTTGACGGGAGACCGAGTGCAAACAAGGCTAAGCAGATCAAAGCAAATCGGCCCTGAAAAGGAGGAGAAGACACCAGCTCGGCGCAGGAGAAAAGAGATGATTAAGGATTAACAGTTTGGCGAATCCCTCAGGATCTTTGATCCTGAGGGATCGTTGCTTTATCTATCTTTTTACTTAGACATCTCTGTCGTCACCCTTATATAAAGGGACAACACTGTTAGCTTTAGGGGATTATGCTTTTATGTAATTTCTGTTAAAGATCAAAACTTTGATCATCGAGTCTTGATAAGAACTGTTTCATTGTACTTTTTTTTCATGCGTTAATACAAACTTGGTGATTATTTTATCTCTGCATCTGGATTAACCTAAAGCGATGTACCCTTGGAGGCTAAGGGCCCAGCCCCGGAGGACACTTGCTTCTGTATTACTACGATTTGATTTCTGCGTGATTTGCTTATCGTCGTTATTTGGTAATCTGATATACTTTATAAGTTTACATCACATGCTCTGTTAAGATTATTTCATTAAGATTTTTACAGATAGAACTGTTGTATTGACTCTGCATTATATTACTGTTCCTTTCAGAGTTGATTGAATATTATTAGTCTTAACTGAATATCATTACTATTTTGCTACAGAGCTTTTGTGCTATACATTCATGTTACAGAATTCATCTGAAAGTTGTGTTCTTTACGATTGTTGGATTCAGAAGTAATGTTGTTCTATTTTGAAACGCAGTCGTATTCCTTTTAATTAAGATTGATGCTAGATCAGATTACTATTCAAGCGTGTTGCGTGCGTATATGATTTCTGAGCGCTGTTCCATAACTTATCAGTAATTAGTGTTGTTCTATTAGTGTGTGCTGCTTGATCTGCCTTAATAGTGAAAGATTGTTGTTTGATTATGATGAATGCATTTGAGTTAGTGGATTAAGTATTACTGCTCGCGAGACTTAGTTGTTTAAGTTGCTGTTCCATTTCAGACTTGTTGTTCCATTTTAGAATTGTTGTTCCATTCCAGATTTGTTGTTCGATTTCTTATTTGTTGTTCCATTTTTCTATCTGTCGTTCCATTTACTAGCATTTGTTGTTTTGGTGTGAGAGACGATCTAAGGCTGTAGTGAGCCTCGGCATTTATTGTCTAGCTCCCAGACCCGTGGTCCGTGCTCTAATTTCCTTTCCATCAGTTTCCAAAGGGATGGGTTATCGTTGCCAAACCCTTGACTGATAAGTTGCCTAGTTTTCTGAGTGTGTGATTTATTCCTTTGAAGTAACTTAGTTATAGACAAGCATCCGTTTACTCTTGTATTTTTTAACGCTGTACTACTAGCATTACTCTGACAAATGATAGCCTCAGACTGAAACACTCTTTGAAATAACAAAACGCTCCCGGATTGACATATTAATGTGAGGTAATTAGAGGTGAAAAAGACCCTTTTTATAGCTCTAAAATAAGCAAGGATTGGTATCATCACAGAAAGGATATATCTCTATTTCGATGTTATTACTATCCAAAAAAAATAAAATTGGTGCCATATTAGTGTGATGACAGTTCATTGATATCACAGTCATGGTGGATATCTCAATATGCTCGGCTAGAACACAATTACAGTGAAATCACAGTTCATTGATGATGCTATTATGTTTCAGTACCATCTCATGTGATAAAGGATCTGTGCACCATAGAAGAAATCAGTTTTATCACGTGGAAAAAGGACTCGGTGCCATCGCAGAGGTAATGTATTGGTAATATTACAATGAGGAGGTCTCACAGTAAAGGAGATCCCAGTGTCAAGACAATGATAAGATCTCGGTGGTGCCCATGTATCGATGCTAAGAAGGTCGAAGTGGAAGAGGAGTCAAGAATAAGGTTTATTGTAAAGAGAACTTTTGTCTTGGTCTTGGAGTGGAAAATAGGGAAAGGGTCTTGGTCTTGGTATTCGTCAATTGGAATCTCTGAAAGAAGAATTTTTGTGCAGGTTTTCCTCTCAAAGAGTGAGAGGTTTTGGCCCTGGAAGATAGCCCAAATCATGTGTCTCTTGTCTATTTATGTTCATGCATTGGTAGTTGTTTGATGAATAAGAACACTAATAACTTATACAAAAAAAATCCTAAACTAATGAAGTAAAAATCATTCACAAGCAGTTACTAACTGAAGAGAAATCACCAAATCCTTGATGTCCTAGATTTCTCAACATGGTATCAAAGCTAAGGTAATTAAGTCGAGGAAGGGCACATAATCAAGATACACTCAAGGATAAATTTTCAAGGAAGGCATCAAAGCAAAGATCATCGTGATGTCAAGATCTACAAAGAAATCCTCATAACCCTAGATCGAAGAAGAAGTATACACAAGAAAAAGTCTTGGTATCCTCTAGTCATCATCAAAAGGTGACAAAGACCCTCATCAAGTTGAAGAGATCTACTAATCAAGGTATATTTAAGTAAATACATCCAAAAGAAGCACTTCAAGGACAAATATCACATCATCATCTTGAAGAAAGTCAAAACCCTAGCTCGATTTAAGAAGCATTCTTGGGAGCCACTCTCAATCAATTTGAAGTTGAAGTATCTTGAAATCCAAAAGGAAGCTAGATCAAAAAGCATTGTCATCATAAAAGTGGAAATCTCCTTTTATTGAAGAAGGGATTTCATTTGGAAGAAAATCATCCAAAAGGGCACTAATACATCTTCGCCAACCATCATCAAAGGGATCAAGTTGAAGATTTCATCTTCACCTGTCAAGTAAGCATCTTTTATTTTATAATCTAATATAGTAAAAGGATTTCGTTTTGCAAGGAGATATATAAGTTGGGTAGGTCATCAAACTTCCTTGCATGGAAAAGGAGGATAGACATGGTACTCGAATAAAATGAATTCATTGATCATATCAATGGAAAAGTATCCAAACCATCTGAAGATCAAGAATTATCTGAATACATGGAAAGGGATCAAAGGGCTCAAGGGATTCTTATGAAATCAGTCAAAGGTCCCCTCATTCCCTATATAGCAGGATTGGAGACATCAAAAGAGATATATGATAAGCTGGTAGAACTATTCTCTGAAGATGTGATAAGAAAGGTCATATCACTTAGATCTGATCTACACAAATTGAAGGTATCAAAGGATGAAGGGATATCTTCATAAGATCTCAACTGCAAGATCTGGGAGAGATGATATCGGATAAGGAGATAATATTCATTGTTCTAAATGCACTAACTGATGAACAAGGTAACAAATGTCTATGAGGATAAGAAAGTTATCCCATTCAACAACTTGTGGTTTCTATACAAGATAGGAGATGACAAGTTGAGGGAAAAAAGTGTTGAAGGATAAAATGAAAGGATTCAAACATTTGCAGTAAGGAAAGGGAAGTTTGGAAAATTTGGTCCTCATAAAGGAAATAATAACATAACTAAGATTCAATGTTATGGATGTCAAAATTATGGACATTACATAAAAGATTTTCCTAAGCTCAAGAAGGGAAATAATAATAACAATAGAGAAGAAGCCCATATCATGAAAGAAGTGAAAGAAGTTCAAGGAAGAGGAAAAGCATTAGAATTAAGAGCTCGTGACATCACCATAGGAAAAATGAAGGATGTCTGGAACAAAATCTATGAAAGTAAACTATGAAGGATATATCTCTTGGGGACCTCATTAAAATCTCAAGTGGCGCTTATGGGAAAAAGGAAGAAGTCATCCAGGACAAGTCTCATCATACATCAGTCAAAAGGAAACATCTGTTGGATAGGTATATGTAATATCCTCAATATTCTCTGATGGAATCCTCATCGAAAGGTTCATCGATCTAGAGAGGAAGCAAGTTTTTCATCAGGAAATCCAACTTATGGAATTCATGGGATGATGTTATGATGACATAAGATATGAATCAGATCAAAGGGTTGAAGCTCTTTTCAATCAAGGAATATTTTGAAAGAAGCCTAGATGACCTAAAGGTAAATGAGGTATGTATGCTTGTATTCAATATTATAAAGTCATGTCGTATGGTTGCAGGTAACATGGATCACTTCTCTATCTTGAGAAGCATGATCAAAGGAAAGGAATCTCCTCCTATGAAAGGATGCAAGAAGGCATGGGTCACACTAGATGAAATCAACATAATATGTCCTCATATGGAATATGAGGTGATTGACAGTAATTCGAAGAAATCTGGTTGGAGGTTCCTAGGAATGTCATGTGTGAAGAAAGAATGGAAGTGATTGTAGACTATGCAACCATGGAAGAAGGAATTCAACATCTGAGAACTGAAATATTTGAGTATGATATCTACTAGAAAGATATGAAGACTCTAATGGAAGTCTAGAAAAGATGGAGACCCTTGACAATATATATCTTTAGGAGATGTGTCAACATGTATGCAGGTTGTTGATGCCAACAGGAAGATGTCATGATGAAAGACCATCACAAAGGTAATTTTGATTTAAGTGTTCATTTCTTATTTTTGAACAAACATTTGGATGATATTATGCATGACTGCCAAAGGAAGAATTGTGGATGTTCTCCTAGAGGACCATGTAGAAGGATGTAATATCCTTTTGAAGAAGATAGTATGAAGAAGGCAGCATCACATGAAGCAAGGCCAGATGTAAATTGATGGATCACTTTCTGATAAAAGGAAGATGACATGAATGACTCATGGATAAAAGTGATGGATGGTATGTTCCCTATGAATAAGTCACAAAAATATGAATACTATGTGACAAAGAAAAAATGCATGACATCGATGGAAGGAGCTCTTCAAGCAGTTGGTTATATTTTCATCTCCACCTGAGGAGATGTTGTAGGTCCCTAATTACGAGGGAGCCTAGAAATAAGTTTCTTACTTGGAATAAACTTAGAAATTTCTAAGCCAAGAGGGAGCTTAGGTACATTCCTTCGGTAGGAATGATTAAATTCCTTTATTGGAATAGATATGTCCTCCCTAATTGAGAGGGAGAGATAGACACATCATTATGGTCTTCACTTGGGAAGACAAAATGGAGGATTGGGTAATAATTTGGCATCTGATGCTCTTTGAGGATGAGATAGGCATCCAAGATAAGAGTAGTCATAGAGGACCGATATTCTTTGAGGACTAGGAATCCAAGATAAGAATTTTCCTGATGGAACACACCCTGAGAACCCGGGCGGGGTATGTTCTAGGAGACAATGATAAGGGTGTCTATAAATCATTAGTCTCACCAGCATTGAGCTCAAATCTTGTGGAGAGATAGAGTTGTTAGTCAAGGCCTTGCTATGTGACAATGTTGGTTGATATGATGTTATACATATGGGTTACCAATATGATTCTTCTTATCTGAAATTATTCGGGTTTAGAATGACCAAGTTCCATTATGAATACCTCCCTAGTTAAGAGGGAGTGGTGAAAAGTGTAACTAGATTCGGTATTCATAATGACATGTGTAATTGTGATTTTTATGTCTGTCACAGGGATAAGTTTGGTGCAATTACAGTGATTTATTTTCGATGCAATTACTGTAAGCAAGATTCGGTATCATCACAGAAAGCAGGTATCTCTATTTCGGTGTTATTACAGTCCAGAAAACATAGTTTCGGTGCCATATTAGTGTGATGACAGTTCGTTGATATCACAGTCATGGTCATCTCAATATGCTCTACTAGAAGACAATTCCAGTGAAATCACAGTTCATTGATGATGCTATTATGTTTCAGTACCATCTCATGTGATAAAGGCTTGGTGCACCACAAAAGCAATCAATGTTATCACGTGGAAAAAGGACTTGGTGCCATCACAGAAGTAAGTTCTCAATAATATGACAATGAGGAGGTCTCACAGTAAACAAGATCTCGATGTCAAGACAATGATAAGATCTCAGTGGTGACAATGTCTCGATGTTAAGAAGGTCAAAGTGGAAGAGGAGTTAAGAAGAAGCTTGATTGTCAAGAGAACTTGTGTCTTGGTCTTGGAGTGGAAAATAGGTCAAGGGTCTTGGTCTTGGTATTCGTCAATTAGAATCTCTATAAGAATAATTTTTGTGTGGGTTTTCCTCTCCAATAGTGATAGGTTTTGGCCCTGGAAGATATCATACATCTTGTGTCTCTTATCTATTTATGTTCATGCATTGGTAGTTGTATGATGAAGAAGAACATCAATAACTTAAACAAAAGAAGATCCTAAACTAATTAAGTAAAAACCATTCAAAAGTAGTTACTAATTGAAGAGAAATCACCTAATCCTTGATGCCCTATATTTCTCAAAACTACCTGAATTAATTAGCACTATTACCTTTTTCTTCTTGATATATCCTTATATCTTGAGAATTTGAGGAGTATTAATTCCCACCAATGCACTACAAGATATGGTTAGATTCATTTCATTTTTTTCAATCTCCAGGTTTGATTCCTGGTGTATATCTGCTTCTTTTGGTATTTCTTTTTCATTTTCTTCTTCCTCTTCACAATCTATGTAAAATAATTTCTTCTTGGGAGATTTATGACCTTTAGTATATTTGTTATCACAATTGTATCAAAGGTCTTTTTCTATTTTTTCCTCTAGTTGTTGTGGTGTCAACCTTGTAGGTTTTGGGGGATTAGGAGTGACAACACTTCCATCTTTATAGTTGTGAGTGGTAGACCTTCTTGTTACCATAATTTTGTTTTCAACTTTTCTAGCTTGCCACCCTAAACGCATTCTCAAATGAATCAAGTTCCCAAAGGCAAGCCTCATGTTGGATGTTAATCTTTAAAGTCCCTACGAAAACATTAATTAGATTCTCCTGTGGAATATCAGTTATCTTAATATTCAATCTTTGGAAGTCTAAAATTCAATTCTTAAGGGGGGGTTGTTGAGGTCTAAAATTGGCCCCCTAAAAAAAATGTACAATCAAAATAAACTTTATAAGAACCAATAGGATTCAAGCTGATGATGTCAACCACGGGGGATGATTCACCATTTTTGGAGTAAAAAAGTACAAAGATTAATAAATAATAAAATAATAAAACTACTTTTTCAACTCGTATTTTCAACTTATCTCTCTAAGTTTTTACTCAAATTCCGAGCGGGGGTACTCATTGGATGCAAAAATTAATTCCTCATCCAAGGAGTACCCATGTTGCATACTTTCGATGGACCCTCCTACATGAAAAATGAGAAATACATGAAAAAACGTGATTGCAATCACATTGTTCATGTATTTCTTATTTTTCGTGTAGCTGGTCCATCGAAAGTATGCAACATGGGTACTCCTTGGATGAGGAATCAAATTCTGCATCCCACAAGTGTTTTTGCTCGAAATTTGAGTAAAACCATACGGAGATAACTTGAAAATACGAGTTGAAAAAATAGTTGTATTTTTTCCCTCTAAAATTTGATGATGTAATCTAATCTTAATTTATTATTTCGACTATTATTTTATAATTTCCTTAGGAGACCCATTTTAGACCTCAAAAATCCCCTAATGATCATTTGGCTAAAGAACGTATTGCTCTTTGTATCCTCATAATGTGATGTCAATTCCTCCGTAAAGATTATCCAAGTGACTATTGCTTTACAAGAACAAAGCCATCTATACCATACAAATTGATTAGTTCTAAATATAAAGATGCAATGCATACCTTTTGTGTGTGTTGCAGATCATGTAGATCAAAGAACTACTCGATCTCTAGTATCCATGTTATCGAATCCTTTCCATCAAAATTCCTCATATTGATCGTTGAAATGTGGTTGGTCTTCAACCCAAAGTTAGAGTCTCTAAAATCACGATTCACATTCCTTTTGTTCTCATCACAAGTTTTATAAAATACCTTGTCACCATTAAGAGGCATTTCTTGTAGAAACTTTGTTAAACCTTCCTTCAAACCTTTCATTTCTTATTTTAAACAATCCTTAAAACCTTCCATGTCCCTTTTTATACCATCCATGTCCTCTTTTAAACCATCCATATTAACATTCATCATCACTTCCAATTCATTTTTTGTTACTCTTTGGGAGAGCACAATTTGTTGCACTTGATCTCGTAATTTTGATATATCATGTTGCATTTCTTCCTCTTCTTCACGTGTCATACTAGAGCTTTATGCTGGCATATTGTTTGTATCCATTTTTTTTGTGGAATTTTAGAACCAAATAATTATATATATGCTTCAATATGCCCTTTGAATCACTTCAAACTGATTTTTTAAACTAAAATTAAAAAATCATACACGTTTTTCTTTCTTTCAGAAGCTCAATATTGAAACTGTTGTATATCTATAATTTTGGCCTCCCAATATTTGAAATTACGTCCTGATATATCCATCTATGTCTTATTTCCATCCCCATCAGTTAGACCAAGATTGGATTCTTCAACATGAAGTTATGACAAATCTCCCACGATGACTTGATTATGGACTGGTTCAATAGAGTGAACTTGTAAGGTATTCCATGTGTCATTGTTTTAACCTTTGACCTGAAAATAATAAAAACTACAATCCATGCACTTTTTGTCACTTTTTACGAAATTCAAATCTGATGCTCGAAGAGAAAGTTATCATGATTTTCCCTGTCGGACACCTAATCCTCAATGGGTTAGTGTGGAAGCCGAATGGACAAAAGGAGTCCAAGAGACCTTGGGATGTGAAACCCAACGATCACCACATGTACTTTAAATGTAAATAATTTGTTAATAAAATTGTATTGTCATGTTTTATCATTCATATTTCTCTCTCTGCCCATGTGTGTTTAACATGGTATTAGAGCAGGCGATCTCCTGCCCTGCTCAAATATGAGCCACTTGTTTTCTGTGGCCTTTATTACCTGCAAGTCATGTACATTCATATAATTGTCAGTGCTATTATTATGGATGTAATGTATATTCCAGCAATCTGAAAATAGAGGCCTGGGTATTTTAAGAGTCTGTCACCTCTGCAAAACTTGCTTGACATTCTCAGTCTAACGCTCAGCCTATCGCTCTCCCCATCGGTTCCGCTGGTCGCTCTGCGCTAACCATACAAATGATGGCCCATACAGTTACTGTCTCGGCTCTGCGCTAACCATACAAATGATGGCCCATACAATTACTGTCTCGGCTCTGCGTTAAACACCGTTGCTCCTGCGCTCTCTGTTTCTCCTGCCCTGTCAGAACCTTGCTATTCTAAGCCCGTAATTGTCTGAGTCACTGTATTATTCTCTGCGTGATAATCTTGGTAACGCTTGGTATACCCATCGAATACCTCCTCCGACAGTGTAACTTCTCTGACATTTCTATTGCCCCAGAGAACGTTTTATTTCTAGTTCATCACTGCTCTCTGTACCTGCGCTCTCTGTCTGACTTTACCTGTGCTCTGTCTGCCATATTCGGTCAGAGATAATCTGCGTGTAGCTCCAACGACCATGGCTAATGGTTGTTCCTACCGTGAGAGCTGGCATTCGAACCGTTGCCTCCTTTTCTGCTGAGAACGAGGTGATGAGCTTCTAACAGCATGGCGGGCAACTGGTGCGGTGGTCGTTACAACGATGTTTGGGATGCTATGGTGGATCCCTTCATAGTCTCTTGGACTCCATAAGGGCACACATTGATACAATTCTCGTGGGCGCTGCATCCATTCAATAAAATGCCCACCTCGGGATATAGTTGATTAACCTCATCCACGTAATTAAGCTGCCTTCTAACTGTGTAGCTAGCTACATCACCAAATTCCAGATATAGAAACATTTTAATGTCTTCAGCGTCCATATCAGATTTATTGGTTCAATGTCTTACTATGCTCAGCAACGAGTCCAATGGCATTAACATTCTCGTCCTCGAATGCTACGCTATTTATTGATCTGAATCTGTTTGTTCCATTTCATTGTCAATCAAGCCTCCACTTACACCACTGTCAAAAATCAAGGTGAAATTTGTTCCCAGATGCACATCCTTCATTATAAATCAGAAATCTTCAGCTGTAAGCGAGTGCTGTAATTGCATGGGATAATACACTCTTTATCGTTGACATAGTTGGCGGTGTCAGGCAAGGGAAAGCGAGTGTTGTGACCGCTGTAGTAAACAAAAAAAATAGAACATCTGATTCAGACTTGGCATGGCGAACCATAGCGATGAGAGCATTGCGTATGTTTTTGCCAGTGGGCCTCTTATTACGCAACTCGCCTGAATTGATGAGGAGATTAATGTTCTTTTGGTGAAATCCATAATGATCGATCAACAAGTCTCGCATCATCAGTACGTCTTGTACGCATCGGGGAAGTTCATATGGATTTTCAATTAGTTGCGCTGTTGTAATTTGTTGCTGCGATTGGCCCTATTTTGTGTGTCGTGAGCGTGGAGAGCAAATATAGTTTGAAAATTGTGGAGAATTGAACGCTGGTGCGCTCATGAGTAATTGTCGAAGGCTCAAAATAAGATAGCGTCAGTGAAGGCCAACCGTTAATGGGATCTTTACTGTTCACTACCTCAAAGCCCTCAAGATAATCAAAAGCTTTGTCCTTGGGAATTGAAACGAAAAGGCCCCACATCACTGTTCTTGCACTAATTACTGTGAGGTGCTGATTGACATTCCCATGTCAGAAGGAGGTATGGCTATCCATTGTTGTTTCAGTGAATTATTTCAATCCTAAAGAAATTCATGACCGAGACCAAACTCGTGTCAGGCCTGATGGCAGCCCTCAGCTCGTCGATGTCGATGAGGCCGTAGTTTTTCACGGGGTTGTCAAAGACCACATCGTAGTTTTCTTAAGCATCTTGCTCCAAATGGCTATATGTTATAATTTTGATAATTGTGCAACATTATGCATTGAACATGAGGTGTTTTACATCAGTATGAATGCTAGTTTGATATAGTTTTTTAGCGAAAGAGAGTAAGATATTACAGCCTGCAGGTCTTGATTTTCTGGGCTACCATGTGTTCCATTCGCCATTAACCCTCCACGCTGCTCGATGTTGGGTAGACCTTACTGCCTGTTGGATTACCCCTGCCATCTACTGTCCAAGAATACTGCTGTCCAAGAACACTGCTGTTCTGGTGCATTAACTCGATGACTGTGCTTGGTGCCTTTTTTATTGGATTCATAATTTCTGCGTTGACTTATTATGAAGTGTGGAGTTCTCCTTATGATGTGCATGGAGGAAAAAATGATTGGTATTATTAATATGATTTATGCTCACTAGGGTCTAAAGTTGATATCAAATTAAAATTTTGAAGTTCTTCCACAAGTATTTGTCCAGCATATTATATATTTACATGAACCAACAACAAGGAATGCACCACCTCTGCTGAATGTATCTGTGATACCCTTCTGCATGGAGTTTATTCTGACATTGTGGGGGCCACGAAACATTGTATTGTTGACTAATATAAGCCAGAGGACCAGCACTGTACAGTTTGCTAAGTATCTGGACATGTAAGGAGGTCTATCATTGTTGTTTCAGCGTGCTAGAGACTCATTCCAATGCCTATGACCTGAGCAAGTGTTGGAGCAGCATTCTGGGTCTGAAAGTCCTTGCTGGAATTTACTCTCTTTTCTCATCTTCATTGCCAGAAAGTGGCAAGATCAGAGAATTGTGTTATAATTGTTGAAGTTTTGATAGCCATCATTTCTGATTTGAAAGTGAAGGAGTATTTGAAGGATCCAAGCAAGTTTGCAGTTGCTGCTGCCCCAGCTGTGGTATTAAAACTCATTATAGTCTCTGTCTATATATATGCATTGATTCCTTGATTCATTTGCTGCACATTTACAAAGGATTTTTCTGTGTCTTTGTACTGTGAGTGGGTGTTACTTTTACTCTTTGGGTCATAGTTGTGATCAGTTTTTTAAAAAAGGTGTAATTTTGACAATGGAGAATATGGCTCGAATTACTGAAATATTAGAGTTCTTAAAAACTCTGATACATTCCTCTAATCATGATACATTAAAAGTCAGCAAAGTTTCTCTCACAGACATTCAGGTCTGTCTACAAAATGCACAAGAGAAAATTGATTTTTTGCAGCTTGAAACTCAGCTACAACAAGAAGAATTAAAACAGAGGAATCATCATTTTGAACCTGTTTCTGTTCAGAAACAGCAGGTCAATATTGTTGAAGTTCATTCAGATCCAATGCCCAATAAAGCAGCCGTTGTACATGCAGATACAGAAACTCAGTCTGCACTTCCCAAGCCCATCATCAGACCTTGGGAACATCTTGTCCACAACAAGCACAGAACTGGTCTTGGATATGACAAGGACTTGTCCTTTCATATTCCAGACTACTCAAAGCCCATTCAGTTTCATAGTGCTGGATTCATTCATGACAGTTCACCTGCTCCTCATGACAGTTTAGCTTCAGCTGTTCCAGACTCTGCCCCTCTTCCACAACAACAACAACAACAGATCGTGAAATGCCAACACTGTGACCGAGTTGGCCATATGAAAGATCACTATTTCGATCTTCATCCATGTAAGCACTGTCATAAAACCAGTCATTCTTCACACAGATGCTTCAGAAACAAACGTCCTGCAAGAACAAAGATTCATCTTGATGGATCGCTTCTTGGCAATGGGAATCAACAGCCAAGAAGATATTCCAAACACATGTCAGAACTTGTTCCAGAGTATTGAACAGTCTTGCAGTTGAGTTTTCTCCATCATCTCACCTTGTATCTGACAAGGGGGGAAATTATGGTCATCTAAAAGCTTCAAAGTCACATCAAGCGAGCCTGAGCCACAACCTGCCACACTAGTTTCAGAGTTGTTGCCAGAAACAAAGATGCCTGTGAACATGCCTTCAGTTGGCAATCTGGGACACTTCCTCTAGCAGAAAACTTCAATTTCTTTCCAGTTTTGGAAGAGTTCCAGGAATTGCATTAAGCATTCCAGAGTTGTTGGTTATCCTTAAACCATCACAAGTTGAGACTTCCCTTTTCAGGTTGAAGTTCTCCCTCTTATGCGGGGTGAGACCTCCCTTTATTGGTTGAAGGTTTCCCTCTTCAAAACAATAGGAGCACTTCCTCTAGCAGAAGACTTCAGCTTCTTGCCAGTTTTGGAAGAGTTTCGGGAACTACACTAAGCGTTCCAGTGTTGGTGGTCATCCTTAAACCACCGCCCTTTATACCAACATTTCAAAGAGCACATTCAACCTAGTGCTGCCATGCATTTTTGCACATTTTGTATTACAGCTCTCTTCTTGGACTCATACATAACCCTTCGGATTAAGGGGGGGAATGTTGGACACCTAATCCTCAATGGGTTAGTGTGGAAGCCGAATGGACAAAAGGAGTCCAAGAGACCTTGGGATGTGAAACCCAACGGTCACCACATGTACTATAAATGCAAATCATTTGTTAATAAAATTGTATTGTCATGTTTTATCATTCATATTTCTCTCTCTGCCCATGTGTGTTTAACATTCCCTATAACATCTATTTGAGACAGAATTTTGGAGTATATAGAAACCCTAAATTACTTGGACGATATCTTTGAAAATTTAGGGAGCCAAGCTCTAAAATTTTTACACAATGTTTGGAAATATTTCTTCTCGATGTGGCCAAAATTTCAGCTTCTGAAGCCTCAGAGAAAAAAAGTGATAGCGAAAATTACTATATGACCGATTTGAAGAAGCGAAACCTAGGATCCAGAGCTCGGATACCAAATGTTATGTAATCAAATCACAAAAACAGAAGAAGATAGATCAATGAATTGAAAATAAGCCTCTTCGAGGGGGCAACCTCATTTTACATCAAATAAATGAACAATTCTTGGATGATTCAAATGACAAGACCTCCTTGGTATATGTAGGAGTCTAAAGGGTCAAAATATAATTACGGCCTACATAACACTAATAATGTAAGGGATCAACAATAACAATAGTGGGTTTCTAATGGGTACAACGATAATAATATTGGGTTCTATGAGGCACAACAACAATAATATGGGGGCTACACTAGTATTATAGGGACGTAACATAGACCTAGTAGCTAAAGATAACTACAACAACAAGGAAAATAAAAAACCATATGTGAGCTTACAACTCACAATATTTGGCACATTGGGAAAAGGAGCATTGTAAAATACTAACACTAACACCCCCCAAACCCCCCTTAAGATAAATGTAGGGACTAAACATTACAAAAAAAATGTCCCAACAATAAGGTCTTATAAGTAACCAAGTACAAAATCTTATATGTGGAGAAAAGGAGAAAAACCCATAGGAAAAAACTCCTCTCCAAAAGAGAAGGATGTCAGTGTTCAAAACATGGAAGTTGGAATTATAGGTCCCACTTAATGGAAAGAAAAAGAAACTTGTGGTGGAAAAAATCTCTAATCAGGAAGTACCAAAACCTAGAATATGAGAGCCAAGAAACCTTAGTGAACTTGGTAGAAATATGAAGTAGAACACATTACAAAGGAGAAAGAAAGGAAAACATTAACAATTGCTTCATAAATGCTTCAGATATGCACTAGTAAAGAAGTAGAACAAATGCTTCAAACTAAATCAACCACCATTGACCAACAACTCAACAATGAGCCCTATATACATCCAAGGTCCAAACAGGAAGTATGACAAACATAACGTGAAAGAAACAAATTACTCAGTGTAGCTCCCCCCCCCCTTAATTTTTGTTTTTACTACAAAATATGATCAAAGTATGATGCAACAATACTCCTGAAGATGTTTGAACATTGTCACCATTAGCACTGATCGAACACAAATAAGAAAATATTATCAAGGAATTCAACAACAAGGTGTAATTGATTAGTTGATTAGACAATAAAGCATCGAAAACTAGCTCGATCATCATCAAACTTCACCCCCTTAAACACAACTGAGGGAGTAACAACAATCAACAACAAACAAGAGGAAAAATGTATGATTTCAAAGTCGATGATACAAAATCACATGAATTTCATAAACATTTGTTCAAATGATTTAATGAACATCTATCAATGCATCCACAATTGATTCCTGGATCCGGGTGTCTGACGGCAACATAGGCACGTGGCCAGTGGTTTGGATGGGCGCGAAGTTAATCTATACCGCCACACATCCTCTCGCGGCTCTGGTCATAACTCCTCTTCTGCTCCAGCTTAATGCGTCTTTAATGATGCCGATACATCGATTTACGCCGGTTAATTTCTTGACCATGGCGCTATCAACCCGCCATAATCGCGTTTATCCTCTCCGCTCTGGCTCCTCCTCCATTGCAATTGCAGCGGCTTGTCTTCGGCCTCTCTCAGGAGCAAACCAGGCTTTGGCTCGCTGGAGGAGCTCCTGGCGTTGCCTTCAAGCCATCCCTCTCCTGATGCTTAAGCAGGTTGGTTCTTTTTGGTTCTGTTGGATTTCTGCCAGCACGAGAAGGTTCACTCATCACTGTCCTAATTATGATTACAAATGCATTAGCTCCTACTGCCAGTTTTTCATACACAAGGGACGTTCTGCCAACCTTCAGTTTCCAATTTTGGTCGCAGTCACAGTTACCTCTGTTTTCAGCTATGGGTTTCTGTGTAGCAGGTCACAGCTACCAAGTCTAGTTTCACTGTCTGGGTTGTCATATAGCTCCGGTTTAATTCCCAATTCCAAGTTTTGGTTGTTGTACAGCTCAGGTTCAATTCTCAATTACAAGTACAACTATGGGGCTTTCTGTATTTTTTCTTTACTCGTGAACAGGCTCTCTACAGTTCTTGAGGGCAATATTCTACTGGATTTTGGCACACAAATTTGCTTTGCTTGTAATTATGCCGCAATTTTGGGCTAGCTCTACGAGGTCATAGCCTCGGTGTAAAATATTTTTGTATTAATATAGAAGTAGCCTTATTCAGAAAAAAAAAATGCATCCACAATTGATATCGATGGTTAGTATTGGTCCATGATTCAATCTTTCATGTCGTTATTGCAAAGATTTGAATGTGTAGGAATTTACAGGGTAAGTTCCTTAGATAGAACACCAAAGGACACCGCTCACAAACAGATCACAGATCAATACATCGGTATTCTTGACATGGTTAAAACACTCAAAGAGGGAAACAGTCCACGGCCTGAGCCAACGCGGCCACTTCAGGAAATTTATTAATGTAAAATAAATAAAATTTACATAAGCTTCTCTCATGAATGGTCACCTAACAAATGACCCTCCATGCTCTTTAAATAGAGATCATGGACCAATGAGGTGTTAATCCATGAATCGAGTGTCGGTAATATCGAGCAGAGAATGAACCATCAGATCACTTCGTGTCTAGAACATATCGTGACCATTAGATTGTAAGTTACAAAAAGTCCATACTAAAGAAACACACTTTACCTAACTATACACTAGACCAAGTTGTACTTAATTATTTCCTATGTGTCGGAATATCCTAGCATCCCCCCTTAAGAACAACTTGGGATATGATTGAAGGATGTACAAATATGAAACAATAGGAGAAGGAAGGAGGCATTAGATCATATCCCCCCTCAGTGACAACTTCCTGAACTCCAACCATAAATCGAAGTTTAGTAAACTTCGCCTCAATGAGAGCCTTTGTAAATATGTCTGCAACTTGATCATCGGTTGAACAATATTTCACTTCAAGAACATGGTCATGAATGAGCTTTCTAATGAAGTGCATGTGTAGTTCAATGTGTTTGTTGCGTTGATGTTGGACTGGGTCTTTTCATAGTTGAAAAACACTTTGATTATCACACCAAAGTGTAGTTGGATGTTTCTGCTAAAAACCAAACTCTCACAGGATCCGATGAAGCCACAGGGCTTCCTTACTAGCTTCAACAGCGCCACGAAACTTTGCTTCTGCTGAAGAAAGAGAAATGGTACTTTGTTTCGTGCAAGCCCATGATAACATTTTCAACAAACATTACATCTCTTCTAATGATAACATTTTTTTATTTAGGTTGAAGAAGTATATATCCTTTGACATCTTCAAAATAACCAACAAAAATACACTTTTCACTCTTAGGTTCTAAGGTTTTATGTTTGTCATATGGAATATGGACCCATGCTTCACTTCCAAAAACATGAAAGTGACTTACATCTAGTGTAATTGAGCTCCATGCTTCTTCTGCAGTGATATTATTTAAAACCTTAGTAGGAGTGTGATTTACTATGTAATTTGCACAGTTAATTGCTTCTGCCCAAAAATTAAGACTAAATCCTTTAGATTGAAGCATAAAATTAGCTATTTCCTTTCAGGTGAAATTCTTCCTTTCAGCTACACCATTTTTTTGTGGAGTATATGGAACAATATGTTGCAATTTTTTATTTATTTTTTGATGTGGTTCATGGACACCTTGGTCAACGGGTGGTTGCTACTTCCACGGAAAAATCTGGGTTGTTCGACCCCGAAGGGAATCTAGCTCCGCGGCCCACTAGCAAGGCCTAACCCTAAGGGCTTCGAGCAGAATGGACCCTGTGACCTCCCGAACAGCGAGGCACTGATTTTGACCAACTGAGATAACCCTTGGGGCTGGAACAATATGAAGCAATTGAATTCCATGCTCAGTGCAAAAGTTGATGAATTTTTTGTTAACATATTCTTTGCAATTATTAGATCTTAGCTTAAGAATTTGATGTCCAGATTGTTTCTCAACAAAGGCCTTAAAGGCAAAGAACATGTTAAAGACTTCACTCTTGAGTTTTAAGAAATATACCCAAGTGCGTCTGGAGAAATCATCAATGAAAGTTAAGAAATACTTGTAGCCAGAGAATGAAACAACTGGAAGTGGACCACATAAATCACTATGCACAAGTTTTAAAGAGGCTCACGCATGCCAAGAGGCACATTTTTCAAAACTATCCCGATGATGTTTTCCGAGTACACATCCAGAACAAACACCATCTCTACAAGATACCACAGGAAGACCTGTCACCATATTTTCTTTACACATATTTTGAAGGGAGAAGGGAGAGATAGTTTAAGTGACCAAATCGATCATGTCAAAGTTTGTTCACTTCATCATTATGAGCAACAAATACCGAGGCAAGAGTTGATGACCCAAAGTTGTTAAACTTATACAACCTTGTAGAATCATCAGCAATGCCAATAGCTAAAATTTGTCTAGGATCTCTTAGGTCCTTAATTAAAACATCATGAATTGAAAATTCAACAGTTTTACCTTCACCTAAATGAATTATCTAATATACAGATAGAAGGTTGTAGGATACAGTAGGAACACATAATACATCATTAAATTGACCATTGTTTAGATGAATAGTTCCAGTCCCTACAACACTAAGAGATCTATCATCACCAACATATATATTTTTGGTGTTACAATCATTTAAAGAAGAAAACATGGCTTTGTTTTTTGCCATGTGATAATAAGCTCCAGAATCAATGAGCCACTCATGAGAATGAGAAGAAGAAGATACATTTATTGCATAACCAGACGGAGATTCTTGACAACCACATACAGAAAGTGTTATACCTGAAGATGAAGTTGAAGTTGAAGCGTGCTCCAAATGGATGTTATGCTTCTTCTGTTAGGATATTCCGACACATAGGAAATAGTTAAGTATAACTTGGTCTAGTGTAGAGTTAGGTAAAGTGTGTTTCTTTACTATGTACTTTTTGTAACTTACAATCTGACGGTCACGATATGTAGTGATCTGACGGTTCATTCTCTCCTCGGTATTACCGACACTTGATCTGTGGCTTAACACCCGATTGGTCCATGATCTCTATTTAAAGAGCATGGAGGGTCATTTGTAGGGTAACCGTTCATGAGAGAAGCTTATGTAAATTTTCATTCTTTTATTAATAAATTTCCTAAAGTGGCCGCATTGGCTCAGGCCATGGACTATTTCCCTCTTTGAGGGTTTTAACCACGTCAACAATACTGGTGTATTGATCTGTGATCTGTTTGTGAGCGGTGTCCTTTGGTGTTCTGTCTGAGGAACTTACCCTGTAAATTTCTACATGGTATCAGAGCTATTTGAGGGCTGCATCCATTGGTGATCCAAATCTGAAGCCGGTAGAACTGCATCCGATTGCCATTTCCTAGATCTACTGTTTCTGATTGCTTTCAGGCCGAGAGGACTACTCTATTATGTTAGGAGCATCTGTTCCAGTGAGGAACCCCTTTCATTTCATGCGAAAAGGTTTCTGGTAGCCCTAGCTACGTCATTTTTAAGATCTGGAGGTATAGAATGTTTATTTGCAGTTTCTAGTTATTTTCTCTCTGTTTATTTCGGTTTATTTAGCTCTTTGTTTTTTTATTACCAGATCTATACCTTTCATTTCTGCGTATGCTCTTTGCCCCGTGACTCTGTGTGATCTGGGCAAATCAGAAACAGAGAGGAAGGATTTTTCTCATGCGTATGCTCTTTTCCGCCGCACCTTAGTGTGATCTCGAAAAATCAGAAACATTGAGGAAAATATTTAGTTTCCAGGTAGAGCTAACTTCAAGCTGTAAGGTTTGTTTTTTTTTGCATGTCCGTGTTGGGTTTTGTGTTTTTTGTTTTGTAGGGAAAAAGAGCTTCCTCAAGTAAGCACGCAGCCCAAAGCTTCAGCGATTAAAAAAAAAAAAACCCCTTCCTCTTTTCCAAAAATTACTAAACTTTTAGTTTAGCTCACTTGGTCCAAAGCTACTTTATGAGAGTAGAGGTCTTGAGTTCAAGTCTTCTTTTTGTTGAGCTAATTAGATTAAGTTTGGAAAGGGGGCGGATTTTTTTTTAATATAACATTATCATTCATTTCCGCACATTCCCGCACTTCGTCGGCATCTTCATCAACTTTTCTTCAAAAAGCCATAACTTCTTCATCCAAAAGCCGTTTTCAGAGCCGTTTTTTTGAACCAGCCTAATTTTTTGAGATATTTCCATTGGAACACTTAGTTTCAGCATCTATAGCTTCAGTTTCTATTAAAATGGAAAGTCCATGCCAAGTTATTCTTGACAGCACCAACTACTTCCAATGGTGGTCCTACATTGTGGATTTACTTAGAAGTAAAGGTCTCTACAGAATAGCCTCAGGCCAAGAAACCAAACCAAAAGATGAAGATAAGGCAACTAAATGGGAAAATAGGCAAGATCAAGAATGTGGGTTGATAGGGATGTCTATTTCTCCAGATCTTAGATTCCATATTGCAGAACTTGATACTCCTGATGAAGCAATGAAACAGATCACTAAAGTTTTTGGAATTAAAAATGAACTTAGAGCCCATCAACTCGAAAATGAGTTGCTTACATTGGACCCCAATAATTTTTCTTGCATTGAAGATTTTTTGTCCAAGTTCAAGACCCTTAGACTTCTCTTGGAAGGTGTTAAGGTTAAAAAAGAAGATAGTAACCTTATCTATTCCATTCTTACTAAGTTGGGACCAGCCTACTCTACATTTGTTTCCACCTTCCATTCTACAAGAGAAGCCTTCATTTCTCAAGGACAAGCCTACAAGTCCCCTTCCTTTGATTCCTTTTGTGATTCTTTAATAAGAGAACAAGAAAAACTCTTACACCTTGGTCTTCTTAATCTTGGAAACTCTTCTAAGAAAGCGTTAGTTGCCCAGCAACAACCAAATTCAAAGAATCCTAAGAAGTTGTATCCTAAAAGGAATGGTCCTAAACCAAACAAGGGTCCTAAGCAATTTCAACCTCAAAATGAAAAATCATTTCAACAAAATGATAAGGCAAATAAAAACAAAGGGAAGAAGACTGATCGACATTGCCACTTTTGTAATCGAGATGGCCACTTAGAATCCAAATGCTTTAAGAAGATGGAAGCCTTGGAAGCAGCAATGAAGAAGCATAACATCCATTTGGAGCACTCTTCAACTTCAACTTCATCTTCAGGAATAGCACTTTCCGCATGTGGTTGTCAAGCATCTCAATCTGGCTATGAACTAAATTTATCTTCTTTTTCTCATTCTCATGAGTGGCTCATTGATTATGGAGCTTCTTATCACATGGCAAAAAACAAAGCCATGTTTTCTTCTTTAAATGATTGTAACACCGAAAATATATATGTTGGTGATGATAGATCTCTTAGTGTTGTAGGGACTGGAACTGTTCATATAGACAATGGTCAATTTAATGATGTATTATGTGTTCCAACCTTATCCTGCAACCTTCTATCTGTATATCAGATAACTCATTCAGGTGAAGGTAAAATCGTTGAATTTTCACCTCACGATGTTGTAACTATGGACCTAAGAGATCCTCGACAGATTTTAGCTACTGGAATTGCTGATGATTCTACAAGGTTGTATACGTTTCACAACTTTGGGTCATCAAATCTTCCCTCGGTATTTGTTGCTCATAACGATGAAGTGAGCAAACTTTGGCATGAGTGATTTGGTCACTTAAACTATCGCTCCCTTCAGAATCTATGTAAAGAAAATATGGTGACAGGTCTTCCAATGGTATCTTGCAGAGATGGTGTTTGTTCCGGATGTGTACTCAGAAAACATCATCGGGATAGTTTTGAAAAACGTGCCTCTTGGCACGCCTCAGCCCCTTTACAGCTTGTGCATAGTGATTTATGTGGTCCACTTCCAGTTGTTTCATTCTCTGGCTAGAAGTATTTCTTAACTTTCATTGATGATTTCTCCAGATGCACTTGGGTATACTTCTTAAAACTCAAGAGTGAAGTATTTAACATGTTCTTGGCCTTTAAGACCTTTGTTGAAAAACAATCTGGACATCAACTTCTTAAGCTAATATCTGATAATGGCGGAGAATATGTTAACAACAAATTCATCAACTTTTGCACTGAGAATGGAATTCAAATGCAACATACTGTTCCATATACTCCACAACAAAATGGTGTAGCTGAAAGGAAGAATCGCACCTTAAAGGAAATGGCTAATTGTATGCTTCAATCTAAAGGACCTAGTCTTAATGTTTGGGCAGAAGCAATTAACTGTGCAAATGACATAATATATCTCACTCCTACTAAGGTTTTACAGAATATCACTCCAGAAGAAGCATGGAGCTCAATTAAACCAGATGTAAGTCACTTTCGTGTTTTTGGAAGTGAAGCATGGGCCCATATTCCAGATGAGAAACATAAAGCTTTAGAACCTAAGAGTGAAAAATGTATTTTTGTTGGATATTTTGAAGATGTCAAAGGATATAGACTTATTCCACTTAAGTCCAAAAATGTTATCATTAGAAGAGATGTAAAGTTTTCTGAAAATATATCGACCTACGAGCCTAGTTCGGCGGATGTGCCACCTCTCTCTATCTCTTCTACTGTTGAAAATATTTCTTCTTTAGATGATGAAAGCAAGGATGACAATCCTCCCCCACCTTCTCAGTATCCTCCTTTAGCTCCTCATCTTCCAAAATGGGTCCGTGCTACTTGGGATGCAGCAGGTGATCTTGCTGGTGATCCTATAAATCAGCGACGTACATGTTCTCAGTTCGATAGAGCCTCTTCTTTACTGGCTCAAGCTTCAACGAATTATGATCCTGACACCTTTGCAGAAGCTTCATGCCATACAGACTGGGAAGCAACTATGAATGAAGAATATCGTTCATTATTGGCAAATGATACATGGGATATTGTTCCTCTACCAAAGGGACGAAAACTTGTTAGATGCAAATGGGTTTACAGAACCAAGTATGGACCAGATGGGCAAGTTGATAAACATAAAGCTCGTCTTGTTGCTAAGGGTTTTTCACAAGTTGAAGGCATTGACTATAATGAAACCTTCTCCCCTGTTGCCAAAATGAAATCTATCTGCCTTGTTCTTTCCCTTGCTGCCTCTTTCAAATGGGAATTCCATCAGATGGATGTTAAATCTGCCTTCTTGCATGGGGACTTGCATGAAGAAATCTATATGGAACAACCTACTGGATTTATACAAACAAACTCCATCCTTGTATGTCAGCTTAATAAATCCCTTTATGGTCTCAATCAAGCCCCTCAATCTTGGTACGCCAAAATGGATAGCTTTCTTTTAGAAACTGGCTTTTCTAGGTGTCATTCTAACAATACTGTCTACACCAAGAAAGTGGGCAAGTCTCTTATTCTTGTTCTTTATGTTGATGATCTTATCCTCACTGGTAGTGATCCCAACCTTATAAACCATGTGAAGTCCACCCTTAAAAAGAAGTTTGAAATGACAAACTTAGGACACTTGCATTATTTTCTTGGTCTTCAAGTCTTGCAATCCAAGGAAGGTATTTCCCTTTCCCATTCCAAGTATGCATGTGATCTTCTACGCCATTTTCACATGGAAGACTGTAAGCCAGCCCCTTCTCCCTTTCAGTCTGGAGCCAAACTTTAAGTCACTTGTACTTCCCCTGAAGTTGATGCTACCTTATACCATCAACTTGTAGGAAAACTTTCCTTTGATATTGGCCTTGTTGCTCGGTTTATGCAAAACCCACATGAAAGTCATTGGAAAGCAGCTAAAAGAATACTTCGTTATGTTCGAGGTACAGTTCAGTTTGGGATTCATTACACTGCCGAAGCATCTCCTCTATTGGTTGGTTTCACTGATTCCTATTGGGCTGGTGACCCTGATGATCGGAAGTCTACTGCAGGTTTTGTGTTCACTCTTGGTTCAGGACCTATTACATGGGCTTGCAAGAAACAAGGTGCTATTTCTCTTTCTTCAGCAGAAGCAGAGTATCGTGGTGCCGTAGAAGCTAGTAAGGAAGCCTTGTGGCTTCGTCAGATCCTATCAGAGTTTGGCTTTCAGCAGCAGCATCCGACTACACTTTGGTGTGATAATCAAAGTGCCATTCAACTATACAAAGATCCAGTCCAACATCAGCGTAGCAAACACATTGAACTGCACATGCACTTCATCAGAAAGCTCATTTATGACCATGTTCTTGAAGTGCAATATTGTTCAACAGATGATCAAGTTGCAGACATCTTTACAAAGGCTCTCACAGAGGCAAAGTTTACTAAACTTTGATTTATGGTTGGAGTTCAGGAAGTTGTCACTAAGGGGGGATAGGCTCTAGTGCCTCCTTCCTTCTCCTATTCTGTCATTACATCCTTCAATCCTATCCCAAGTTGTTCTTAAGGGGGGATGTTAGGATATATCGACACATAGGAAATAGTTAAGTATAACTTGGTCTAGTGTAGAGTTAGGTAAAGTGTGTTTCTTTACTATGTACTTTTTGTAACTTACAATCCGACGGTCACAATATGTAGTGATCCAACGGTTCATTCTCTCCTCGGTATTACCGACACTTGATCCGTGGATTAACACCCGATTGGTCCATGATCTCTATTTAAAGAGCATGGAGGGTCATTTGTAGGGTAACCGTTCATGAGAGAAGCTTATGTAAATTTTCATTCTTTTATTAATAAATTGCCTGAAGTGGCCGCGTTGGCTCAGGCCGTGGACTGTTTCCCTCTTTGAGGGTTTTAACCATGTCAACAATACTGGTGTATTGATCGGTGATCTATTTGTGAGCGGTGTCCTTTGGTGTTCTCTCTGAGGAACTTACCCTATAAATTCTTACATCTTCATTTCTGCTTCCAAGGCTTCTGTCTTCTTAAAACATTTGAATTCTAAGTGGCCATTATGATTACAAAATTTGCAATGTCTATCAGTCTTCTTCTCTTTGTTTTTAGTTGCCTTATCATTTTGTTCAGTTGATTTTTCATTGTGAGACTGAAATGGTTTAGGATCTTTGTTTGGTTTAGGACCATTCTTTTTAGGATGTTGCTTCTTAGGATGTTGCTTCTTAGGATTCTTTGAACTTGGTTGTTTTTGGGCTTCTAAGGCTTTCTTAGAAGAGTTTCCAGTATTAAGAAGACCAAGATGTAAGAGTTTTTCTCGCTCTCTTATTAAAGAATCACAAAAGGCATCAAAAGAGGGGAACTTGTAGTCTTTTCCTTGAGAAATAAAGGCTGCTCTAGCAGAATGGAAGGTGGAAACAAACACAGAGTAGGTTGGTCCTAACTTAGTATGAATGGAATAGATATGGCTATCATCTTCTTTCTCAACCTTAACACCTTCCAAGAGAAGTCTAAGGGTCTTGAACTTGGACAAAAAATCTTCAATAGAAAAAAAATTATTGGGGTCCAATGTAAGCAACTCATTTTCGAGTTGATGGGCTCTAATTTCATTTTTAATTCCAAAAATTTTACTGAGTTGTTTCATTGCTTCATCGGGGTTATCAGTTTCTGCGATATGGAATCTAAGGTCTGGAGAAATAGACATCACTATCAACCCACGTGCTTGATCTTGCTTATTTTCCCATTTGGATTGCTTATCTTCATCTTTAGGTTTAGACTCTTAGCTTGAGGCTATTCTATAAAGACCTTTACTTCTAAGTAAATCCACAATGTAGGATAGCCATTGGAAGTATTTGGTGTTGTCAAGAATAACTAGGCATGGACTTTCAATTTTAAAAGAAACTGAAGCTGTAAATGTTGAAACTAAGTGTTATAATGGAAAGATCTCGAAAAATGAGGCCGATTCAAAAAAACTGGCTCTGAAAACAGCTTTCGTATGAAGAAGTTATGGTTTTTTTATGAAAAAAATGTTGAAGATGTCGATGAACGCTGTGAATGTTGGGAATTGAATGATAATGTTATATTTAACCCCTCCCCCCCTTTCTAAACTTAATCTAATTATCTCACTTTTAAAAAAAAATTACTTTATGTGACCCACTTTTATAAATAAGTGAAAGTCATTTTTACATGGTAGTTTCTGAACTATCCACTAAGTTGTAACTTAAATAAAAGATAAAGTGACCTTAGAATTATAAGTGACTCACTTTTTATAATGGGTGAGAACACTTTCACATAAAGTAACTTTAAAACATAAGTTACATGTGTGTTTTGAAAAAGTAACTCAACAAAAAGAAAGACTTGAACCCAAGACCTTTATTCTTATAAAGTAACTTTGGACCAAGTGAGCTAGTTTAAAAGTTTAGTGATTTTTGGAAAGAAGGGGTTTTTTTTTTCGCTAAAACTTTGGAGTGTGTTCTTACTTGAAAAATATTTTTTGCCTACAAAACAAAAAAAATGATCACACAAACCAAAACGAACACGCAAATGTAATCCACCCCTTACGCCTTAATGTTAGATTTGGTCGGAAACTATATATTTTCCTCAATGTTTCTGGTTTTCTGATATCACACTAAGCCGCAATGGAAAAAAGCATACGCATGAGAAAAATCATTTCTTTCCGTTTTTGGTTTTCCCAGACCGCATAGAGTCGCGAGGCAAAGAGAATACACATAAATGAAAGGTATATATCTGGTAATAAAATATTTTTTTATAAAGGACTATAAACTGAAACAAACAGAGAGATAAATAACTATAACTAAAAATAAAGACTATATACCTCCAGATCTTGAAAATGGCGTTGCTAGGGCTATCAGAAACCTTTTCACATTAAACGAAAGGGGTTCCTCACTGGAATCGATCCTCCTGACACAATAGAGCAGTCCTCTCGGCCCGAAAACGTTCAGAAACAGTAGATCTACGAAACGATAGTTGGATGCAGTTGTACTGGCTTCGAATTTGGTTTACCAACGGATGTGGCCCTCAAATAGCTATGATGCCATGTAGGAATTTACAGGGTAAGTTCCTTAGATAGAACACCAAAGGACACTTCTCACAAATAGATCACAGATCAGTACACTAGTATTCTTGACGTGGTTAAAACCCTCAAAGAAGGAAATAGTCCACAGCCTGAGCCAACGCGGCCACTTCATGCAATTTATTAATGTAAAAGAAAGAAAATTTACATAATATTCTCTCATGAATGGTCACACAAATGAACCTCCATTCTCTTTAAATAGAGATCATGGACCAATTGGGTGTTAAGCCATTGATCAAGTGTCAGTAATACCGAGGAGAGAATGAACCGTCGGATCACTTCATGTCTAGAAAATATCATGACCGTCGGATTGTAAGTTACAAAAAGTACATACTAAAGAAACACACTTTATATAACTATACATTAGACCAAGTTGTACTTAATTATTTCCTATGTGTCGAAATATCCTAAATGCATAACTACTAGGTTTGATTCATAGGTAAAATCCTCTCTTTCATGTGTGGGTGCTAATGTGGTTCATATCTATGTTTTACATACTCAAATCCTAGTTTAGAAACAATATCATCTACAATAACACTATCATCTATCTCATCAATTTGTGTAACAGAGTCAGCAAGGGGTTGTTCTTCCAGTAATTCGGTTTGAACCCCACCTATAAAAAATGACACCTTCCAAGATTCAACATGATTAGATGTAGGTAGTGAGGTAGTAACAACAACATACCCAATAACTACACTGCATGCTTTCACTTCAAGGGAAATAGGAACTTCAATTCCCTATCTATTTTTTCCAAGTCCTCCTCATGTAAATATTGTTTTTCTCAGCAGCTGATATCCAATAGTAGTGGTGTCATTTTCAAATCTAGGTGTAACAAAAGCATGTAATGAAATTTTTGGAAACAATGATCACTACTGAGAAGGGGGATTGTATCAGTAATGATGGAAGGGGGGGGGGGGGGGGGTGGGTGAATCAATAATGATGGCCTTTATATCCATTTTCACTAATTAAAATTTTTTCCACAATGTCAATTATCCATGTACATTCACAACATTAGCTCATCAAAACATGTAAGCAACAATAAACTCAAATCATAACGACCATGAGAAACAAAAGCATGTGCACATAAGAACACAAGTATTTCTTGTGCAAACTCTTTCAAGATAAAACCACCTTGTTGTTTTTACATTGCTCAATAATTTTATTAATCTACTGAACAATTGTAAATGTATTAGCTTACGCCCATAAACCATAATACTTGGCTTTCGCTACAGTATGTTGGCATCTATCAATTCAAAATTTTGTTTTTCCAATGGATGTACGGAAATCTATTCGTTGGAAGCTCCCACAAACAATGATCCTCACCCAACTTCCATTGGACTGTCCAACTCATATTGGATGGAGAAATCTCTTCCTACTACTGAATCTACCAAATCACTGTCTATTTTGAACCCTCCACGCCTTCACTTCCTCCATGTCAACCATGTTTCATATATTTTCAAACTGGGTTCTCAATTTGCTAAACATGAGCAACCCAACATCTCCATCGTTCTACACATAAAATCTTAAAAATAAATATGACCCAAAGGAGGGAAATTCTTTACTATTTCACACACCAAAACACCACTCTCAAACACACCACAAGCTGTCAATTTTCTGCCACAAGATACACATAAATTTTGAATCTTCTTCTCAACTCTATCTTTGATTTCTACACACAATTCTCTAATATATCTCTGCATAAACTATGTGAACAATTGTTGCATTCTCTACTCTCTCACAATGCCCCCGCAATAGTATACTCTCACATGCTCACAACATCCAACCCAATAGACTCAATGCCTTCCTCTACTTATCAATTTTTTGTATTGAGTCACTTAGTAAATGCTACCAATTATGGACCACTCGACAATCCTTTACACATGCTTCATATTTCATTGATATTATAGGATTCTTGACCAAATCAACCACTAACTCCACTATCCATTTGATATCTTCAACCTTGATCAACTTCTAGAGGCCCCACAAACTTTTCCAACAATATGCCAAAAAAATTTGATCAAGAACATAGCCATAACATCAAAATTAGTTGAGCAGCGGGAGGAGTGCGAAGAAATTCCCGTGAAAAACCTTAATCGCTCCCACAACACAGACTCCATACAACTGGAACCCCTCAGTCCCTCCCATAGTCCTTCTTACCAGTGACTGGAGCTTTTGAGACGCTCCCACAAGCTTGGCTCTATGCGACTATGGCTAAAGATGGTCAAAAATCAGTCAACTCAGCTAAAAAAATGCTCAACCTTCTTTCAGAGCTTGACAAGCCTCTTTAGGACCTCTGTAATTCACTAGTACCTATGCAACACTTCATGAAACACTTCCACATCACTGTCATCATCATCAGTCAAACTAGGATGCCAACCAACAACCATACTAAGCATATTGGCCATCAAACTTCTCCACAACATCTCAACCATCAATATGAAACTCAAATACTTGTTAGACATCCTCCAACACATGTACAACCATCTTAAGCATCCAATGACACATGTAGATACTCTCCAAGCCCAAATTATAACATCATCATCATGGGAGAACTAATTTGGGACATGGATACTTAATCAACAAAGCTCCTCAAGTCTAACTCATGTAGCATCCATCAACACCTATATGCAACAACATGATCAAGAAGATCATCATCATGGGAAGGCCTCCAAGCTAGTGCAACACACCATCATCCAACTCAACAACAACATTATCATGAGGATCATGACATCCTCTAATCATACTCTATATGCAACACCTGCAAATCACATATCTTAGCTAGTAGACATGCCAAGGACCATCTACACATCATCCATACACAAACCACCTGCAACCTCACATACACATGCATAACCAACTGACCTACAACTCATGCTACTAGGTTGACATCAATGCCAATCAACCAACACATCTACAACACACATCAATGCCAACAATCTCCCCTTTTGGTATTGATGGAAACCTCAACTGAAAATAAACATCTGAAAACTTATCTTCATCTTCACATTCTCCCCCTTTGACATCAATGGAAAAGGGCTAAACATGTCAATGAAAAATGCTATATGCTCCTTTACAAGCAATGGGATCCATCAACAAAAACATATACTCCACTCAATATCATATGCAGGTGATAAACAATGGAATGCAATACTAAAAGATAACAACAACACTCCCCCACATAACTGAAAAATATGTGTAATAAAATCCCCCTGGACACAAGCTATGTCCTATCAACAACACACTAGAGTAGCTATAAACTCTCTCACTTAGCAACAACAAAAACTGAAACACATGCTCTCTCCCTTAAAGCAACAACAATTTAATCCATGTCATAATAGTAGCCGTAGATCAAGTCACCAACATGTAGAAGCAGCAGCATAATAGACCAACTAGCAGAACAACAACAACAAATAAATCCTCTCCACAATGTATTCTCCAGTAGCAGAAAACTCATATACCAGCAGTATCAATGTCTATCTAGAAGCAACATCTTTCTGAAGTAGACATGGTAGCAACAAATACATGATGATAGATCACAACAGTATGACCAACCAGACTCCATTGAACGCAAACATCTCCATGGCTGAATGTAAACTGATATATATAGTTTCCAATGCCTCCTTGCCACATGCAAGAGGCTACTCCACGTGGACCAATGGCTATGACTCAATGATATGCAAAAAAGTACAGGGATTCATAGGCCTACTACATGGCTACCAAAATGATAATGCATGATTGTACAATGATAACATAAGCCTATATATGGTTGAGCCAATCATAGCTCATGATTCTATGACTCATACCAAATGATTTACAATAAGAATATATGATTTGATGATCATAATACAAGGCCTTCTCAATGAGATATACAACAAAATAAAGTGACACTAAAAGATAAAGCATCGGAATGCATGGCTGGCATATAATCCTCTCATTAATATATGCCCATTATAATGACATAATGCAAGTACATGGAGCATATGATCCACAAAATTTCCTCTTCATGGAAACAAGATAATATATGTATAAATAACATAAAGGACATCTATCAGCCTCCCAAAATCATCAACCATAAATCAAGATCTCAGCAGTAGTAACTAGTAGCACATAATAATACAGAATGTCCCAACAATAGTATGCATCAGCAACATCATGAATCATAAATATACCATCTAATCAGCCCAATATAGTAGCAACAATAACCATCATATGGAGCATGATCCTCTACAAGATTCTCAAAAACTGATAGCAGCAAATAAGCATAGAATGATGTAATGACAACAACAACATCACATCAACAACCATACTCCAAAACATAAGCATCGTCATATCTAGCAGCAACATCAATATGAAACACATCCATCATAAAAATAAGCATCATGCACCATCATCGTACTAATCTTCATGGCACCACCACATGCATAAATTCATCACCCGAAAATGCATGATACAAGCCAACTGCATATGTAGTATATTATACATGCATAACTAAAATGCAAGCTCTTGCAACAATGATATATCAAATAAACATATAGCATGGAACACATAGAAAACTCCTCTAAGGAACCATGGTGCCATCAAAACCATCGAAATTTTGGAAGCATATAAAGTGCTCCCCCTGAACATGTGCCATCTCTCTTCTTAATCACATCTTAGCAAGAACATCAGTAGAAAAAATCCATCATCAAGAAAACATAATCAAAGAGATAAGCATCAATACAAACTATTGCATGCAAAAACAAAATGTGTCATATACTCCCCCTGAACCTATGAAGGCTTCACATCCATTTTGCAATCTAAAAGATCTATCATGCAAGAGTGGACTGCAATATGTGTAGATATATTGTACTATGAATCTAAATGTGAAGAGTACTTCTTTGATCTCCTTTATTTTCTTACTCTTCCCTTCAATACATAAACATTGTCCAGTGTCTTAACTCCTTTAGCAATTACCCTCATTGATCCTTCTTTCTTGATGAAGCAAAATTTTGAATTGAAGACCACTTCCTTACCTCCATCCACCATTTGGATGACACTTAGAATATTTTTCTTAAAACCCTCAATGAGCCATACACTCAAAATTGGTCATATTTTCACCAAGGTTGGCCTTGTCACTTCCCAATACTCTTGTTGGTTCACTTCCTTCAAAAACAGCATGACTACTTTTGACTTTCTTTAAGAAGTGAAGTTTTCTCCTATCTCCTGACATATGATGTGAACATCCGCTATGAATATACCATTTATCATCCTCGTCACATGAACAAAGAACAATACCACACTTTCCTACCTATTCCTCCTTTTTCTTTCACATAGCTCCTGGTGGGTTCCTTTGTTGTGTATGTTTCTTTAGTTGTTTCTTTTGTACCGAAGGTATCATGGATTTAGGCATCTAGCAATATTTGGCCATGTGTCCAAAGTTGTGAAACATATAACATTCTACATGACCAAGATAAGAAGCCAAAGGATCTGATCTTTTGTTGCTCATGCTAGATTTCCATCTTCTCAAACTAGATATGCAATCAATGGCCTTATGGCCAAAAAGTTTACAAGCATAACATAAACCATTAAACAAACTTGTATACCTGAAAGAAGATCCCATTTTTTGTTGTCCAAACTGATGCATAGATGTGTCCAATTTTCTCCTACAGAAAGTTGCTAAATGTCCAAATTGGTGGCAATTCAAGCACTCAATTTCATTCATCAAAGGAGCGAATGAATTTTGATTTCTTCTTTGACTTATGTTGTTATCAACTCTAGGAGTGAATGATTTTCTTGGCATAGAAACTCCTTTCGTATCTCTTCTTTGTTGATGATAAATTTGTTGCCTCTTTTCTCCAACATTTTCATGGTTGGTCATAGTTTTTGTTGTAGGTTTCTTTGTATCTATTTTTTTAATCTTTCCTACATCTGAACTTGCATCTCCTCTTTGAAGGTTAGATCTAGATTTTCTCACTGCTATGCTGCTCTTGATTTTTTCAAGATGCTCATTTTTTTCTTCCATTTTCTTTCTCAATTTTTCTACCACATTTTTTAGTGCTTCTAAATAATCTTTCTTTTCCTTTTGCTTGTTGTCATAACTTCTTCGTTTATTTTTGAATCCTCCAGCTAGGTTCTCAAGGTAGTGAGCTCCTCCTTGATATTTTTCTCCTTCTCATCACAAATCTACAACGATTTCTAATGATCTCTACATGCAGTTGTTAGTTTATCCACTTGAGCAACTATTTATTTGATCACAATCATTGCCGATTCATATTCAGCCTTAATAACAACAATATCCTTCTCATCATCACGATCAAACTCAATAGAATCATATGAATTATAATTAAAAAATTCTTTCAACATATTACCTCGTGAGACATCTGATTTGGCTAAGATTTCACAATTTGCAGCTTCTTTTGCAATGGATTGATTTTCTTCCTTCTTCAAACTCTTTTTCTTTTGAGACATCCTCCTCTTGCTTTTGGCCATGATCCACGATCTACTCTCCAAGCGGTCAAACTTCATTGAAGAGCACCAACTCTAATACCAATTATTGGAAACAATGATCACTATTAAGAGGGGGGCGGACGAATCAATAGTGATGGCCTTTATATCAATTTTCACCAATTTAAACTTTTGCCACAATGTCAATTATCCATGCACATTCACAACATTAGCTCATCAAAACATGTAAGAAACAATAAACTCAAATCATAACAACCATGAGAAACACAAGCAAGCACACATAAGAACACAAGTATTTCTAGTGGAAACCCTTTCGGGAGAAAATCACCCTGATGTTTCTACATTTCTCAATTCCTTTATTAATCTGCTAAACAAATTGTACAGGATTAGCTTACACCCATAAATCAGAAGACTTGACTTTCTCTATAGCATGTTGGCATCTATCAATTTTAAATTTTGTTTCTCCCACGGATCTACAAAAATATATCCGTTGGAAGCTCCCACGACCAACGATCCTCGCCCAACTACCATTAGATTGTCCAACTCCTATTGGATGGATAAATCTTTTCCTACTAATAAATCCGCCAGATCACTATCTATTTTGGAGCCTCCATGCCTTCACTTCTTCCATGTGAACCACATTTCATATATTTTCAAACTGGGCTCTCAATTTGCTCAACATGAGCAACCCAACAACTCCATCATTCTGCACATAAAATATGAATCAAAGATCTGGCCTAGAGGAGGTAAAATCTTCACTACTTCACACACCAAAACACGACTCTCAAACACACCACAAGCTACCAATTTTCTGCCACAAGCTACACACAAATTCTGAATCTTGTTCTCAAATATATCTCTAATTTCTGTACACAATAATCTGATATATCTTTGCATAAAATATGTGAGCATTTGTTGCATTCTCTACTCACTCATAATGCCCCCATAATAGCATACTCTCACACTTTCACAATAGACAACCCAATAGACTCAATGACTTCCTCTATTTATCAATTTTCTTTCTTGAGTCACTTAGTAAATGCTACAGGTTATGGACCACTGAACAATCCTTTTCACACGCTTCAGATTTGGTTGATATAGGCTACTTGACCAAATAAACCATTAACTCCACTAGCCCTTTGATATATTCAACCTTTATCAGCTTCTAGAGGCCCCACAAATTTTTATAACCATATGCCAAAAAATTATGATCAAGAACATCACCAGAACATCAAAATTAGCTAAGTAGTGTAAGGAGTGCAGGGAAATTCCCGTGAAAAACCTTAGTCACTCCAAAAGCACAGACTCCATGCGACTGGAATTTCTCAGTCGCTCCCATAGGCCTTCCTACCAATGACTGGAGATTTTCAGCTGCTCCCATAGGATTGGCTCCATGTGACTGTGGCTAAATATGGTCAAAACTCAGTCAACTCATCTCATAAACTACTCAACCTTCTTCCAGAGCTTGACAAGCCTCTATAGGACCTTTGGAAGTCACTGGAACCTCTGAAACACATCATCAAAACATGGCCACATCATTGTCATCATCATCAATCAAACTAGGCTGACAAGGATGCCAACCAATAACCATACTAAACATATGTACCATCAAACTTCTCCACAACATCTCAGCCATCAATATGCAGCTCCAATACATATCATACATCCTTCATCACCTGTACAACCATCTCAAGCATCCACTGACACATGTAGATCCTCTCCAAGCCCAAAGCATAACATCATCATCACGAGAGACCTAATCTGGGACATGGAGACCTAATCAACAAAGCTCCTCAACTCTAACTCTTGTAGTAGCCATCAACACCTATATGCAGCAACGTGATCAAGAAGATCATCATCATGGGAAGGCCTCCAAGCTAGTGCAACACACCATCATCGAACTGAACGACAACATGATCATGAGGATTATGACATCTTCCGATCATACTCTATATGCAATACCTACAAATCACATCTCCAAGCTAGTAGAAATACCAAGGAACATCTACACATCATCCATACAAAAACCATCTGTAGCCTCACATACACATGCATAACCAACTGACCTGCAACTCATTCTACCAAGTTGACATCAATGCTAATCAACTAACACATCTGCAACACACATCAATGCTAATAGAAACATCAATACCATCATCAGGGCTAGAATCATGATCATCTGAGGTGGAAGAAGGAATAGGTGAGCCTAAAATCTCAACAATGGTAATCTCCTTTTCAGTATTTTGTAGTCGACTAACTTTTGGTTCAAGGTTCTATTGCAAGCCCTAAGTAATCTAATTTTTTTTACTCAATTGTAACAACAATGCATCATAATATTATTTCAAAGTCTAATATTGATCAAACAATCCATTATTATATGCTTGAAGAGGGGAAGCTTCTTAACAAAGCATTTCCACTAAGGCTTCCAAATAGGCAACCTCTCTAGTAGGTTGGGCATTTTTATCTAGCCTACAAAATTTCCTTCTTCAAGAAAACATTTTCTGAATGAAAAAGGTTCTCATATTCCTCCTCCAAATCATCAAGAAGGTCGACCTTAGTTTGAAATTTGTTTGCAAGATTCTAGGAAATAAGTAAAAAAAATAAAATAAACCCATGTGCCCCCAAGCTATCAACCTTGTTGATTTTCTTAGCCATAGTAGTTTAGAACTTATTATTGAGTTTTGCATTCTCTGTTTGCAAGAGATAAATGACTAACTATAATTGAATGACCTATTGTGAAGTTGATCAATTGCCTTCTTCTCATGAAGTTCTTGCAATTTTTTATCCATCTTAATAAATTGTTCACAACACAACAAGTTGGAAAATGAAATAAAAAATTAGTAACCATCAGTCAACTCACAAAAAGTCAAAAGTCAATTATATGTTATTTAAAACTAATAAGAAAAATGAAAGTAACAACAACAACACAAATGAATAATACAACATTCCTTGAAATTATAGATGGTTTGCGCTACCAAATATGATGACTTCTACGCATTTTCACTTGTGGATAACTGATACTATAGATGAAAATATCTTACAAAACTTCCAAACCTCATCACACTAAAAATATGTCACTCAGTAAAATCAGGGACAATAATTTTCAAAAAATAACTTTAGAACCTTAGCTAGAAGGATTGAAATAGCACACTAGAATTTGTACCATAAAAATATCTCAGGAAAGTTATAAAGGCATTTTAATATATCTCAAAGAATGTTCAGGACACTATCACACAAAATTGATACGGCCCATAGTTCTTTGGGTGGTTGTAAGATTAGGAGAGAGGAGGCTGACACGGATTTGATCTCATGGTGTCTGCAACTCGTCAGGAAATGCCTTGATTGACAGAATATTAACTCTAAAGGAAAACATTAACATATTAATTGTGAAAACAATAAATCTAAGCTCCTTTCCTTATGCTCGGATTTTCAAACCAACTCAATCAATTATTTGGCCTTGTTAGACAAGTGCAAATAAATGAAGCATTCTAAGTTCATGACATCATCATTATTCAACCTTAAAATAATTTTTTCACCATATAATAGGGTAATATTCAAAATAAAAAACCTAAATAGATGTTGAAAAGTTCTTGAAATAAGATGAACATAAAATGTAGTGGTGAATATAAATGTGCATTACATGTATTAACATAATATATATAGATATATATATATATATATATATATATATATATATATATATATATATATATATACACACACAAAGTACAAAAACATATTTTCAAACTTTGTTAAAAATAGGTATAATAATTATTGATTTAAAAAAAATTTGAAAAGTACTAGGCATTGAAAAAAAAAATAGGGAATGGAGAGTAAAATAATTTATTTAGCACAACATGAGTTTTCCTTTATTTATTTTCCATTAAAAGCAAATGCACACTATCCTCGATTAGGTGAATGACAATTCGATAGGACATGATGTTGTGGGAAATGAGAACATCATACCACCGTCATACACGGTGGGGCCATTTTCTACCCACTACCAAGCTCACTTCGTGCACAAATAGGTTATACTAATGGTAAGGTTCAATTTGAGTATGCATGTTCCTCCAATGCAGCGGCGCCCAATGCAGCGGCGCCCTGAGCATTTGGTGATTAACAGACTCCTATGGAAATTATATGGAGAAATGAGTGGAGCATGCAACCAGTTCGACAGTCATGGCTGTAAGAAAGGAAATTAGTTACAACTTTGGCCTCTCTATGCATCAATATGGCACTCCCTCCTTTCTATGTTTTATGTGCCTATTTAATAGCTTTTAGGTTTTCTTGGCCCTCATGATGCACTATCCTACCTACAAAGAGCGTCATCTTATTTTGTGCACTCAAGCAAAGCTTGCAACTAAAGAACCAATAAAGGCTTTACACGATGCAGTGTCTCTTGTAATGCGTAACTCTCTACAGATTCTAGATGCAGAGGTCAAGAATGAACGCCTTCATGTTAAATATGAGGAAATTAGGGCTAAAGTAAAAGAGTTTATACCTAATATGGGCATCAGTCGCACTTGTGACATAAAACATTTTCATACATCATAGTTGCATTGGCATACTAAATGTTGATATTGTATAACTTCGTCAATCAAGAGTCTAACAGGATGGTAATGAAAACTCGTCTGGGTCAAATAGAGAAACTCGGAAACTTCTCCAAATAATATACAAATGGATTGCAAAGAAACAAGGTTGGGTATTGGTTTTGGAATATGGTGCAGGCTCCAAGGACAATCCCAAAGATATACGAGTGTATGCACTTGCAAGCTCAGGTCCTCACCAAACTTAACTTTCCATCGTTGGTATGTACTAGTTAATTTTTCTTGTTATGGTTTCCTCATAACATACAAAATTAGGGGGTCTTCTTTTCCAACCATGGCAAGACCTATCCTTGATTTGAATAATTTGTATACGTATAGATAAAAATTATTTAGATTCTCCAAATCCCTTAATTCTTCTATGGAAGAGACTTTGGCATCAAAAGGTAGAGGAAGAGACTTCAATTTTTTTTAAGAACTATTGTTTCTTTAACTTCTTCACCAAATCATTTGAGAGAATTAACCACTTCATCACTCAAAGAAAACAAGCAGAAACATCTTCATCATTCACTTTCAGGGTTTCAAATTGTCTCAAAAAAATCGGAATCTTGCCTTTTTAACCTTATCATATCCTTCATAGTTGTTTACAATCTTGTCCCACATATCTTTAGTCGATTCACACTAAATAACATTAACAAATTCAAAATCTAACAAACCACTTAAAATGGATTTAATAGCTTTTGCATTGGAGACATAAGACTTTCTCCCATCTTGATTAGTTGGAGTAAAGGATGGGACTTTATATCCATCTATAATAGACTGCAAACCTTCAACGCTAAGAGACATCAAGTGTGTTCCCATTATTATCTTCCAAAAGATAAGTTATTCCATCAAAGAAAGGTATTTTGATTGATGATTCTCTACTGGCCACGCCCCCCTGTAAGATCTTCTTCTAGTTGTTACATTGTTCTTGAAGAAGCCTTCTCTGATACCAATTGTTGGAAATACTGAGAGGCAGGAGGTGAATCAGTGTTTCGTTACTTTTGACAATTTCTAAAATGGTTAATATTGAAACTAAATTCACATCACATAATAAAGAATCCACAATGTATGAACATAGAGATTAAAGTGGAAATAAAAATTTGAAGAAGAAATACTTGAAAGCAGTCTTTAATTTATTACAATCTCTTGCGAGGACATCGATCTTCTATAAGCACCAACTTACAAAAATTGTAGGCACCAACCTATCAAGAAGGTGAAGACACCAATACTTAGTAAGCACCAACTTATAGTAATTGCAGGCTTGGACATGAACTCAATCATCAATACACCAGAACTTGGACTTCAAATCAGGCCTGAACTTGGAATTCAAATCAGGCCTGAACTTAGCCTTCAAGACATTAATACTTGGAATTCAAACCAGACCTAAATTAGACCTTCAAATACATACCTCAAACAAACTAGAAACCCTTCCCAAGAACAATGCCAAAAACCCATCAAAAGATGTTCCAAAACCCTTCCACAAAAAGATTATTCAACTCAGTTTCACTTCACTTCTTCTTTGTTCATGAGGTATGAACGTCAGACTTGCTCCTTTGGTCTCCTAAACACAAAATGTAATTCTTGAGTTGAGTATTTAGAAATTATCCTTCTCACACCTATTTATAGTGCATTTGGACGCTAGGTTATGGCTAACTTGTTCACTGGTTATGATGACTAGTGCAACTGGCATAACGTATAACAAATATTTAAATGTTCATTTCTCCTCAAAATTAAGGAGTTACAAAGTGTGTCATATATTGTTGGAAAGGTCTTAGAATAAGCTTTCCAATAATGTATCATATGCTCCCATTTGAGCTAGTTAATTAGAGTAAAAATTATTTGAAAGATATGGTATCCAAATGGGGCATGCTTGTACTTTGGTTGAGTCATCTTCACAAAATATTTCATAACTCCTCATTCCTATGGAATTATAGGGAGTTCCATATACTGTTGGAAAGGTCTCGGAATATACTATTTTAATATGCAATTTCCTCTTTCATTTGGATAGTATTTGAAATCAATAACAACCATTTTAAACAATATTTCCAATACTAATTGCAATGTTTGTTATCGTCCATCCTCTTTGATTTGGTCCTTTATCACCATTAGGAGTAGATGTTGGCTAAGAGGGTTTGCAACCCTTATTTTGGTTGTTGTTGCAAGGACATTTCTTATTTGAATGCTTTGTTTTATCTTTATATTGAGCCACTAAGACCTTGTTAGATGTATTTTCAATGTTGATCACTCCAATATGCAAGAGCTTGTCTTTCTCTCTAATCACATAGTCAAAAAAGATTCAAGAGAAGGATTTGTATAGGCAGTCCCCAAAGCTTATCTAGTGGCATACAATGTAGATGCAAAAACAAAATATGTAGAATCGAGCTTCAAAAGAATAATATATATCTCATTTTCATCCTCTAGATCACCATGGTATTCTTCGAGCAAATATCTAAGTGTTTCGAACTCAGATAAATAATTTCAAATGCAAGAGAAATTTCCAGGATTTAAATTAATTATATGAATTTCAAGTTGATGAGATCTAATAATTTAGGTTCACTAAATATCTTTTTCAACTTTTTCAAAACTCCATCTAGGTCATTGATTCCTTGAATGTAAAATTGTGAATTAGGAGTAATGGACATTCTGATTAATCTACGTGATTCATCATTCATATTATTCCATTTGGCTCTCTTATTAGCATCAGCGGGGGATTTTTCTTTTCCCAAGGTAATCTAATACAATCCTTTACTTCTTAGTACATCTTTTACTTGGACTGGCCATGTAAAAATATGCATATGATATGGTTTTAAGCACTGAATATGACTTTCTAAATAGAAAGATGTCAAAAAATAAAATTATTTTAAAAAATGACAGTGAAAAAGGACTTTAGATGTGAAGTTTATGCCCTCTTAAGAAAATGCATTAACTATAACAAAAAGGCATGTGGGGGAGTTAAGATAAACATATCTATACCATAAACAAGGTTTGATAGTAATAAGGAATATTAATAAGATACTTAGTACCAGGTATGGAAGTGGTGGAGTCATTTTGAATTTTGACTTGCAAACTTCCTTCTAGACCAATGCTCCACAAATATGGACATATCTATGATTATTTTCTCCTATGTGTGTGATTATGAAAATCCTCTATCACCCCAACCCTAACCACTTCTATTTTTTCAATTTTGGCTCGTAGACCTCCTTGGCCCAATGCTCAGTGGTTGTGGTATTCTCTACGATTATTGGGTTTTACCCTAGCCATTTCTATTTTCTCGGTTTTGGCTTGTAGGCCTTCTTGAGGCCCAATGCTTCATGGCTATGACCATATCTATGATTATTTTATCCCATCCTCCTGATTGTTGAATTCATGTATCACTTCAACCCTAGCCACTTTTATCTCTTCATTTTTTCCTAGAAGGCCTCGTTCCGGCTTAATGCTCAATGGTCATGATCATTTTTACAATTATTTTCTCCTATGATCATGATTATGGAAGTCCTCCATCTCTCCAACCCTAGCCACTTTTGTCTCTTCATTTCTGTCTCATATGCCTCCTTGCATCCCAATGCTTGATGACTATGATAATATTTACAATTATTTTCTCCTATGCTCATGATTGTGAAAGTTCGTCATCACTCCAACCTTATCCCCTTATATTTCTTCAGTTTTGTCTTGCAAGCCTTCTTGCGCTCCAATGCTCAGCAGTTATGATCATCTTTATGATCATATGCTAATGATTATATAAGTCCTCCATCGCTCCAATTATGTTTCGGTTGTGTCTGGCCTGCCTGAGGATGAAATCAATTAGAGCCTTATTTCCTCAAGGGTTGAGGTTGTATGCATGTGATTATGGAAGTCCTCCATCACTCCAACTGTGTTATTTATTTGCATATGGTCTGCCTGAGGATGCAATCAATTGAAACCTTGTTTACTTAAGAGTATAGGTCGTGTGTTCAAGAGTTAGGTATGATTTTCTTGAAGACACAACAAATTGGAGCCTTGTTTCCTAGAGGGTAGAGGTTTTGTTTCTTGTGGCACTTGGGTTTACTCTACTTTTCTTTGGATTTTCAATTCAATGGTGGCAGAAACTAGTTTATTGGTTCATCTTTGCAGTGGTATGTGGTCTAATGGTCCTCTTTTCTATCTTTGGTGGTGTCTTCTATTTTTTCAAGGTTTCTAGCGACCTTCATATCTTGGAGGTGGGGTTTTGGTTGTTGCCTCAAGAGATTTGATGTAGTCACATTGTGCAGAATTTTACTATCGGGGCTTTATTTTCCTAGTCTTTTTGGCAGTCTCTGGGCCAGATATTTACATTTTGGAGACAAGTGGCTACAGATTGTTACTGAGCTTTAGATTTATTATGGTTATCGATTCAGTTATTTGGTAACTTTATAGTTCGATTCACTATCCCATATGTGCGTTGTGGTGATTTGGGTTCGAAGTTGGTAGTATAATTTATGTTGACTGGATGTGGTAGTGCGAGGAAGTTAGTTGAGCGATTAAACTATAACCCACTATTTTTCCAAATAGAGGAGATATCGGTGGATTAATCGTCGGACCCCTATGATTCAAATCAGAGTTGGTCGGATATAACTAACTTCTACACAACAGGAATTGGGTTGGTGTCGGAGAAAGATGACAGGGGCGAGGCTCTGGAATAAGTGTTATTTGTCACATTAGAGGAAATTTCAGCCTAAAAATGGCTCCTAGGGAAAAATCAAGAAATTAATAAAAAAAGTACCATATAGACAATTTTTTAATATTACTTTATTTTTATCAATGTTCCACAATATTTATTAGCATGAGATTTAATAATAAAAAATAATATATTATTTCTATATTTTTACTTTTATCGAAATCCATTAGTATATGATACTTTTATTAAAATAATTGTCTAGATATATCTATATATATATATATTTTTTTTGGAAAAATCGTAATTTTATTCATATTGAGTAAAATTACATGTTGTAGATGCTGAAACAACATATTCTTTATCAAAATTTGTCTTGCTGGAACCATGATCTAAAAAAAAAATAACTGTCTATCTATTCTTTCCTACCTTTCTTTTTTTCCACTTTCCGCCGACCATCATTGTTTGGCGTGGCTGTTACAATAGACATTTGTGCTTCGTTTGTGGCAGCCGAGATTTGTTTGGCGTGGTTGTTACAATAGACATTTGTGCTTCGTTTGTGGCAGCCAAGATTTCTTTTCCAGAATCTGAGCTTTCTGTAGAGTGGGCTCGCTTGCTGCCACCAATTTCTTGCCCTGTGATGTGTTTCTCACTTTGTTGTTGTGGATTGGTTGTCTTTAGAACTATTGCTGATTCCATCTGATTTTCATCATTCAGTGGATTGTGTGGAATGCTTTTTTCGATGAGTTCTAGGTTGTTTCGTGGATATTCTGCTTCTTGAAATATGTTGGTAGTTTTTGTGTTTTTTTCCTCTTCTATGTCCTCTGTCCATGTGGCTGAAAACTACCATCCTTTTGGCTTTGGTGGCTATCTTCTTTTCCTGTCTTTTTTGTTTTGTGGGCACGCACTTTGAAGGTGACCTGTTTAGTGACATATGCGGCATCTGAAGGCAGTGTTTTCATAGTCCAGTGGCTGGGCCCATTGATTTTCGTTATGGAGTAGGAGGATGTGGCCTGGTAATCATTGACTGAGGTCAACCTCCACACAAATCCTGGCAAATGTATAGATATCCTTGGAAAGGCGCTCATTGTCCACTTTCGAGAATTTTCCCAAGGTGTTGCCAATGCCTTCTAAAACTCTGATGTGCCAAAAGTGCAGAGGTAAGTTGTATAGCTTTACCCTCACTGGCATTTTGGAGACGCCCATGGTGTTTGGGTCAAATTCCAAAAACCAAGATGTCATAAAAAGGCCAGCATTACCCCAGAACCATGGTCCCTCGTTCACTGCGTATTCCTTGTCATTTACTGTGTCGAATTTGACAATAAAAAAACCTTTTGAACAGAGGTGGATATCGCAGTTTTCTGTCCATATGGAGTAAATCCATTGACGAAGAGCTTCCTGTTTGGGCCAAAAACCATTAAACCTGCATATCACTACTTTAGATAAATAATCAGCATGAATTTCATTTACCTCGGGTATAGCAACTATTAATGCAGGGTTCTAATTTGTCTGCTCGGCGTTGTAGGCACCAGGGGTTGTAGCTTGTTGTTTTGTTTGTGCTGGAGATTCCTTCTTCCCTTTTACTGCCTCCTTGAAGGAAACAGACCCTTTTGAGCTAGTGTCGGAGCAGCCTCCTCGAAGTCTTATGCTAAGGCAGATGGTTGAGTCGTTGCCTATGTCGTATTATTTTAGTTTTTGGTCCTCCTGCAATACTTTCCTATGTAGATCAGGAGTTGTTTGCATGGTGGGATTCTTATCATGTCTTGTATCCTCTGCTTGAGTGTCTTTATCTCCTCCCATCTCCCTATCTTGATGCATATTGTGTTTCCTTCCATGGTACTGATAAAGAAGGTACTTTGTTTACCTTCGTTCATTTCAAGAGCCACTGTTTCATGATCCAAAGTTGGGGTATTTTCCTCCTGCACAATCGTCACATCTCCCTGTTGCCGGATCTGATCTACAAGCTAGGGGCGTAGAGAAGAATTTCTGTGAGTAGTCCCCCAGATCTGGGTTTGGTGTGGTCTGTTCTGTTTGTTGAGCGCCAGATCTATTGGATCAGTGGCAGATCTGAAGTTAATAGACCATTTCGGATCCCTTTCATTTTCAAGAAGCACTTGATTTGGGGTATGGTGTCGGATCCCCCAGAAATTGTTCAGCTCCGGTGTCCTGAGGTCGTTCACATAACAGGCTCTTCCCTTATGGTCTGTATTAGTCTGATATGCACCATGAGTTGCATGATCCTCCTTTGATGCGTTCTGTTTGTGTACAGTTCCCGTACCAGATCTAGGTGTATCCTCCATCCTGGGCTTGGTAGTTCGATATCAGAACCATATGGATGGGGAGACTAATTCCTCTGTGGGTTTGATGGAAAGACAGGCTATGAAATAGAGCAAGTACTCTGTTGAATCTTTTAGCAAATTCGGGTTGGAGGCTTCCCAGTCGAACTCTGTAGCAGCTACGTTTGCTAACATCTTTGTTCCCTCTTCCAAGATCTCAGAATCACTGCTCCGCCTCCCAAATCTGATTTGCCATATGAGTGTAGCATGGCCTGATTGCCAGATCCAGTGCATGGAGGGCTAGACTGCCAGATCCAGTGCTGGGCTGCCAAATCTAGCATTGTGGAAACCAAATCCAGTGTTTTGAGCACCAATAATCCCTTGATCTTGGGACTGGTACTGTGCAAAATCTATGACTGCAATAACCCTAACCATCTCTTTCGTGTGTATATTATTTCCTGCATACCCATTTCTCGTCAGGCCGCTCAGGTGTTCGTTGCTGCATCCCATCGTTACCTCTTGAGCTCTAAAGCCAGCGTTATTAATAAGCACATCAATTCTGTCGAGGCACTTCCAGGGAAATCCTATGGTCGCATCCACAGCCACATCGCTCTGGCTAATATCAAGCTCCACTGTCATGGCTTTAATCATACCATTGTTTAAAAACTCAAGCCTGGTCCTCCAGCATATGCCTGCGGCCTTAGAGCAATCAAGGACAGGTCTGGGACAGGAAGGATTAACGGAAGGCAATAGCTTTTCAACCATATCCATTCTTTCTTTCAATCGCCATGTCTGAACTCTGCGGCTGTATCCGAACCCTCGTCTCGCCTTTTCGGTTAACCTTTTCCACGCATGGGTTCTCAACTATTTGTATATTGAAATTTAACTAACTATATTTATATTTTATATTTAATTTTCTATATCAGTGTTGAGGGATCCCCCCCACCAATATGGAGGCAGAACTGCATCCCATACGAGTATGTCAATAATCCTTCAGTGGAACCGTGGATCCAAAAATCAGATCTGCGGTTCCGCCATTTTTTAGTGATTCTCGAAAAATCGAATCCACATGGGCTCGATCCACGGTTCTGGTTGCTTGATCTACAGATCCGAAAATGATCGTCCATGTATCTGTCGAGGTTCACGTGGGGTTAAAATGCATTGATAGTGAATTAGGGAAAGGAGAGGATGTGTTTAAAAGGCATTTACCCTCTATCATTTCCTCATTCTTGAATATTTGGAGAGCTCAAAGAAGAGAGGAGAAGAGAGCTTGGAGAAGAAAGGTTTGTAGATAGTTTGGAGGAGTGAAGGAGAAGATAAGAGAAGTGAAGGAAGAGGAGCTTCAAGAAGTAAAGAAGGGTTTTCATCTACAAGATCTAAATAGGTAAGTGAAAACCCCAAACTCCCTCATTTTTTTTCATTGTTTGTATTTTTTCTCCTCCCTCTTATACTCTTTCTCATTCTTTCTTCTTGCTCATTTCATTGCAGGTTTTCCATCTATATTTATATTCCAAAATGGTGGTTTTTTTACTTATATGTGTCATTCCACTTTTGTTTCATGATGGTGGTGGGGAGTAGGAACAAAATGGAAGAAGAAGAAGAGGATAGTGGTCCCCATATGAGTGACCCAATGTATGATGAGGAGGAATTGCTTAGAGAGGAAGGAGATGAAGAGGACGTTGAAATGCAAGAGGGAAAAGTCGCATTGACACCCTTGTGGAATTAAATGTGACAAAGCTTGAGGGGGGAAGAGTTGGTGGAAGCTACAATTTTGTGTGCCCTCATGGTTGTCATGGAAGAAAACATATAGCGGTTCATATACCCATATGAGGAGGCATCTTTGTGGGATATTGGAAAATGATGAAAAAAAGGCTTTGTAGGGATCTCAATTTTCCCTAAGGTTTCAATGGAACAAAGGAGAAAATACGTCCAAATAGAGGATGTTGCACAAAAAAATAACAAGAAACAAAAAAAATAATTTGAATCAAGTGGGACCGCAACCTCTAAATTTGGTAGCTCATCTACTCATGGTACTTATGCAACCTCTGAAAATAGAATAACAATAGTAGATTTCCTAAATGTTGTTGGGAGGGATGATGTGGATGGAAATTTGGTTCGATTTCTTTGTGCTTGTGGTGTATTATTCAATGTGCTTCGCTCTCCTTATTGGCATGATATGGTTAAGGCCATCAGTGAAGCTCCAAAAGGATACAAGAGCCCCAACTATGAGAAAGCTAGAATTATGTTACTATAAAGAGAAAAAAAAAGGTTCAAAGAGATTTAACACATTTTACAAATGAGTGGGTGGATTTTGGGGTGTCCATTATATCAGATGTTTGGGAAATTTTAGAAACCAACATTTGATAAATGTTCTTGGTGTTTCTGCTAGCAGTGTAGTGATTATTGCAAGTCATGACTCCTCCTCATCAATGAAACTTCCCAAAACATTGCAGATCTCCTATTGAAAAGAATCAAAGATGTCGATCGTAATAATGTGGTTCAAGTGATCATTGATAATGCAGCAAATTGTAAGGGAGTAGGAGAAATTATTGACCATACTCATCCACAAATCCTTTGGTTCATGCATACATTGAACCTTTTGATTCATGATATTGTGAAGAATAAATAATATGGATGGATTAATGAGATTTACAAGAAAGGGAAACAATTTATTAAATTTGTCACAAGGCATACAATGGTAAACTACTTTTATGGCACTTACTCCAAGTTACAATTGCTTAAAATTTCAAAAACAATATTTGCAAGTTATTACCTCACCTTTAGGCAGCTAGTGAAGATGAGACAAATTTTAACTAATATGGTGACATGTGAATCATAAGATGGCATTAACATTGATAGATATGGTGCTAATGTAGTCAAGGACAATATTCTTGACAATTACTTTTGGTCATAGATTAAATATGTTTTTCAATTCACCAAACCAAATTATTATATCATCAAGTTTGCAGATTTAGATCGATCAATAATTGGGGAGGTGTATGAGTAGATGGATAACATGTTGGGGAAGATTAAAGACATTGTTGAGCCAAGAGATATCACCATGTACAATTATATTTGTTCAAAGGTGGAAAAATGAAGGGAAATGTTAAACATTACATTGCATGCCTTAGCATATGTTCTGACACCTAAATATTATCATCCATCATGGCTTTCAATACCAACACTTGACGGGGGAAGTAGGAAAAAACCACACCTAGATCCAGCAGTTCTATCTGGTTATATGAAAGAATTGGCCAAATTAGTCCCTCATCCCCGATGAGGAGGACTCTGCCATGTTATGGAAACAATTGAGCAACTATATGCTTGGCAATAGTCCATTTGGGAGCAATCATACAATTAAAGATTGAAATAATTTGCCTTCTCTTGAGTTGTGAAAAATGCATGGAAGTGCTACTCCACTTCTACAAACTTTGGCATTGTGAGTGTTATCACGGATGGTAAGCACTTCTTCTGCAGAGACGTGTTGGAGCTCTTATTCTTTCATCCACAGTGTTAAAAGGAACAAGTTAAATTTAGACATCACAGAGATCTTCGTTTATATTTTCTACAACTTGTGATTGTTGTCCCATTATTGTGAGGATGCAAAGAATAATAAATACCTTAAGCTCTGGAACAAAAATATAGGGGAGTCCAATTTGGAGGATGGAGTGTTACGATTAAATAAATTGGAGGATGCTCTTATCCAGGATGATGATGATCGAGTTTAGATGACACCCCCATCCGGTCCCATGGTTTTCGAGTTTCATTATTCAACACCATTAGTAGGGGCTTCATCTTCATCAGTTCCACAACTTCCACAGCCACCATCTTCTTCACTGCCACCACGTGGAGGCTCACATAGTGGTCATGGTGGAAGGAAGAGAGGTTAGTATATATATTCACAATTTATTACTTTTGTCATAGATTGGATTCTAGAGTCTAGAGTGTTAGACTTCTTAATTTGAACCTTTTTGTCTTACTTTTCCTAGTCTAGTGTGTACTTGGTGGTGGGCAGGTGGCTTATTTTGTAAACATTATTATTTTAATTTTGTACATGACTCATGTTGGTAGTTGCTCACTTGATAGATAAGTTATTTGAATGTTTTATGATTTTATCTTCTAAATTTCGACATTCTAAATTATATGTTTAAACTTTTGGTACTTTCTATCTTTTATTATCTATGATATGCTTAAAAATTTAATGTATTTTTGTAATTGATGTATAATGGATGTCATAACTATCTTGATTTATGTACAAATATGCCTATTTTCATGTTTTCTACAACTATATATATATATATATAACTATATATATCTATATATATATATATATATATATATATATATATATATATATATATATATATATATATATATATATATATATATATATATATATATATATATATATATATATATATATATATATATATAACACACACACACTTTGCTACATCCTCTCTTTGTGCAACATTGGTCTATATATATTCTATATTTAACTATTTCCTTGGTGTTTTTTAATGGTGTTGTCTACTAGCCACAATTTTGCCCGGAAAATATTTTTTGGCCGAAATCCTGTAATTTTTGGATTGCAAAATCTTAAATATTTAGTGTTTCAATCATAATTTTAACACTATAAATGGATTCAACATCATCAAAAACCTTGGGGCACCCAAAATTCCATAACTTAATAACTGTAACTTCTTCTTCTTCTTCTTCTTCTTCTTCTTCTTCTTCTTCTTCTTTTTTTTAATTTTGATTGGATTTAACCATAAATCTGCTAGAAAAACTAACCTTTTTTGGGAAAAAATTGTGCTATGTTTAGACTACATGTTTTTTAACTATTCAACTATTTTTAATGACATAGTTTAACTTATAGACGAAATAGTCTTTTTCAAGGCATTTTTTTCTAGTTAATTTTAACAAATTTCAGCATAGATTTTTAAAAACTTGAGTTTAAGTTTTTAATATGTAGAATTCTATTTCCTTGTAGGTTTTTCAAGGTGTTGAATCCATTTATGCATTTAAAAATGTATTTTAAAGAACAAAAAATCACAATCTTGCTTGAAATTGTATCACTGGTGAAAAGGGTTACTTCATCTATAAGTTAGAATACACTTTTTTTTACATTTTAACTATTTTATATTTAAATGTATTTAAATATTTTATATTAAACTTTTTTGTGTTTATTTAACTATTTTATATTTAAATGTAAATTTTATTTTTATTTATAACTATTTTATATTTTATATTTAACTATAATTCTCTATATTATATTTAATATTTAACTATCTATATATATTTTATATCTAACTATTTAAATTTTGGTGTTTTCTTGTGGCATGGTTATTAATGTCAAATAGTCTACACTTTTAATTTATATTTTTTCACTAATATCAAGATTTACATTGCATTAATAATTTTTTCAATATTCTAATTCATATTGGTAAGGTAGGTAAATAATATTAATAAAATATTTCACCTGTACCCAATTTAATAATAAAATATTTCACAGATACCCAAATTAAATAATTTAAAATTATCTAAGACACATTAGAAGAAATTTCAGTCTAAAAGTGGTTTCCTAAGGAAAAATAATAAAATAAGAGTTATGAATTTTGGAGGGAAAAGAAAACTATTTTTTTTAACTGTATTTTTGGCTTATCTTTTTATAGGTTTACTCAAATTTCAAGTGTAGACACTCATTGGATGCGAATTAAATTATTCATCCAATGAGTACCCATTATGCATAATTTTGAGAAGATCCACATTAACAAATTTGAAGATACGTAAAAAAAAAAAGTGATGAACACACTTTTTTCAATATATCTTCAATTTTTATCAATGTGGTTCTTCTCAAACTTATGCATAATAGGTACTCATTAGATGCAGAACCAATGAGTGTCTACACTTGAAATTTGAGTAAACCTATAAGAAGAGAAGCCAAAAATACAATTGAAAAAAGTAGTTTTTTTATTTTCCCTCCAAAATATTTACATGTACCTATTTTTAAATTTAAAATATTTTGATTGGTTTATATATTACGTACATGAAAATTTCATGGGTAATTTTAGGCCGAAATTTCGTCTAATGTGTATCTTTTTTAAAATTTAAAGGATTTTGATTGGTTTACATATTATAACATGGAAATTACTTGAAAATTCCATGGCCACTTTTAGGCTGCAATTTCCTCTAATGTGGAGCTTCTCTCTCGCAGGGATGGAGGGTACTTCAAGGTTTGAAGGATGGATAGATTCCTCTTCCTAGCACGTAGTTTCTACTAGTGGAAATATCTGATGCACCCAAGCCTCGGGTTAGGATTTCAAAGGGTGGAGTCCCTCTTGACTCCAGGAGCCTACCCACAGGGATCCCGTTTCATGTCTCAATGGAGGGTTTACTTGGAATTTCTTCATAAGTTTTTACAACACCCACTGGGGCTCATCCCATTTCAAGGCAGCAACTAGACTCTTTTGAAGTAGTTCAGTAACAAGTGGTGGAAGGGGCCTCTCAAGACTTAGGTGCACAGGGGGTTTTTTGAGATGTTATGGGCTTTTTACACTATGAGGTCCTACCTCTAGACATGTCATTGTTGATAGAGACTTTACCACACATAGAGGAAGGCTTTTCTCTCTATAAGAACAACTTCGGAGCAATGGCCTTGGGACAAAAGGATCTTCGTGGATTGGTGATGTCAAACTCAGTGGAGGGTTGGGTTTCACTCTCAAAATATGGAGGGATGATATAGAAGGAGGAAAAAACTTCTAGAGGCCATAGACCTACAGGTGTAAAATTCTAAAAGACTTGTACAAAAATATAGGAGGGAGAAATAAAGATGACGCTCAATGAAGATGTGTAATTTCATGAGATAATTCGAATTGGAGATTTTGCAATTGTGGGGTGAGTTTAAGGTAAAAGATTCGATACAAAGTCCCTAAAGGAATGGGTTGACTAATTTTGGGGAAATCAATTCGAACAATTGCCAAAAATTTCCTCCTTAGTGCAAGGTTGGCTTTTGTTCCTTTTTAGCTCCAAGGACGATTCTACTTAGGTTATGAGTCGGACTTGGCACATTGACTCATCCTCGATACTTCTAAATAATTGTGACATTGCTCTTTGACGCAAGCAGAGAGCATATTGATATGGCTCCCGTATGGGTTCAGCTCCCAAGTCTACCTATACAATAATGGTCCACAAAGGTCATTCAGGCTATTAGCAACAAACTGGAACACTTTCTGGATGTTGATTTGTCCCTCCAAGACACAAGGGAAATGTTAGTGGCCCACATTATTGTGTCCTTGGATCCCTAGGAATGTCTAGTAGCATAAATGGAACTGTGATGTATGGGCTTTCCTCACCAGCACATCTTCGACTACAAAAGCACCCATTTTCAGTGTAGGAGATTCCACCATCATGAAATTTTGTAAAATAATGTGTTATTCCTCTTTGTCATAAAAAGAGCGACCTGACACAAAGTCCCTCCATTAAGAGAGGTGCTCCCATCGATGGGAGTATTGAAGATGTGATGAAGTCTAAGGCAAGGAGATAGATCCAACAGGAGATCCTCCCTCATCATCATACAGGAAATAAAGAGGAGCAACAACTTCAGTAGGAGACAATACAGAAGGAAGATAGGGAGGTGGGAATTTCTCCAACGATTATGACAAATCAATCGAGCTCTCATATGGGCACCTCCTCTTCTCCTTCTAAGCTTTCGCATATGATTGTATATTTTTCTATTTTGGATAAGGGTTGGGCCCGACCCATTCAGTCTTAGAATTGTAATACATCCCATCTTAAATATCCCAAAACCTGTTGCGACTCACTGTTTGTGCAATTTGGCTCCGTTGAGTGACTATCCCTTGATAGTTTACATGGAAGAGGGTATCTTGGCTTACTCAACGGAATCAACTCCTAGAGATAACTTGCATCCTCAACTAACTCAGGCTACAAGTGTGTTCATACCCAAAGGCCTGGTGAAAGACCCCCCCGAATACCATAGAGGGGAATGGCTGAGATCAAACGTCTTTCCTAATCAAATCACAAGTCAAGGCTCGCCTAGACATGGCAACCAAAAAATAATTATCCAATGATGGGGTGCTTAGAGCAGTGAAATCCTTGGTGAAGGTTGCCTCATGATTATTTTCTCTTTAAATTGCATGGGTTTAGTGAGTCCCTTAAAAAAAATTACTTACATACGATGGTCGATTCAATTCACCTAGAAATCCTACTCATACAAGAGGCCCTGGGGTAGGGGGATGTTTTAACCAAAATTTTAGAGTCATTGTTCAAAGGATGGTGTTTTACTTGCTCTGATGTTCATGGTAGATTAGGAGGCCTAGCCATTGGATGGAATTCGAGGAGCATAAAACCAATCAATTTCTAGGGATATGAGTCAGCCTTGGGCTTAGATTTCTTCTCGGTCGAGCTAGGAAAGGAAATTTCAATGCTTAATGTGTATGTCCCATATGTGGAGAAAGCGCCCTTCTGGGATACTCTATTCAAAAATTCCTCCCTCTCATCTGAGAATCCAATTATGGGAGAGGGCTAAATTTCTCCATAGGGGGCGCAGAAGTATGGAGGTCGTAGGCTAGACCAGATCCTCTCATGGATTAATTCTCTCGTATTTTTATGGCCCACAATCTCATAGACGTTGAACTATTAAAGGAAAAATTGACGTAGAGGAACAAGAAAATGGCAGATGCAAGGTTTGTTAAATGGTTGGACCATTTCTTCCTCCTAGAAAGGTTGGTGGAAGGCCTAGGTCAGGTGCGATAATGGGTGGATTGTAGGGGAAAATCAAATCACTTCCCCATCATCATATAAATCCAATGGAATGGAATAAATCTAGTAAGCCCCTTAAAATTCAATGCATCTTGTCCAAAAGTGGAGGATTTTCTGCCGATGGTAAACTCAATTTGGATCCCATATAACTCACAGTTTGATTCTTCTACAATAGTTCAATTTGCAGCTAATCTCGCAAATATAACAAAAAAAAAACACCACCCTATAATGGGCAACTCTAAAACAATAAAGGGATGAACATGACCTACAAGAGGTAGAAGCAAAACTTAGTGTGTTATGAGGGTTTGAGGAACGTGGTTAAAAAACAAAGATTTCAAAATATAGAATGTTGTAGCTCGAGACCAAAGAAAGTAAGCTTCTGGAGGAAAAGGTGTATTTGCGACACCTAAAGAGCAGAGCTATATGGCTAGAATATGGGGACAAAAACACAATTTTTTTCAAAACATTGCAAAGGGAAGAAATTTGAGTAATACTATTTAGTGTCTTGAAGGAAGGAATGACACTCAAGCCACAACCTTTGAGGAGTTGGCCCAACTTGGAAAAACATGCTTTCCCTCACTTTTTAAGGTAGGTGAGGGGACATCCACTACTAAAGTGGTAAGGATAAATCAGTTCTTCCCAAGGTTTGTGGATGGAAAAGATAACACCAATCTCATGGAAGAGGTCAGTGAAGATGAATTGAAGGAGGTTCTCCATAGTTTTCAAAAAGACAAGATCCCTAACTCGGATAGATGGACAGTAGAAATATTTTTAGGATTCTTTGATCTTCTAGGGCCAAAATTACTTAGGGTGGTGGTGGAATATAGAGTCTATGGAAGTGCTCTAGCCTCCTTTAACGCAAATTTCATAGCCCTAATTCCAAAAGTGGACATACCAATCACTTTTGATGATTTCAAGCCTATATCAATATGCAACAGCATCTTCAAACTGATAACAAAAGTCATAGACCATCACCTAAAAGCATTTTTTTCTAAATCCATATCAAAGAGGCAGTGTTGTTTCCTAGAGGAACGTCAGATTCATAAGGCTCTAAGTATGGCCCAAGAGAACGTTCATTGCATTAAAGGTAGGGAGATGAAAAGAGTGGTCCTAAAGATTGATTTGTCTAAAGCTTATGATCAGGTTAATTGGTTATATATGAGGCTCCTTTTGGCTCATCTTAGGCTTGAAGTTCTGTTTATTTCATTTTTATAAATGGCTCAACATTCCTTTTTTTCATGCACAACAAGGCTTTCATCAAGGATGTCCATTATCTCCTTTGTTTTTCCTACTGGTGGCAGAACATCTAGGCAGGACTTTGGGAAAGGAGACAAGAAGAGGAGAGTTTAAAGGAATAGAAGTGGGATATAGTCTATAGATCACCCATCCATTGTTTGTAGATGTGTTATGTGGACTTATCCCACTTGCAAATAAGAGCGATCTTCCTAGAACTCAGAGAAATATAGTAACAAACAACTAGGAACTGCCACCTTTCCCTAGACTATGATTGATTGAAACAAACACTATGATAGAGGTCACTTACCATTTAATAAAAATGCCTCATGAAGTCTCCTTCAGAGATTTCGACCATCTGCTTCTCCTTGATGCTTTAGAGATCTTCTCATCGCTTCCCACAACTTATCCATGAAGGAGATCTGTTGGAGATATGCATAGACAAAAACATACACAAGATCAAAGCATCTAGTATATATCATAAGAAATAAATGAACTAATTAACTCAATAATATACCATAAACTGATCAATATGAAATCATAATTTATGTAGGTGATCAAGGAATCCTACAAATTATATCAACATAGACGTAATTGAGAAAGAACAGTTTCCTTTATATTAAAAAATGGAGAATAGTCTTACAACCTTGAATCCTTGATGTTGCAAATCCCTTCCTACGATCTCCAACCCTCTCCTTGAATGAATAGTCTTCCAACCTTATTTATGCAACATAATCTTACTTCCAACTGTACTACTTAATCCTCAGGCCTGGGTTAGCTTTATAGGCCAAGAGTGGGAATTTTGGGATCCATTTTCCAAGGGATGAGATCCACTATTGGTGGGATAGGGATTCCACAAAGAGAGGGAGTAGCTCCATGATGGGAGGGATCAAGGATGAATAGGCATCCATTTGAAGCTTTTTAGTTGTGATAGATATGACTAACAATGCTTCTAGATTTTACTTTTTATTTTTACATGCATTAAGTCATGTGCATAGGTCATAGTGTAAGATAGATCACACTTATGTGCAATTTCTAATGAACTCTTTTGCGTATGCGCAAAAAATTGACTAGGGAATTGCGCAAGAAGCCAAAAACAGGTTTTGAGCCATGGGATCCATGAATTCCACTTTCTTTGGGATTGTTTGTATTCTAAATTTGCGGGGGAATGCTTTGGGACACATTTATGGATAGTGAAAGATCCAAACCAATGGTCATTTGCCTAATGTGATAAAATGACGTGTAACGGATTTCCCCCTAAAGTGCAAAGTCATAAGAGATGTTTGATGGCTAAAGCACTTTATCATGCCAAGGTTTGGGTTAGAGACTACAGTTGGACACCTGAGGGAATTAATCACATGTTACAGTGCAATATATATAATCATCATTGAGGTAGGCATTCCCATACTCAGAGTATAAATGTTTGAAAGAACCAGTAAGAAAATATATCTAAAGATCGTGTCAATAGACGACATAGTATGGACACGGCCATCAATGGATTTATGTTTACAATCATGAATATTTAATAACTCCACACAGCCTAGATGGATGAAACTAGATCTAGGGTCTTGATCTCTATCTCCTGATCCGTATTACAAATCTAGCTATGCGAGTGAATGTCTCATAGTCGAACATGGTAGAAACCACTTGATTACCAGTCAATGATGTGAACCGTTTACATGTGCGAGAGATACCACCAATAATGACAATGGCTCTCAAGGTACTTCCAGTGCAATCTATGAAGTGTGAATAGATGTGTTGATGTCAAACACTCATAGAATCATTCGATCAAAGGTTAATGATGAGAACCTATCATCGAAGGACAGAAACTTGTCATTAAGGCATGCAAGCTCCAAGATACTGTAGGTTTCTAAATCAACTTCCCAGATAGTGAGCTGAAGTCGATAGGAAGCGACTCGTCGCAGGAGGGCCTATGACACGAAACTCATGTAAATTTTTGAAGAACAACAGTTTGGAGTAATACAAGATTGACTAATGGATAGTCGATGCAACTAAAGGCTATGAATAGCAAAGTAATTTGACTGAGGTTGGACTTCTCTTGAACATATCAAAGACACGACATGATGAATTGGCATCATTTGACTCAAAAATAATACCCAGAAGACTTTCAATGAGGTATGGTCAACTGAGAGACAAATGGATTTCCCAACCCAAACACAAAAAGTGGTGGAGTGTCATGTTCAAGAGTGACATACTGCCTTTTATAAAACAAAAACAAAAGGTTATTTCCCACTTTTCCCCCACTATTACTAGCAAGTACCTCTTTATTTTTCACAAGTTTGAGGAAGATACCATATGCTTGTCTTGTAAGCTCATCCTTCAGATGAGTCCTTTGAAGTATTTTAACGAACCCTAGGAAGGAGTGGTTCAGTATCATCATGCTTAACGAGTCATGCATTTTTTAAGTTTTACAAGTCCAGTGATGGGGTAATTCAATGTCGGTTTCATGTTTAAAGAGTTTGAAAAGACACAAAAAAGAAACGTGTTTAGTTCTTTCAACGCAAATTTTAATGAGCCCGGAGAAAGTAAAGCTTAGTGTTTTTCAGTTTTAGGGACTCCCTCCAGCCCGAAAAAGGGTAAAATAATGCAGAAGAAAACTTTATTGACCATGATTAGTCAACGTATACCTTTTTCATAAATAGTCTAATTTAGTCTGTAAAAAGGGTAAACTTATACTGATTATATGGTTGTTCATTTACTTTTACGATTTCAAACAATCAAGTACTCGGCAATATTTTCATGTTTAAGGATTCTGAAAAGGGCGTAAAGAGAACTCCTTAGTTTCACTTTTTTGTAAGTTTTAACGAGTTCGAAAAAGTGGTAAAAATATACTCAACGCCAAAATGATTTGTTTTCGTAAATAGCCTGTGGTCAACACATTAAACTCAAAAATCATATCGCTGCTAAAAAATATAGTCCAAAAGATTATAAATTTGGATTTTAAAGGCTAATAGGCAAAAAATAATATTTTAATAGGCCTAAAAACTTATAAAACCCCAAAAAAGTAAAAACTTTTTACCATTTGTGTTGTTTTTTTAACCCTTTGAGAGTACTAGAGCTCATTTTTCACCAAGAACTTCAAAAGTAGATTCTAGGCAAACCATTGGACAAAATCGCGAGTCGTCTTCTCCAGGTAAATCACCTCTCTGAGATCTTCGTTTTCATGGTTTTTATTTCACATTTTACCATGTATTTAGGTTTTTTGGGGAAGGTTTTCAAATAGAAAATCGCCCTCGATGTGTGTCATTCACCCTTATTGGGTCGACGCACATCGACTGAGGTTTTCACACTAAAAATCAGGATGTGCACAGTTTCTAAGGCTATAACCGCGCACATACGCATTGTTTTGTTCATCCGGTTGCGCATAGTGCCGAGGGAATAAAATTTTTAATATAAAACACCCAATTTTTTGCAAAATATTACGATGATCTTTTCTAATGATCTTCTATGTTCGTTTGCAAGGTTTTGAGCTGAAAAAATGGAGTGGAGGGAGCATCAACATGAAGAAAAATACATAGCTACTCTAAACCATCGAGAGACCATATAGAAATTGACAAAATGTGGTTTGTACAAGTTTTTCACTATTTTGGGCATGGAGGCCCAATTAGACTTGCTAGAGTGGATGGTGAGCAAGTGGAATGTACAAGAATAATGCTTCATAATTGGATACCATAGGCTCATCATTGATGTTGATGACATTTACTTCTTAACTGGGCTTCCACGACGTTGGGTGGAAATATCTCTGTATGGACATAGGTGAGGTGGCGAAACAAATGTCACTTATCTAGTACATCATTGCACTAAAGGAGCTACTCTCAAAGATGGGAGAATTGGCATTAAAACCATAGTAAGGCTTCCTTTGAAAGTTATTGGGTTCACTATTGCATGACTATGTGGAAGTGCAGCTCTTCATTTGCTCACAAAGGCTCAAATGAAAATCGTTGTAGAGTGTTTGCAACCTACTATATTCAATCGTTGCGAGGTTGTAGTTGCCAATATGAAAGGGAAACTAACTAGAGTCAAAACAAGAAAACTCAAGAACTTTGGGTATGGTGCCTTTATCATCTCATTTTCTCTAGAGAGGATCCCTTGCTCCATAGGTAGCTATAGAGAGAGGAGGACCTTGGAACCCTCGCATGTTGAAATGGGTCACACTGATGGCACACCACAGAGGTGGCAAAGGACCAACGATCCGATATACTCTTGATTTCTTCGGGTGTCTGAAAAATCAAATCATCATGATTGAATATTTTCCATATGCAGGCATGGATTGCATAGGTGATCCAGATATGCCACTTCCAACTGGGATGCAGTGGGGCGATTTAGGTAAAAACTTCACACTTTAGTTGTTTTTTTTAATTTTTTAATTTTTTGTTGCTTTTTAGCATCCAAAACTAATTGTGTGAAATGATCATGTAGATGTGGGCCCGATGAGACTGACAAGGGTACGCTGATGTGATAGACGTGGCAAGCAGTCAATAGCTCTCGCAATTCAGAACCTGGATGCAGTAGAGGCATTGAATGAGTCAGAGCACAACCTTGAGAGGTTGACCCTGGACATCCCGAATGTTGGGATTGATGAATTGCCTCTCCACTATCAGAGGCACACTATGGGGGTTCCTGGACCTATTAGTCGCTTGCTACGACAAGTAGCTCGTGTTGTTGTATGCTACCATGATCATCATGCATAACCACTAGTCTTAGGGCTAGATTTTTTGTTTTTGATGAAGTATCAGCATGTTCGGAAAATAAAGGCCCTGGGGCCTCATGTCTTTGGATGACATTTTTGTAAAAACCACACATTTTTACAGATATTTAACTAATGAAAGATACTACTTCTATTTCAGTTTATATTATATAATATATGGATGAATATTGCATTGATTTATTTACAGATGTTTTACAAATTCCACTTTAACACATAATTAGCCAATGCATCAATTAATGTGTTTAAACTTCTCGGAATATGTTGATACTCAATATAATCAAACTCTCTTTCCAAGAGACAAACCCACAAAAACATTCTCAACATTAAAGTACTTCTAACTGATTAGACACCATTCATATGTAATACTATGAGTTTTGAATCTAACCTAACGATAAATCGACGAATGCCAAATGAAATGGCATTAGATAATAGCTCAATCACTCGCTATATCCTGCAATTTTATTAGTTGTTCGACCAAGGTATATCCCATGAATAGAAACTAACTTATTTGAGGGCGAACAAATGACCAAGGTTGAGGAACATAAATTTTGACTACTACGACTAGCACCATCAGTAAATCCAATGTAAGTTTGAGGGAACGTCGACTTCTGCAAATCGTGTAACACAAGATAAGCAGGAGAAGTAACAGAAAATTGTAAAAATCTACTAAAAATTGCCACACATAAAAATATGGTACAAAAATATACAAATTATTCACTAAAAAATCTAAGCATACTATTTCTTTAGGTAAATACCATTTCTAGGCTTTCCCAAAGGAATTTCATCATAATCAACTAGTTCATAGGCCCCTTTTTCCATTTCACATTTTACAACATAAGGGTCATGCCACCTGGGCTTGAATTTATCAACGCCTAACTTATCGTGCTCTTGATCATAGACCAAGACTAAATCCCCTTCGGAATATGAATGAGGTTTGACATTTTGATAATATTGTGCCTTAACTTGTTTCTTTTTGGCCTCACTAGCTAATGCAGCATCACGACGAGTCTCATCGAGTCGTGCTAAGTACAGGAAATGTTCTTCCTTAGCAGAAGTGGCTAGTAATAATTCAATTTCCAATTTTAAAGATGACATTTCACATTCAATAGGTAAAATTGCTTCCATGATGTAAATGAGCTAGAAATGAGTAAAACCAGTCAAAGTTTTTGTTGTGGTACGGTATGCCCACAAGGCTGGAAAACGCATTAGATGCCAATCTCGTTTATGAATCCTGATAATTCACTTAATCATGGTGGTTAAAACCTTGCTAACAAATTCTACTTGGCCATTTTCCTACGGGTAATATGGAGTAGAACTATCATGACACATGCCTAGCTTCGTAGTAAGATCGGACATCATAAAGTTTTGACAATTGCTACCATGGTCGGTGGTGATGGCTTGTGGAAATCCAAACCTAGAAATCACATGATTGAATATAAATTGGATGTTATTTCACCATCATCCTTATATGTAGGCATCATCTTCAACCATTTCGTAAAATAATCTACCACAAGGATAATGTACCCATGTCCCCCAGCTGAGAGAGGGTTACATGTAAGGAAATCGATGCCCCATTTAGCGAAAGGATCGACAACAATGAATGGGTGAAGAGGAGTTTGGTGTGCACACATTTTTCAATTGCATATCTGACAACTGTAGCATTTCCAGGCCACAATTATACAGTCTTTGAACATAGAAGGCCAGAAATATCCCACACGTAGGATATTTTGAGCAGTGGAAAACCATGGCATATGACCGCCACAAGCTCCAGAATGCAAATCATTTAATTCCTTTTCGATTTCTTGGTGAATTAAAAATCATCTGAACATGTAATCGGCACCACAACGATAAAGCGTATCGCTAACAATATTGTATTGTTGGGAATGGTACCGAATATGATGACGATCAGTTCGACTCAGTTCTGGCCAAAATGTCTGGATCTAAAGATAAATGATGATATCTCCATAGTAGGGATCTAAAGTACCGAAAAGAAAGAGAGATTCGTTTGGAAGAGAATTCTCTAGCACAGTTTTAGTCTCGGCATGGGGAAAGTCACATAATAATTCAGCAAACACTAGCAATTTCTTAGCTTTAGATTTTATAAATTCCAAATCGAATTCCAGCAGGATAATTATCCATTTGGAATACTTGCCCCCTAGTAATTTTTTTTAAGAATGTAAACCATGGGGTTGTAATCATAAATCACAGTAGTTTTGCGCAATAGAATGTAGTGACGAAAAAATTGGACAACTTGAACAACTTCCAAGGCCAATTTCTCCACGTGTGCATATTTTGCTTCAATTTTGGTCAGTTTTTTGCTTAAGTAGTATATCACATGCTCTTCATTCAATTCATCTTCCTGAACTAAAACCATGCCAATAGTGAATTCGAACGCGGTTAAGTATAAAAAATAGTCTCGATGATAATGGGGGGGATGCAATAGTGGTGTATGGGTCAACACATGTTTCAGTGCATCAAAGGCCTTTTGAGCCACTTCATCCCACGTAAAAGAGATGCCCTTTTTTAATAGTTGAATAAAACATTTAGTTAACTCGACGTAGTTATGGATGAATCGACATAGAAAGTTTTATTTCCCTTGCACACTTTGGAGTTGGCGGAGATTTGTAGGAGGAGGCAAATTCGTAATAGCCTCAACCTTGAGTGGATTGACATGAATTCCTTCCTTTGAAACGAAAAATCCTAGCAATTGAATAGACTATACATAAAAAAACACATTTGTGTGGATTCAAGCATTTATTTAATGACGACATATGATAAGATAACTCTTAAATGCATGGGATGGTCTTCCTGTCTCAGCAAATGAGATGAAAAATCATCCAAATAAGGTTGCACGAGATGCTTGATATTGTGAAATGTGTAATACATAACCCGTTGGAAAGTTGCACCGACGTTCCTCAATGAAAATGGGATATTTCGATAGGAAAAATTCCCCAATGGATAGATGAATGCAGTTTTGTGTTGATTAGTTGGGAGTATGTTGATTTGGTTGTAGCCAGAAAATTCGTCCATAAATGAAAACATTTCATTTTTGGCACAATCGTCAATGATTTTATCAGTATAGGGAGTAGGATAGTTGTCTTTCAGACAAGCCTTATTGATATCCTTGTAATCGACGCATACTCTAATGGTTACATGCTTCCTGTTAACAGGTATAATATTGGACACCCAATGAGTTAAGGGAATTGGGTAGATAAAACCTACTTTGAACAATTTCTCGACCTCAGCTTTAATCAGAGCAACTTTTCACGGATGCACTGCACGTAATTATTTCCTAATAGGTTTTGCATATAGGTAAGTCTTAATCTTGTGCACAACAATGCTTGGGTCAATTCCTGGCATTTCCTCATAGGACCAAGAAAAAAATGTCGCAGAATTCTTGAAATATGGCTTTATACGTTCGAATCTCTTTGAATGAGCATGAAGAACCTATGTGAATATTTTCAATAATTCATGTTTTTACGGAGATGTCACTGGAAATAGTTGTATATATGTTTCCCAAATTCCTTTCAGACTCATCTTGAAAAATTGAAATGGGACATTCTGGACTATCTATAATCTCAGGAAAAAACATAGTTGAAAAATCATTCTCAATTTTATTAAGGTTGGGTAGAAAATATTAACGATGATGGTAATCGTTGAAGTCATGAAATCCATAATACTTTCATCAGACGGAAACATATTGTCGAAAGGGTCAGGAAGTGAAATTGGTTCCAACAAAGTTAAAGGAGAATAGTCATCATTGATCACATCCACTCGATCAATATTGAAAGATGGTGGGTCGGAAAAAGATTGATCTGCCTAGTAAGCCAATTAAAATGGGCTCAAGAGCATCTTGTTGACATAGGAGACCAATTCATACTCTAAAGGCACTATCCACAGATCAGAAGATTACATAGTGCTTGATGTAATCATGTTAACCTCGACAAAATTAGAAGGAAATTTCAGTGGAGGAAGTGGAAAGGCTCCCATCAGTGATGAGTCTTTGAGTAAACCAACACCAATATCCTCATAATGAGAATTCAATTTTCTGAAAAAAGGTATGCAACCTGTAGAGTTAGGGTCCAAAGTGTAATAAGGCAACTAGTCTACTTTGACAATTTTCCCTTTGTGAGGAAATTGTATCATTCAAAAAAGCGATGAGACCACCGCTGACATAGCGTAGGTAAAAATTTGACCAAGAAAAAGGTTGTAATCAAGCTGATCATCAACAACTTCAACTTCGATCGTGATTGTTTTACCCTCGAACTCTATGGGCAGATAATTTAGGATTCCATAGGGACAAAAACCTCTTCCATAAAAGTATTTTAGATTGGTAGGTGATTGATTTATGGTTTGGTAACCTAAATCTTTCCAACAAGCAATCGACATAATACACGTAGAATCTCCTTCATTAACAACTGTGTGAAACACTCATCTGGTTTTGAAAAAAACTAGAATATGGAATGCTAGTTGATGTGGGAGTCTAGGTATATGACTCTCAAGATCAAAGATAATTAGATTATAATCTTGAGGATAAATAGTTCCTATGGCTAAAAACAACAGCCTTCATTTTGTTGAGCATGTTTGCAGCACTTTAAGCGCTGACATTACGGGAGGAGACATAGTCAAGTCTTCAACAATGTTGTAATTCTGTGTAGCTCTAGCATGTGGGTTGAAATTTTATTTTCGACGCACGCCTTTTGGAGGTGGTTGATTCATCATGTTAGGATTCCATTTCTTGATCTGTAATGGTTCAGAAGGAGGAGGAGGTACTGAACTGGAAGGTTGACCAAATGGACTAGTCTTGTTCCCATTGACTACATGACCCTTAGATACGTAATCTTTTGAACTCGTAGCTAACATAACTTGTTGCGACGACATCATCATGATATCTTGTGATGTGTAAGAGGAAGATGTGTTATGAGAAACCATTTTGTTGTCTTGAGAAGGAAATGGATCCTTCAAAACAGTGGGAGTTGGAGAACCTTTAATGAATTTGGAATCTCTGCCTGATGTGGGCATTCCTTCATATAATGATCCTCATTGAAAATAAGGCAAGGATAGCGAGGTTTTTGTTTCTCGTCAGTAGGTTCAGTTTTAGTGGGTTTCTCTTTTGGAGAAGAATTTTGTTTCAATTTACCTTTCCCCTTATTTTTACGTCTGGACGGTTGACTCTTCTCGATAGATTATTTTACTACATTCACTTCGGAAATAGCTTTTAGAGAAATTCTTTCAGAGGGTGAAAATCTTGTACGGAAAAAGTCTAAGTACTTTTAGATTTTTTCCTTTTCCCCTTAGATTTTTGGCTAACATAACCTATTATACCATCAGCGGCATTAGATCTTGTAGGAGTTGTAACTATTTGATCATTCAAAATTTTTAGGCGCAGTAAATTCAAGATTTTTTGTACAAGGTGCTAGATTGGGTATAGACTAAGTCTAAATATTGGGCACGAGAAATTACCTGCTCTTCCATCATGACACCTCCCTTAGCAACATCCTCAGCGATAATAGGAAGTAATGACTTCGTAAACCATTCAGCTAAAATCTGATTTGGAATAAAATATTTGACTAACCAATGTCTACGTCTCCATTCATGTATATGATCGGAAATGTGAGTCAATTTTGATTGTTTTAAGGAAGAAAATAGTTTGGTACCAGTATCATAGTGAATCGGTAGCTGAAAATGGGTTAAAAACAAATTTTCTAGAGAGTTAAATTTATGGAAAGAAGCGCGAGGTAGCTCAATGTACCATTTGGCTGCTGAAATGGTTAAAGTTCATTGGAAAAGATGAAGTCAAATAGAATCATCGATTAAGGAATTCAATGGACACCAAAGATGATATGTCATCACATGAATTGATGGGTCTTCTCCCGATTTTCCTTCATATTTGGGTTTGTCACTCGGTAACTTGGTGAGAATCGTCGGCCAATAAGTATAATAATAAATAGGATCGTTCGTGAACCGAGATAAATCATGTAAATCTATGGTTACAATAAACAATAATTTCCAATTAGGGTCTTCTTGTAAAGTTTAATAACCTTTCAGGTTAAGTCCAACCCCTAAAGGAAGATACCCATGATATCCTAGAACTGCCTGTGCGGTTTGAATTGGAATTCCACCAGGGTAATACTAGGTTGAGGTTGAACAGATAATTGATAAAGTATGACCAAGGTACGGTTGACTCTGGAAAGGTTGACCTATAAAAAATTGACTTTGAACAGGTTGACTTTGGATAAATGGACCTTGAAAAGGTTGGTTTCGGAAAGCTTGACCTTGGAAAGGTTGACTTTGAAAAACTTGTCCTTGAAAATATGGAACCTGATAAGCTTGACCTTGAAAAGGCGGGCTTTGGAAAGCTTTGCCTTGAAAAGTTATTTCCATTGTCCCTAGACTAGGCTATCTGATAGGAATCTATGGTGTAGATTGGAGAGTAGGACCAAATTGATAAGTAGAAGCCTAAGGGATGGCCTGAGTAGTTTGAGGAACACGTATTTGAGAGGTAATGTGAACGGTCGTTTGTGATACTCCTGGGATAGGTGTATGAGGTGAACTTGGAACCAGTTGTGAAACAAGTGTTTGAATAGGCGTTTGAGGTGCACTCTGGACAAGTTGTTGAACTAGTTGGTGGACATTTGCTTGCGGGATTCCCTGAACAGGTTGTTGGACAAGTACAAAAATACTTGGAATTGCTATTTGAGGAATAGGTTTTCCATCAGGTTGAACAGGTTGAAAAACTGGCACTTATGGGGCAACTGGAGCAAACGGTTGAGCAAGAGAAGGGTTCCAAATAGTGTTCTTCCCAAGGTAAGGAGCACCAAGTAAAGGTTTAGTTGCATCAAATTGACCCCGATCGGGATGAGGTATCTGACCATAAGCTCCATTAAAAGGTTGACCTCCAACCATAGGATAAGATCTAACAACAGGTTATCCTCCAATTAGAGTATAAGGTGGTTGCCTCCCAGGCAGGTCATAAGCACCAGTTGGGGTTACTTTAGGCTTACCTAAGTTACTGGATACCATGTGCATATATTAGTCTTGTTAATCTAGGTTGTCATTGATGTCAATATGGCAGTGTTTGTGATGGAAAATTCTTGTGACATGTGAGGTTGCCCATTGATGCTCATTGATCATGATACTGCGCATGGAGGATCCAAAGATTGAATACATGCATAATAGAAATAGTGGAACCAAGGAGGAAAGATATCGTAAGCCATCAGAAGAGAAAGAGAAAGAGTAAAGAGGAGAAGCCATGAATCCAAAGAGTAAGAGGAAGAGTTCATTAGAAGCCATCAAGGAAGAAGGTTATCACATATGCCCAAGGGTAAATGCTATCGGAAGAACAAAAAGCAAAAACGATATCGGAGGAGTAAAGAAGAAAACATCGGAGGAGCCATATTGGAAGTATCACATGTAATATATGCCCAAGAAGAACCGAAAGGAAGAAAACAATGGAGGAGCATTGCAGCGGAGGAGCATAAACAGAGTTATCGGAGAAATCGTATCGGCAGTATATAATATCGGTGTTTTCTATTATATGCCACTGCTCAAAACCCGCTGATTGCGATATAAGTTGCTGACCGGATGGTCCTATTACAACATGCCCCAAAGAAATATTGCATCCACCATACTGCAAGTTTTTAAATCCATATCACCGCCACAAATCCGTTGATTGTGATATGTACTGCAGACCCGATGATTCCATTACAATACACCATAATACAATATTGCATCCATCGTATAAAATTTCATATCGCAAGTCAGAAAGGGATGTCACAATAAAAGGTGCGATTGCGATATAAGGTACAAACCCGATAGCTCCATATAATATACCTTTATGTAATATTGCGTCTAGGTATCGAGGAAGTTATGCAAATCATAAGGGTTGACACCACCGGATTGCCGATAGCAATAAGTCTTGTGAACCCGACCGTCGATTGTGATATTAGTTGTGGACCCGACGGATCTATTGACGATGGCTTAATATTATATCGCATCCGTTTCATTGGCAGTGTGAATACCAGTGATGTTAGGAGTTGCGATTGCAGACCACCGAAATTTGTGATTGCGATTGATGACTTGGATGTGGGACCTCCTTAGGTACAGTCTCTCCTATGAAATCCTTCGTAAATAAAACAAGTTTATGAGTAATTGAATGAATATTCATAAGTCGGCCTCTCCTTCCAAATGAACGTGTCTTTTGAGTATTGGTGAAACTCATATAAAAATGAGTTAAAACACTTCACTTCTGAGCATTGATCTCGGGCATAAAAAGAGAGTATAAAGAAGTTCACAACTTGTGAACTTGAAGAGACAGAGGAAGCCAAAGGTCGAGAAGCCAAAGGTCGAGTGAACTAAAGTGGAAGCCGAAGGTCAAGTGAGTGAAAAAGGAAGCCAAAGGTCGAGCAAACAAAAGTGGAAGCCGAAGGTCAAGCGAGCGAAGAAGGAAGCCGAAAGGTCCAGTGGAAGAAGAAGGAAGTCGAAGGTCGAACATTCTGTTGACTAGGTTATTTATTGAAAATCTCAGACCTGTGTTTAACAATGATTCAGATAATAGTTCAAAAGGATGCTCTGCAGATCTAAGAATATTATCTGAGTATGGACAGGGTTGTTTTTTAATTAAATGAACAATATGAAACTGCGATAGTCACTCCTCTAAAGAATTCACTCCTAAAGCATTTACCGTGACGGTGAGAACATAGGCTTGAAACAAAGAGTTGTTTTTGTGCAGAGCTTAGTGCAGTCCATTGTAGACACATTGAAGTTGTGTGAAGACTCTTGTAGATCATGATGGTTATTTGAAATCATCATGAGGTAACTTTGCAGACTCTATTTGGGCAATATGAAGAATTGTGAAGACTCTTTCATATGAAGATAGGTTGTCATTGATGTAGCAGTGAAGTTGTAGATTGGCAGAACACAGTGAAGAACATTTTGAGAGCAGTGTAATACAATCAAAACATTTCTTGACAAGATAGGGTCGGAGCCCTTGGGGTTGGTGCCTCAGAATTGGAAGGATTGGTGTCCTTGGAGTTGGTGCTCCTAAATCCAAGGTTGGTGCCTTGACAAGATAGGGTCAGAGCCCTTGGGGTTGGTGCCTCAGAATTGGAAGGATTGGTGTCCTTGGAGTTGGTGCTCCTAAACACAAGGTTGGTGCCTTGAGAAGATAGGGTTGGTGCCCTAGAGGTTGGAGCCTCACAAAAGACCAAGTTGGTGCTTGGAAATAGGTTGGAGCCTTATATATATTGTACCTGATTTATTGTAAATATTATATTAATAAAATCATTTATTCCTATTGTTCATTTTGTGTTCTAAATATAAATGATTTAATTGGTAAAAATAACAATTGAAAATGAATACTGATTCACCCCCTCCCAGTATTTCCAACAATTGGTATTAGATCTATTACCTTCACTTAAAGCCTAACAGCTTGAAGGTTGATCATTAGAACACAAATGGTGAAGCCAAGGACGAAAGTCTCCAATCCTCCTAAAGATGTGTCTCCCTCAACCATCAAAGTTGAAATCAATCAATTTGTAAAGGCTCCATTGTTCAATGGAAACTTTGATATATGGGAAGCAAGAATGAGGAATTTCTTAAAGACTCAAGGCATTGAAGCATGGGAATCAGTAATTACTGATAGCATGATGAATGGAGTATCCAAGGAGTACAATTCAAAAGAAATGAAGGCAATCTTGAATGGGATACCTGATTCTATAAAGAACAATTTAGGAAAATGTTCGTTAGCCAAGGGTATATGGTACAAACTTCATGACCTTCACTCAAAAGGAGCATTGACCATGACCACTAGTCAAGAAGATGATGGAAACCAAGAAGGAAATCTCGAACCCATCATAGAAGCTGAAAATGAGAATGATGACATCAAGGCTAAAGAAGACCTAGAAGATGAAGAGAATGAAAAATATTTTGAAGAAGATCTCCTCACTAAACTTATGGCTGCCATGGAATAAATTATCAATTTGAAAAAGGAAAATGAAGAACTTAATAAGAAAGCACTAGCTGGAGACCAAGACCAAACAAGGAAGAAAGTTGACCTTGTCAAGCTTCAAGTACAAGAAAGGGATGAAGAGCTTGCCAAGCTTAAGAAGTAATTTCATCAAAGCAAAAGAAATCATCATGAAGAAGTCATATCCATGAAAAATCAATTGGATAAAGCAAAGAAACGGGAAGATAACTTGTCAAGCCACCTTGAACAAAGGCAACAGAGCTTGAACAAAATTGAAGCAAAGATTGGTCAATAAAAGGAAGAGGTCTCCTCTCTTAGATCACAACTAGAAGAAGCAAGGAAACAAGCACAAGGAGCTGAGAAGACAATGGAAGCATTGGCAATCATAGAAGGACGGGTTGATGAAGCAGAAAAGGAGAGAAATGCCATGATATGTCAACTAAAAGCAAAGGATGGAGAAATATTCAAATTAAAATCTGACATCAACCTTCTCAAGGCCAAAACATGTAAAGCTACAAGGATCAAGGAAGAAATGGAGAGCAGTCTAGCAAAGGAAAATGAAGAAATATTCAAAATGAAGTCAGATATCATCTCCCTTAAATTAGAAGCAAATGAAGCAATACATATTAAGTAAGAGATTGATAAACAACTTGCTAAGAAGAATAATGATTGTGAAAGATTGGAAGCAAATATTGTATCCCTCAGGAAAAAGGTGTAAGGGATGTAAAAAATATTGAAGAGCTCTCAAGCCTTGGATGACATGCTCAACCATCAAAGATCTTCATTTGATAAATCACGTCTTGGCTATGAAGGTGAATCCTCAAGCAAGGGTGACCATACTTCAAACCAAAAGGATGTGAGGAAGCCAGAAAGAAATGTTGATGCTCCCAGTTCCAACAAAGGCAAGGATAAGAGTCAAGGCAACAATAAAGGAAATCCTATTCCAAGAAGAAATGCAAATGATGTCAAGGATGCAAGAAGCAATGGTTATAATCAAAGGATCTCAAGGCAGAAAGACTTCAGAAGTACATCAAGGAAACCTTCTTCTCCCAGGTACCAAAGTATATTTCTTAGTTATTGTTATGCTTGTACAAACTTTGGACACATGGAAAAATATTCTAGGGCATATCATAAAGATAGATATTATGGTCCCCAACAATCTCCGAGGAACAATTTTACAGGAAGAAATCATGAATTCTTATTCATGAACAACATAGAATGCTTCAAGTGTCATAACATTGGTCATATGGCACGTGATTGTAACTTGACATGGGCTCCTACACAAGCTAGAACCATGCTAGAGAAGAAAGTCACACAAGTATGGAGAAGAAAGCAAATACAACCCGAAAATCTCCTAAACTCTCCAGCCAACAACACATGTTGTTGACTTGATGAAGATATCCTTGATATTATGAGTGTTTGATGATGGGATTCTTCAAAAAGGAGACCATGCATATAGTTAGGGGGAGCTTATGATTCTTGATCATTATTGCAGAATCTATCCGTAAAAGGGTCCATATGAAATCCTTGATGAGTTATACCAACAATCATTCTTTGATAGATCATTTCTCAGGAAAACTCCATTGAAGAACATGATCTCTTATCTATCCAATGTACTGTTGTTGAAGATTTTTTTCTACTTCATTACTAAGTAGAAATTGGAGCAGTAGAGAAGGCCATCTAATGCTAAAGAAATGGGGCAAAGAACTATGTTTCTATTATTACAAAAGTTGAATGTCTCGACTCAGGGATATGATATAAGAGCAGGTAAATTATGGACACAAATAGCTACAACCTTCAAACAAACAGATACATTTGGGAATGGAGCTTGAAGCAAGAGCAGTTGTCAATCAGTAGAAAGAATTTAAAAGACATTCATAGATTGGATATCAAAATCTGCTAGTGGAGATAACTTGCAAGAACACAAAAAAAAGGGCTCATCAAAAGGACTGTAGAAAGGAGAATGTTGTGTAGTCAAATATAACTCAAGTTGATACTGGTCACTTAGAAAAATAGCAACAGTGAGGCACAACCTCTCACCATTTCATCCAAATTCAATGAGGTTGAAATGTTGGATGGCAATGACTTAAGGAGAAGCACAGAGATACAAAGGAACTCGAATTTGAAGAGAGATAGCAAGAAAGATAATTTCAGTGGCATTTTCTCTTGATTCAGACTATGAAGATCTCTTAATTCTGACTGTGGAGACAACAGAATGTGGATTGAAGCATAAAAACTTGGACATGAACATTTGGTGTGTGGCTATTTGGAATCTGTTTGGAGGCATTGAAGTGGAGCATCTTTAAGCATTGTTGAAGCCATGATAAAGTATTTTTTTGAGACATGAAGAAGGGATAATGTGCTAGTTGATGATAAGGCATCAATCCTTATATCTTATGTAAAAATAAGAGCACTATGATAGGGGGAGTAACATACCCATGAAGATCTACTATTCATGAAGAAGAGTAGCAGCTTGACAGGGGGAGTACTTGGGCACCTTGTTTGCCATTGATGTCAAAGGGGTAGAGAATGTTGAAAGGAAAAGAATATTGCCATCAATGACAAAGGGGGAGATTGTTAATCTAGGTTTTCATTGATGTCAATATGGCGGTGTTTGTGATGGCAAATTTTTGTGACATGTGAGGTTTACCATTGATGCTCATTGATCATGATACTGCTCATGGAGGATCCAAAGATTGAATACATACATAATAGAAATAGTGGAACCAACGAGGAAAGATATCGGAAGCCATTAGAAGAGAAAGAGAAAGAGTAAAGAGGAGAAGCCATGAAGCCAAAGAGTAAGAGGAAGAGTTCATCAGAAGCCATCAAGGAAGCTAGTTATCGCATATGCCCAAGGGTAGGTTCTATCGGAAGAACAAAGAGCAACAACGATATCGGAGAAGTAAAGAAGAAAACATTGGAGGAGCCATATTGGAAGTATCACATGTAATATATTCCCAAGAAGAACCGAAAGGAAGAAAACAACGGAGGAGCATAAACAGAGTTATCAGAGAAATCGTATCAACAGTATCTAATATTGACATTTTCTATTATATGACACTGCTCAAAACCCGATGATTGCAATATAAGTTGTGGACCGGATGGTCCTATTAAAATACACCCTAAAGAAATGTCGCATCCACCATACAACAAGTTTTTAAAGCCATATCACCGCCCCAAATATGCTAATTGCAATATGTAGTGCGGACCTGATAATTCCATTACAATACGCCATAATACAATATTGCATCCATCGTATAAAATTTCATATCGCAAGTCATAAACGGATGTCACAATAAAAATTGCGATTGCGATATAAGGTGCAGACCCGATAGCTCCATAGAATATACCTTTATGTAATATCGTGTCCAAGTATCGGGGAAGTTATGCAAATCATAAGGGTTGACACGGTCGAACTACCGATTGCGATAAGTCTTGTGAACCTGACCACCGATTGTGATATTAGCTATGGACCTGATGGATCTCTTGACGATGGTTTAATAGTATATCGTGTATGTTTCATCAGCAGTGTGAATACCAGTGATGTTAAGAGTTCCGATTGCAGACCACTAAAAGTTGCAATTGTGATTGATGACATGGATGTGGGACCTCCTTGGGTACAATCTCTCCTATGAAATCCTCCGTAAATAGAACAAGTTTATGAGTAATTGGATGAATATCCATAAGTCGACCTCTCTTTCCAAATGAATGTTTCTTTTGAGTATTGGTGAAACTCGTATAAAAATGATTTAAAGCGCTTCACTTCTGAGCATTGATCTCGGGCATAAAAACAGAGTATAAAGAAGTTCATAACTCGTGAACTTGAAGAGACAAAGGAAGTTGAAGGTCGAGAAGCCAAAGGTTGAGCGAACGAAAGTGGGAGCCGAAGGTCGAGCGAGCAAAAAAGGAAGCCAAAGGTTGAGCGAAAAAAAGTGGAAGCTGAAGGTCGAGTGAGCGAAGAAGGAATCTGAAAGGTCCAGCAGAAGAAGAAGGAAGAAGAAGGTCGAACATTCTATTGACTAGGTTATTTATTGAAAAGCTCAGCCTGATTTTAACAGTGATTCAGATAACAGTTCAAAAGGACGCTCTGCGGATCTAAGAAGATTATCTGAGTATGAACAAGGCTATTTTTTAATTGAACACACAATATGAAACCACGACAGTCACTCCTCTAAAGAAGTCACTTCTAAAGCAGTTAATCCTGAAGCAGTCACTCCTGAAGCATTTACCATGACAGTGAGAACAGAGGCTTGAAACAGAGAGTTGTTTTTGTGCAGAGCTTAGTGCAGTTCATTGTAGACACATTGAAGTTGTGTGAAGACTCTTGTAGATCATGATGGCTATTTGAAATCATCATGAGGTAACTTTGCAGGCTCTGTTTGGGCAATATGAAGAATTGTGGAGACTCCTTCATATGAAGAAAGGTTTTCATTGATGTAGTAGTGAAGATCTAGATTGACAGAACACAGTGAAGAAGATTTTGAGAGCAATGTAATACAATCAAAAAATTTCTTGACAATATAGGGTGGGAGCCCTTGGGGTTAGTGCCTCAGAATTGGAAGGATTAGTGTCCTTGGAGTTGGTGCTTCTAAATCCAAGGTTGGTGCCTTGACAAGATAGGGTCGGAGCCCTTGGGGTTGGTGCCTCAGAATTGGAAGGATTGGTGTCCTTGGAGTTGGTGCTCCTAAACACAAGTTTGGTGCCTTGAGAAGATAGTGTTGGTGCCATGAGAAGACAGGGTTGGTGCCCTAGAGGTTGGAGCCTCAAAAAAGACCAAGTTGGTGCTTGGCAACAAGTTGGAGCCTTATATATATTATACCTGATTTATTGTAAAGATTATATTAATAAAAGCTTTTATTCCTATTGTTCATTTTGTGTTCTAAATATAAATTATTTAACTGGTAAAAATAACAATTGAAAAGGAATATAGATTCAACCCCCCTCTCAGTATTTCCAGCAAGTCTGATGCCATAAGCACTTCAGGGATGGATTTCATGCTCTGAACAATAGATGTAGATAAACCAGATGACCAAGTAGAAGGTTGGGGAGAAGAATAAGCTCCTGAAAAATTCCCAGTAAGTGACTGGTATCTAGGAGGAACTGAAGGACCACCATACAATAGTGATTCCAAGGAGCTAGTAAACATAGATGAATCAATAGGTTGGCTCCCAATAGGAATTTTTGACATGGTTCTTCTCGGTGAATAAAAAGGAATGTGTTGAGGTGGAAAACTAGGACCTAAAAAGTTCAAAGTGGTAGAATACCAAGGATCATGTCAAAAAGGATCAAAAGGAACTCTTGGAAAAACTCTTGGATCACACGGTTCACTAGCGGTAATTGGAGTAAGAGGTGAATATTCCTCCTTGTTCCCAATAATATCTTCAATGTTAATCAAAACATGAGGTAATCCAGTCATAATTATCAGCTTCCTTCAAGGTGAAGATGGACCAGGAGTAGGAGCTATAACAGCCGAAGGTGATTCAGGTTGAGAAATATCAGACTCAGGTTCTTCTACTTCTGGTTCAATTAGTTGAGTGTCTAAAAATTCACCAGTATTAGATTTAGTTTGAACTAATTTGGTAATCTCTGGGCCAGAATGAACTAATACTGATTCTACTTCTTTCATTGGATTCACTTCGATTTCTACTATCTCAGATTGTAAAATTATAGATGTTTTGGGTTGTTCTGATGCTCCAGATCCTGTTGATTTTGACCTTTCAGTTTTTATCTTTCCCAATTGACTAGGTGTATATTCGAGGGGTTTACCCTGCATTCTACACGACTTCCTTGGTGAATCAACCAGGATGAAATTTTTATAAAAAAATCAAACAATTTTCACAATCCAATCCTAAGGTCTCTAAAAGGTAAAAACAAACAATGAACACAGGCTAAAAAATATAAGGATTCAAACCATGCAAACAAGCTTTTCATAGTGAAATCACTAGTTGGTGATGAAATCCAACGTCGCAGAAATCAAAGTGAAAAGCAACTATAGATAGAGCGGGTGGAACTAGTTACGTTGACAACCTGTTTAATGTACACAATCCGATGTAAGTAAACTTCATTTATGTCATCTTGAATTAGTCTAGCCAACATTTGTTCCAGGTACAGTAGAGACTCCCCCTTTGCCATCACCTTGAGTAAAATCCCTAATATTATGGTCTCTAAGGTTAAAACGTAAAAAAAATTAACCTGGGGGGGAAGTCGTAGACCAGACGAACACGCAAAGGCAGAGTAACAAAGCTTAAGCCCCTTGAAAGCTCCCCAACATGGTTAATATGAGCTTTACTTCTAAGTGACTCCCAAGTATGTTTCGAAACTGTCTTTAATACGTGTAAATCTCTCTACTGTAACAAATGAAGTGGGGTCGATCACTCCACTAGGTCTGATATGATCGCATGCTTGACTCCTTTGTAAGGGGAGCTTCCCAGAGAAAAATTGTAGTAAATGGATTTTTACCCCTATCACAAGATGTTAACATTTGTTTGCAGCTTTGGAAAGTTAACTCACTTCCCTATTCCAAATCCCTACAACCTGATCTACTGTAGGTGGAAAATATCCCTAAAAATAAAAAATTCTAAATTGATTTTATTAGCATTGATTTTAAGAGTTGTTATTTACTCAAAGGTAATGGACGTGAAACTGATGGAATTATGACTTGACGCAAATCCTAATGCAATAAAAAATGAAAATGTTATATTTTCGTTTCAATGAATTTCTATCTGAAGTAAGGAAAGAGTTTTTCAATTTTTTCAACGGAAATGTAAAAACTCTAAATCCCACTATATCCCTTTTTGAAAATGAAGATATCCAATTTTGAATTACCCATATTTAAATTAACTTCAAAATTTCACTTTTCCCACTAACAAAAAAATCAATAAACTCCTCTTTAACATACAATCACTCGGAAATTTGCAAAATATAAAAAGAAACTAATGAACACTAAAATGAACTTTCCTTAATTGAATGTTATGAATTCACTTGCAGTAAATATTACAGTTCACGAACACTTCAGCAACGAAATAAAAATGAATTTTTCGTTTCGAAACTAGCATAGGAAGTACTCTTCACAAGTAATACCCAATCTTGTAAATAATTGATTTTCACACACAAAACAATCTTCCACAAAAGAGAAAATTAAACTCAAGCTTGATCTGATCAAAAGAAGAAAGACAGGCAGACAACAAGGCAAGACCAACTGATCTCTCTTTTGATAGATCAACCATTCACCAGATGAGACTTTACCCTAATTTGCAAAAACAAGATAATCACAAGCAAATCCTTTCACAACACTCAACCAGACTGACAAAGACTCAAAGAAGGTATATACAAGTGTAACTAAACAGGAAAAACAAAAACTCTAGACTTGATGAGGATAAAAATGAAATTTTAAAAAATTCCAAGTATGTGCGCAGGTCATAGAGAAAACCAATGCGCATACGCACTGTTGCAGAAAGAAAAGTGCATAGAAGTGCACTTTGTGCCTGAAGATAAAGTGCACACAACAGGAAATTTTGGAAAAAATAAAAAACGAGTCAAATAAAACCCAAAATCTAGATTTTTAATATTTCAAAACACGCAGAGAGGGCTTGTACATAAGTTTCAAAAATTCAATCAAGGAAAATAATGGGGAGTGATAAGAATCCCCAACAAAGTCACCAATTTGTTATGTGGACTTATCCCTCTTGCAGCCAAGAGCGATCTCCCTAGACCTCAGAGAAATATAGTAACAAACAACTAGGAACTATTGCCTTTCCCTAGACTATGATCAATGATTGAAACAAACACTATGATAGAGGTCACTTACCATTTAATCAAAATTCCTGATGAAGTCCCCTTCAGAGCTTTCAACCATCTTCTTCTCCTCATTTCTTTAGAGATCTTCCCATTGCTTCCCACAACTTCTCCATGATATCCTGAAGGAGATATGCATAGACAAAAACATACACAAGGTAAAAGCATCCAGTATATAGCATAAGAGATAAATAAACTAATTAACTCAATCATATACCATAAACTGATCAATATGAAATCATACTCTATGTAGGTGATCAAGGAATCCTACAAATTGTATCAACAAAGGCATAATTGAGAACGAACAGTTTTTTTTTTATATTAATAAAAGGGAAAATAGTCTTACAACCTTGAAGCCTTGATGTTGCAAGTCCCTTCCTAGAATATCCAACCCTCTCCTTGAATGAATAGCCTTCCAACCTTATTTTTGTAGCATAAGCTTACTTCCAATCCTCCTCCTTAATCCTCAGGCGTATGTTAGCTTTATAGGCCAAGAGTGAGAAGTTTGGGATCCATTTTCCAAGGGATGAGATCCACTATGGATGGGATATGAATTCCACAAAGAGAGGGAGTAGCTCCATGATGGGAGGGATTGTTGAAGAAAGTGTAACTAGGTTCGGTCTTCATAAATGTAATTTTGATATTTGCATTTATAAAAGAAAAGAAGTATTATTATTTTTTATTTATATCAATGAATTTCTTGCTCATTGAATAGGTCTACCACATGTTAAAGTTCTATAGGGAATTCAAAGAGTCAAAAGAAATTATTAAAACCCTTAAGGGCATGTTACACCATGTATATACTTGTATTAGAGTCAAAATAATACCTCCAAGAAAAGTCACAAGCACTACAACAAAACCAGCGATTAGCGTCCCTTTTTACTTCTTTTTTTGCATCTAGAGCCCATTTTTGGTGCTATTTGCATCCATTTATCAAATATGGTGCAAAACTTGACACAAAATTTGCATCAAGTTTTGCACCAAATCTTACACCAAGTTTAGCACCAGGTATTGCAATAGGTTTTGCACCAAATTTTATGCCAAGTTTTGTGTCATCCTTTACACCAGGTTTTGTTCCAGGTTTTGCATCAAGTTTGGCACCTAATTTTGTTTGACATACTTTTGCATCCTCATTTGCATCCACTTTTTGCACCTACACTTGCATCAACTTTTGCATCGACTTTCGCATCCTTTTTTGCATCCTTTTTTAAATCATTTTTTGCATCCATTTTTTCATCCATTTGTGCATCCCTTTTGCGCCAAGTTTTACATCGTGTTTTGTGTCTAGTTTTGCATAAAATTTTGCATCTACTTTTGTTGCATCCACTTTGCCCTCTTGTTTGGCATCCATATTTACATCCTCTTTTGCATCTATTATTATACCCACTATTGCATCTAATATTTTTGTGCCACAATTAGCGCCTAGTTTGGCACCTCCTTTTGCACCCACTTTTGATTATAATTTTGCATCCACGTTTGCATCCTCATTTGCGTCTAGGTTTTCATCAACTACTACATCTATTTTTGCATCCCTTTTTGTATCCAATTTTGGATCGGGATTTGCATCGGGTTTTGTGTCTTGTTTCGCATCTACTTTTGCATCGACTTCTATTGCATCCACTTTTGCACACAATTTTGCATCCACTGTTGCACCCATTTTAAATTTCACTTTTTGCATCCCTTTTTACATCTTCATTTGCATCATACTTTGATTCTTTTTTTGCATCTATCATTACATCCACTTTTGTTATGCCACAATTTGCACCATGTTTTGCACTCATTGTTGTATCCACGTTTGCTTCCAATTTTGCATCCATGTTCACATCCTCTTTTGCATCAAATATTGCATCTATTTGCATCCACTTTTATGTTAGGTTTATGCATTGGGTTTTGCATCTCGTTTTGTATCTACTTTTGCATCTACTTACATTATATCCATTTTTTGCATCCAATTTTGTTTTGCCTGTTGCATCAATGTTTGCTTCCACTTTTACATCCATTTTTGCATCTTATTTTGCATATTTTTTGTCTATTGTTACATCCACTTTTGTTGCACCATATATTGCACCTACCATTGCAACCACATTTGCTTCCACGTTTGCATCCCCTATTGCATCCACTTTTGTTTCATCCATTTTTGCATATACTTTTGTTTCCATTGTTGCATCCACATTTGTTTCACCACAATTTGTGCCAAGTTTTACACCTACCATTGGACCCATGTTTGCTTCCACTTTTGCCTTCATGTTTGCATCCAATTTTGCATTGACAACTGCATCTACTTTTGCATCCACTTTTGTGTCAGGTTTTTCATGTTGTTGTGCATCTACTTATGTTGTATCCACTTTTCGTCCAATTTTATTTCTATTGTTGCCCCCATTTCTATGTTCGCTTTTGCATCCCTTTGCCAACACTCATCATATTTTCTGCATTGATGATATTCCTTATGGCATTGACAATTATGAACAATTGATGACAATGTCAATAATATTGACAATGATGAAAATGAAGATGATGGCGATGACATGAATTGTGATTATGATGATAAAGACGATAGTGGTTACAATGACAATGATGATGATGGCAATGATTATGATGATGACGATGCTAATGACGTTGGCGAATCTTCCCAATTTTAGATGTTGTCATTGTCATAATCATAAGCATTATCTTTGGTGTCATGATCATCATTTTCATCTAGGTCATCATCAAAAACAATAATGGCATGAATGATGATGATGCATGATTACAACAATGTCGATAGAAATTACATTAATGATGATGATGGGGATGATAAAAATGACAATGACGATGATAATGGTGGTGATGATGATCATCATCGATCATCTGTCAAAAATAGAGTTGTTATTTCTCTTACGTATATCAATGTGTCCTAAACAACCCTTTTCTAGCACTGATCACATTTTTTGTGTTGATGATATTTCTTACAACATCTACAATTATGAACAATTGCAAACAATGTCCATAATGATGATGATGATGGCAGGAATGGTGATTATGATGATAATGTAATGATGGCAATAACAATGACAAGGATGATGGTGATGATGATGACAATGATTATGATAATGAGAATGAACTTACAATCTTATGGATTCGTGAACAATTACTAGTTTCAATACCATCTTCTGGATACGTATTACTATCATACTTTTTAAATTTTCTGTCTCTCTTGAGGTATGTTACTATAATGGTGTTGTCAACACTAGAAAGATATCTTGTTGTAATGGTGGTTCTAATGTTAGCACTAGCAAAGTTTAGTAGGGAGGATGCTACTACAAGAGGAATTCCTTCTAAGTGACTATGGCATTCAAAATGAGGCTTTATGGGCTGCTTGTTAACACATGTTCTCATGCTCATATAAAATTAATGTGAAAAGTTGCTTTAATTGGTTCCCATGCATAATTGATATTGATAATGGGGTGGTATAAAATTGTAATGGGCATATCCGTTAGTTAGTTATGATGGGTCAACAACATTGAAACCATCCAAGTGACAATTCACCTTGGAACAATCGTCGCTCGTGCGAAAACACGAAGTTTATGTAAATGAAAGTTGTGATTGTAGTGGAATTAAAACCATCGAGAAATATCAAAGAAGACGCTGCCTACCAGTTTTGAAAGACAACCAAGGCATTGAACAACTATTTGCGTTAGGATGTAGTGAGGGAATCGAAGGAAATTTGGCAGCCCTAAGTTGCCATTACTATTGCCAATCACACATTCAATAGTAACCATAAAAGGTAGCCACATATAAACAAAACCTCGAGGTGTTGACAGTCAGAATCTATTGTAATAGCTTTGACGTATATATAGTTTTGTGTTTAGATGAGAATGAAGTGGGCTTCATTCAGGGTTCGGCTCAATCCTCGTCCATTCCATGCAGTGGTGTTTAATTCGCCAAGCAAGAGAATATTACGTGAGTGTTCAGAGTTAAATCAACAGAAATCAAGGACGTGTGATTGTCAAATTATTGCTCCTCCCTTATGATTGAGCGCTTGATGCGATGGTCATTATCCTTGGGTGATACTTTTATTCCCCATTTTCTATTGAAAAAGTAGCGTTTTTCTGTTCGATTATGATAGGATTGGATCATGAACGCTGGTTTGGGTGGATGTAGACCCATGTTTTTTTGTGGTGATCTTCAAATGTCTTGAGGATAAGAAAAAAATCCTTGACCAAGGTCCATGGTTTTGGGGATGAGTTGGTCTTCTAGTGAAGCCATGGTTTCCCAACTTCAATCCTCTCACTATGTTGCCGATGACTACTCTAGTATGGGTAAGATTCCTAGTTTTCCCATTCACTTTACCCATCTAGATCTCTTAGAAAAAGTGGGCAATTTTATTGGAAGATTCGTCAAAGTAGACAGGGAAAGACATTTGAAAGGCATTTTCACCTATGTTTGCATATGTATTTAGGTAGATCCCAATGAAGTTTTGCGAGATAAAATTGAGCTCAAGTGGATGGGAATTGTGTATTCTAGTTCAGTTATTCTGTGCTTTCAATGGAAAATTTTGACTCTATTTTGGCTTACAGGCAAGATTTCATAAACTAACGCTCTCTATAAATGGACTAGACAAGGTTGTGCTCAAAATTTTGTTTAAAAAATGGCAGAGTTTGGGAAGAAGTTCTTTAAGTTAATGGATCAGCATTCAGATGCATTTCGAGTGGTTTGATTGAATGATTTCTGTCTCAGTTCCGCACATTTAAAAGTTTTGGAGAATGGGAATTGATAATTCTAGTATTTGATGGTGTTCTATTCAAATTACACAGAAGAAGATAGAAAGCTAGGGCTCACAACCCCTACCTAAGAAATTCTGGTATTTGATGGTTTTCCCCGACCAACCAATTGTTAGGCTCACAACCCGGCTAGGCAAGGTCAAGTTTAGGAACAACCTAGCTAGGCGAAGTGAGAGAGTACCGTAGTTAAGCGCTGCAGGGTCAAAGAGAGAAGGTGAAGGGTTGGATGCCTCACCGATCAATGGGCTAAAGTAGGGGTTGGGTGCTTTGTCAAGCCCCCCCCGCTTCTTATTCACCAGTGTCATGTCGAGAGCAAGGAACATTCTGGAAAATTCAATATTAAGCATCAATCTGCGATGAAACAGGGGATTCCTCTATAATCGGCTATGGGCTTATCTAGAAGGGCACCTCCTGGCCTTATGACTGGCATCTACACCTCCTTCCTTCCATATGCTAAGGTCAATGGTGAAGTGGGTCTAATATCTTGCTATGGAACTTCATGCATGGACAAGGAATCAATATCTACCTACTATGCCAAGGGGACTATTAGAAGGGTACTAAATAGGACCAAAGACTATTGGCTATTGGAATGGCTAAGTTATACTAGATCTAGATCTTTATCTCGATAGAGAAGAGAGTAAAGAAGTGAAACGTAGAGATGCGAGTATCATATGCCTAGACGAGTATAATATGTATAGAGCTCGAAGAGAATGAAATTCTCTGAGAGCTAGCCATGGCTCAAAGAGCCTCTTTTTAGTTGTTGAATTTAATGTCGACTGCTTTCTCCTTTCCCTTATTTCCTCTCTCTTATTCTTTTTTCTTTTCTCCTTTCTCTTATTCCCCTGTCCTTTCCCCCCTCTCCCTACCCGTACCCCACCCTCGCTCGGACGGCCCTCAAGTGTACCTTCCCCTATCCTCGCCCTATGATCGCTTACCGCTTATCTTTTTTCTTGAACTCGTACCTTTGATGGCTCCTCCGGAGAGTGTTCCGTTCTCCTGCAGTGCCGCCCCTCACCTCTTTCAGAGTAAGATAGACTTCTTTCTTCAAACAAGTAACAGTTGTTCGAAAAAAAAAGAACAACCAACAACACCCAAAGTACTCATACCGACTTTCTCTCCTACCGAACCGAAGCAAAGCGTAGGTAACCGACTTTCTTTCTCTCGATACGGCAACCGAAGCGAAGCGTAGGTAACCGACTTTCTTTCTCTCCTACCGAAGGTAACTACCAAAGGTAGGCATTCATCTACCGAAGGGAGGACGACAGGTAACTGACTTTCTTTCTCTCGATATGACAACACAACTACCAAAGGTAGGCATTCTTTCCGGCATCTTTCCAACTCTTGCTCTTACCTCTCTTTCCAAAGGAAGGAAGGGGGGTGTGGGGGGAAGGAAGGATCAGCTTCCTTCCCACCGCCAATGAAGGAAGGGGGTTGTAAGGAAAATATTATTAGTTCCAAATGAAAATTTATGTTAGGGATGCTTTCACATAGTTAGTTTTGTAATTATTATAAACATCACATACATAACAACCACAAATAAAAAAAGTATGTAATATATAAGAACAAAACTAATGAAGTTGTTAGTACTAAAATGAGGCATATACCATCACATGTAATCTTAGATATACTTAGTGTGAAACACCATGACATCAATGTCTGAGCAATTTGTAAATGTGCTACAAGGGCTCAATAGGGGGCTAATATTTATTTGATAGTCACGTTCTTGGCTTTGTTGTTTCATTTGAAGGAAGGAGGACACTATTGAATTATTTCAATTACATGGTTCACACCTTCCAAGTATTAGTTAACTTGCCTAAAAAGGTTCCTAACACAAGTGATCAATGCAAATATCACCCATAGGCTACTTTTGTTCACAAAACTTAACTCTCCCACTTTATTTTTGTAAAGACCCACTAATTCAAGTGTAGCCATGGTAGTTGATGCACGACCTCATGTGAACCAAAAAACATCCCGTAACCAACCTCCTCGAACCAAGCTTACCCTTCCACTCCTAACACCAAAATGTGCAACACTTATCATAGGGTCCAAGGGGTATTGTCCTTGGTGGCCTCTCATCACTATTGATAACTAGGGTTGAAATGTCACACCCCATGCTTGTGAAACATCTACATCATTTGGCACATTGAATTCCATCCATGCGCACCAAGTTCTAATATGCATGCATGCTTATCCTATATCTGCTTATATTTAGGAATGCCAACCATGACATAACCATTACAATATCTTTCTTCTTATTCTTCTTCTTCTTATTACTATAGAAAAAAAGGACCCTTTTGTTATTCACGAGGAAGAAAAAAAGCACAAACATTGACAAAAATATTGTAACTTCTGTCATTACAATGGGTTGCCAGAAGACAAGGCATCACGACCCAGAAGAAGAGAAAAAGAAGTTGTCGTAAAACCAGGGTTTTACAATTTTTTTTCTTCTGCAAATTATAAGACTGACTAGAAATGACAATAGCATGCAACCAAAAATTGTAGAAAGTGTATTATACAATCACGAAGAGGGCCCTACTATGAGAAAAACAAAGACAATGACTAGAAATGACATTAGCCTGTAACAAAAAATTCCCGAAAGTGTATTATACAACCATGAAGAGGCCCCTGTCAAGAGAAAAAGAAAGACATTGTATTTGAGGCTAATTGAAAGCTGAATGTAGACTCACTTGAAATTTATAGTAAGCTAGTTGATAACTAATTGAAAATTTGACTTAAAGCTCATCCATATTAGTATATGGGCATCGAATGAGAACTTTGAACTGGGTTGCCAACTAATTCATCATAATATATGTAACCTGTCTCCAGACAAATAATTCTTTTTTAGAGAGAATCTACAGTTGTATTTAGCTCCTTATGGATGTGATGGAAATTGATTTCCTAGAAGTGGTTCTTTAACTCCACAATTTTGCTTTTCCAGGAGGATAAACTTATAACTTCCTACTATGCTTTACTGTCATTATTTTTTGGCTCCATTACAATATTTGTATGTCAACAACATGGCACACTACAACCAAGAAGATGAACAATTACATCATTAAGAGTTACAAAACCATCTTGCCATCGAATAACCAACATTAATTAAACAACCATTTAACAACATAATAGCAATTACACTATATATATATATATATATATATATATATATATATATATATATATATATATATATATATATATATCACATTACACGTATAAATACCGCATTTCAATAGAAGTTAGATGAATTGCGCTAGTCCCAAAGTTTTGCTTTGACTTGAAATTAAACTCTTCTTCACTTTGTGATTTTTGTGTTATCCACTAGCATAGACCCATCTTAAATATAGATATAATATGAGCGGAGAGGGATCCAATTTCTTCATTGGCAATTATTTTTTATGAGCAAACATTATTTAAATGTTTTTATTTATTTATTTTTTTTTTTAAATTTATTTTGGCCGGCACTAGCAAAATTTCAACTTTGATGATGGACAAACATCGTTGTAACCATACTAGGCTGTAGAGTGAGCTTGGCATATTCATATTATTTTCATCCTCAACATTGAGGATTGTGTAAATCTCAGTGGAAGATGCCCCTTGGAATGATGGACAAACATGGCTGTAACCATACTAGGCTGTAGAGTGAGCTTGGCATATTCATATTATTTTCATCCTCAACATCGAGGATTGTGTAAAGCTCAGTGGAAGATGGCCCTTAGAATAGTTTTGATGCCCCCAAAATGACTTCCATTCTCAACCCCTCCCCATGAAATTTGAACTTAAGACCTCGTAACAACTAAACCCCATACAAACCAACTACCCTACAACTTATCATGGATGAACCACAACAATACTTATTATAATAATTTAAAACCAATATTTCTAATTATTTTTCCATATTTATCTCATTTACAAACCCCTCAACCCCATCCCATTATTATTACAATAAACACAATAATATATCACCGAGGAAAGAGTTCAAAATTGCGAAAACAAAAAACGCACAACAACCTCTGGTCCCAACATGACAACATGAATGAAGTAGGCCTCTCATGTTGGAGATGATTTAGGGGTTATTCCATGGCCTTCTCTCCCTTTGAAACCCCCCAACCATCCCTGTAATAATTTATTATATTATCTTTAACGATGCTACTTTTACTCTCAATCTTTAACAGCTACCGGCCTTCCCTCTTCAAAACCCTTATATGGAGTGTTTTCTCTCCATCGACCTCAAAAACCCTTATATAGAGTGTTTTCTCTCCGTCGACCTCTTTGCCCTTTGCCTTCAAAGCATTTTTGCACAGTTAAATCCTTTGTCCAAAATCCTCGGGGTTTCGCATTCGTGTCTGATATTGGGCGAGTTTCTGGCATATTTTGGATCCATCGATTTCATTCGAGCCCTCCCTCTGTGCACTATCTGGTATTGGGATGGCTGGAACTCAGGAGGATCCTGTTCTTACACGGGCAGTAGATGACGATTCGAGAGAGAACGAGGATGATGCCGGAAAGGAAGAGGACACTGGAGCTCAGGTTGCACCCATTGTTAAGCTTGAGGAGGTTACTGTCACCACGGGTGAAGAAGAGGAGGATGTCCTTCTTGACATGTAAATTTCTTAATCCATGGCTATTTCATGATTTTGTTTTCTCAGTTGAAATTTGTTTTCATGGCCTCTTCGGTGGCCCTTTTCCTGTGCACATAAATGGGACCTTGACTATAAGGAAGATGCATTTGGGCAGTTATTTACTTCTAATTTTTCTCCTTTTTAGTAAGATCTGTTTTTATCGAGTTCTCGATGTTTTGTTCGCCTGTTGATGATGATCAGATTTGTCATTTCAATGGGGTGCTGAAGAAACTCTATGGTAGATGCATTTAGCGGGCTATGGTTTGTTTTATCGGGTAATTAGGGTTTTGCTTTTCTGTGTATTTTTGGTGGGATTTGATGCGCTTTGATGGCGAATTCGTTATATTTTGGATTCTTCGCAAGATATTGCATGAAATTCTGAACACCAGAGAAAATTTACCCGAATATTGATAGTACCTTTATGGAACTTCCTGAGATATGAACACATACTGAATCATCAAGTTTGCTTTGTCTTTTCTGCTCTCAATACTGTTGAACTCCTTCGCAATGTTCTGTAATCGGAAAAACAGGGAATTCCGGAAACAACAAGTTCTGAATTCAAACCACGGGAGCTTTAGGTTTATCTTAGGGTTTAGAATTGAGGGTTTGTCATTCTTTCAGCGAGCGTTGATCATATACACAAGCAATATAAGCTCCCTTTCTATTTTAAATTAAATACACTTTCCTTCATCCAGTCATGCTTTTTGTCTTTCCATCGGAATAGTGGGGATGAAGCTTGATGAACTGATAAATGGGATTGAATTTCCACTTGCAGGAGTATGTTGTTGTACTTGTCTGTCATGGAAAGCAACAGGATCAGGCAAAGAGAGATCTGGATGCATTTCTTGGCAATCACAGTGGTGCATTTGTGGCATGGTATTTCAGTCTTTTCACAAATTTCTGTTTTCTCTGTTCTTTTGAGTCAGGATTATGAGGGCTTATTGCTCTTATATCAGCAAGCATAGAATAGAAATAACATGTTAGACTTTTCCAATATAACATTCAAAATGTATAATGTTTCGTATCTAACGGAGATAGGTTCATTTGACCAAATAAAACAATGCACATTATCATATTTGTCTTTACTTCACAAAATTCCAAAGTTTCCTCCAAAGGGCTATAAACAACAGCATTGCAATCAAAATAGCTATCTTGAGGTGCAGATGAATGGATCGGAGGCAGATATTTCTCTGGTCGACAACAATTAATGGTAATTCTAGATAAGATAATCTGTACCCAAAGACACATTTTTCAAGACAAAGTTGCGTTTGATGAATTGCAGTTATGTTTAATTTGTTCTTTAGACACTTCTTCAAAGAGGTAATGCTTTTGTCGTTTGCAAAGGATTTTTTTGATTTTATTTTTAAATTAATGCACATATCCTGAAACTAGGATTGTAAGGTGCTTCTGAGTAGAATATGAGAAACAATGCTGGCTATATTGTGATATCATAAACGCTCACTTACATGTATTTACTTGGTGGAAGCAAAACAAAACAGAGAAAATTAACATTGCGCAAGAACATCGGGCCGATCAGTTTCCTCAAACAGTTTCCTTTCATGCTTTATCTGATAGTCTCACTTGGTTGAGTTTTCTTATTTTGTAACCTCTTGCTTTGCTATAATATGATTTTGCACCTGAGGGCAACCTTACTTCCAGACTTTTTTCTTTTGAACCAGCTTCCTCTTATCATGATGGAGCAATGTGCCCAGATTTAGCGTTATAGGGAACCATTAGCACCTTTTTGTAGAATTTCTTTGAAAATTCTGCAACTGCTGTAGTGAACAATTCTGAAACTAATTTGTGACACCAAGACACAGAGTTTCTCTACTCTTTTGCAGCGGAATAAAAAAGAGTTAAAAACACATTCATACAATACAATAACACAAGATTTTTCTATGGAACCCTACATGGAAAACCCTCTGCTAGCTGTAGATTTTTATTGACAAAGTTGAGCAAATAAAATTAATTACAAGGAAAATTGTTTCACTACAGAACAAGGTTGTTCTTTCTGCTGACACTTAGCTGAAAACTGCTTGCAACAACCCTGTCCTTAGCTCCTAAATCCTTGTGCTGGCCTCCCCCTGTTTCCTTGTGCTGGAAGCCTCTATTTTCTAGTGCAATAGTGACCCTATCTTCTAGGAATTACTCCTGATTTCTAGCGCACACTAGCATGGATTTTCTCTGCCAAAACTCTGTGCAGAGGCCTCTCCTTCACGCTCTTCCTAGCTCTGCCAGCTCACACACAAAACTCGCACTCTATTGTTTGGTCTCACAACCTGTAAAAAATTAATGTCTGATCATGCTGTAGCCCACCCAGTTTCAAATTCTTGCAAGGTTTAATGCCCAAAACCCATCAATAGCATATGACTGATATACACATCATTTTATCATTTTCTGCATTTAACTTGAAACAACATAGAGGTACTCTACATTTCACTTTCAGCTGATAAGAGAAAAAATAAGGCAAGCACACACATGAATTTCACACTGTTTTTGGTCAACATGATCCTAGAAAAACCCCGCAGTGGGGAAAACCAGTTCTTCTAGGAGGATTTTATTTTGTTTCTTTGACGAAGCATCACTGAAATCCCATTCTCAAACTGAGTTCTGAACTGTCTTCAACAAATGTTCATGTTGAAATTACAGTCCTCTGAAATGCTCCTTCTTCTTAGGAATTCAAGCCACACTGACAGTCACAGGTTCCTTGAAACTCGGGTTCATCACAGCAAATATGCACAGGTTTTTTTATCAGCGTTTAACCTCCCTGGAATTTGAGCAAATACACTCCAAAACAGCTCTCTAAATATCATTGATATACCACTAAAACCAGGCTTGAGATTTTTGCTGGTCTTGGCCCAAGAATCTCACTGTGTCCCACATAAATACGCTGGCAGAGAAATATGCTGCTAAAACACTTGCCTACGGTGAGGAGTAACCAAACTTGACTCCTAATAAGCCTTTGACCTGTGTGCAACCACTGGCTGTGACAGTCTTCCAAAATTTCGTGCTCCCTTTTTAGCTTTAACTCGGCCTTCTAGGGATTTGATTAACTGTGGTCTTGTTCCTAGTTCTTGCTGTAGAATTTCTTCACAAAAATTCTCTTCCTCCTATCTCCTTTCCTCTCCTCAGTAGTTCTCAAGAGGATTGAATGAAGGAGCTCTTCCTTGCTGCCTCCAAATGCAAGCTCCACAACATGGTTGTGTTCTGCTCTGATTTGAGTTCACCTTGGAACACAGCCTCCTCCTTTAGCTGTCTCGATCTCCTCTCAAGCTTCCCTACACCCTCCTCTTTCCTTTGAGAAGAATAATGAAGAATCATTCATTTCCTTTAACTTCTGTTTTTCTTTTGAGAGGGAAACCTAACCCTAAAGGCTAAAGATCAAGGGCTGAGATTAAATCTCAGCTAATGAGATCTATAGTTGAGATCAAGCTCCCATTAGACCCCTTTCTCATGATGGCCCCTCACTTAACCTTTTAATGTTTTAGTACCATGGTCACTTTGTCGCTCATAAAGTGAGTTTTAAAATATAAAGGTTACCTTATTAACATAAAGTGGACTTAGTACTTTACACAAAGTCACTTTAATAACCCATGTGACTTTAATAAATTAGAATTACAAGGTACACAACTCATAAAAGCTTCTTTAGCTCCTTGACATTAATAAACACATAATGTCACTTAGAGAAAAGGATATTAATGTGTATTCCTAGGCCAAAAGGATAAATTCCTAGGAAACACTTCCTTGGTACTATATTCTCAACACAATGTTGTGCTCACAAAATAGTGATCCATTTTTGTGCCTTCGTCCTCCTTATAAGCAATTCACATCAACTAAATTTGGCAAGTTTATTTTTTGAACTCGGTCTTGTGATTGACTAGTTAACTGAGTCTAACTGACTCATGTAATTTGTCTTGCCTCAATTTAGAAACTGAAGCTCACTTGCTTGTCCTTTGCCAAAGATAACTCGCACTAGGAGACAAACAACTGAGCCTCCAACTATACACATGAGTTAAACTGCTTCATGAACTCGACCTAATTTTTAGGAACTCGTCCTAACTTTTAGGAACTCATGCATGCTAAAGACATGAGTGCTTGTGGTCTCTTTGACTAAGGAACAAGTCAAAGAAGACCTTACTCGCTTCTATTTTCAACATTCCCTCTTAGCGAGAAAGGTGCTTTTGGAAGAACCTCGTCCACTTGGATCTATCTCCAATACTACCACGTTCTCCGTTGTTGCAGCTTCTTCCGCTGAACTAGAAGACTTTTCCTTCTTTTGCGGAACCTGATAAGACCTTTTCTTTCCCACCATGCTCTGCGAGTCTATCACTTCAGTCATAAGGGCCATGCACCCTGTGTACCTTTGTGGCTGCTTCCTTTGGTTGAAGGTGATATTGGAAGATCCAACTCTCCCTTGATCTCCCTTAAACAAATCCTTTGCCCACTTGGCTCAAACTCTCCCTATGCTGGGAGTCATTGCTTGAGTCGCTGCCTCGACTCGCCTTCGGCTATGCTCCTCATCATCTTGTTGGTTGGCCCAACTGCCAACTAGCTTATACTCAAATGTTGGTCCTCACTGGACTCGTTCTTTCGCTTAGGACACTTAGTGGCATAGTGTCCAAACTCATGGCAATGGAAGCACTTGACCTTTCTTAGATCCTTTTACTTGCCCTTTTGACTAGACTCGACCACTCCTTGGCCCTCCGTGCCCTTGGTCTTGCTACTCTTGCTTGTTATGGAAAAGTTCTCCTTGTCCTCTGTCTTCATCGATCTACCATTTTTGGTCCTTCTTCGGATATCTTCCTGAACGTAGTCAGTCAATAGCATTTCCCAACTAGGAAAATTATCTCTGTCATTGACAACATCCTGGAACCCATACCAAGACTTGTGAAGTCGTAGAAGAGCAAAACTCACAAGGTCATGCTTTGGTATACTCATGAGTGAATTTTGACAAATACGTGACAATGGACTCATCCTTGTTCACCTAGATACTCCTTAGCTTCTCCTTAAGAGCAAGCTTCTTGGTATCGCTGGTACTCTGATATAGATCTAAAATAGTTTTGAACATCTCATAAGCTGTCTTCTTCTCATGGATATGAGGAAATATATGATCTCTGACCCCTTCTAGAATAATCGTCCTTGCCTTGATATCATTCTTAGTATGCCGGGTCAACTGTTGGGGATCTTGTAGTGGTGGTATAGCTTGCTTCACAAATTCTCCCACCCCATTATCCTTCAAAACTATCATGATCCTCCCTTTCCATGAAACGAAGTTTGATGCTCCCTCTAAACAGTTATCTGCTCTCAAACCTTGGTACGTCGTCCTGCTTTCCCAGAGAGCTCTCCAACACCTGCCCACTAATAGCTTAGTAGTCCTTCACAAGAGGCTGTACTTAGGGCACAATATGGCAACTTCTAACAACCCTCCAACCTGTACACTTAAGCTGCCCACACAATTGTCCAATGGGACCTCATCCACTTAGTAGAACATCAACTTGAGAATAACATTCAACATACCTTAACCAATAGAGACTTCTTCTGCTTCTCTAGGTCACACCCCTGTGCAATTACCTGAAGTTTTCGACCCTCTGATTAGGGCATTTTGCACCTACGTCAACCCATAGTTTGTTGCCTCAAAACTTTGCAAACATTTCTCCACAGGTTCCTCTTCTATGCGTTAGCTCTTGCCCTCTTATATATTGTTGTTCCAGCTCCTTAAGAACATAGACCAGCCCTAAACTAGGGCTTAATCTCTCCTGTAACAACATATAAAAAACTTGGTCTGTTTTGCAAGTTGTTTGCACCACAAATAATGCACAAAAAGACTACCCAAAATGCTCCTCTTGCAAGCTACTTGCTCCTGCCTAACTTGGCCTAATTAGTTACAAGAAAAACGAACCAAAACCAATCCTCTTCTCCACTTTGCTAGGCTCCTTTGGGCTATGACTATTTCAGGGAGATTCTCCTTATGATGTTGCACTAGGATGTGCCAATCAACTTGTGTTGGTATTTATTCTGTTCCTTGCTCCGATACCATGTAGAATTTCCTTAAAAATCTTGCAACTGCTGTAGTAAACAATTTTGAAACTAATTTGTAACACCAAGACAGGATTTTTGTAGGGAACCGTACTAGGAAAACCCTCTGCTAGCTATAGAATTTTATTGAGAAAGTTGAGCAAATAGAATTAATACAAGGCAAATTGTTTCACTAGAGAACAACACTGTTCTTTCTATTGACACTTAACTGAAACCTGCTTGCAACAACCCTGTCCTTAGCTCCTAAATCTTTGCGCTGGCTTGCCCCTATTTCCTTTCGTTGGAAGCCTCTTATTTCCTAGCGCAATAGTGGCCCTATCTTCTAGGAATTACTCCTAATTCTTGCGTACACCAACAAGGATTTTCTGTGCCAAAACTCTGCGTATAGGCCTCTCCTTCACACTCTTCCTAGCTCTGCTAGCTCACACACAAAACTCGTGCTCTCTATTGTCTTGTCTCACAACCTTGTGCTCACAAAACAATGATTCAATTCTGTGCCTTCGTCCTTCTTACAAGCAATTCACATGAGGTATATCTAGCAAGTTTATTTTTGAATCTCGGTCTTGTGATTGACTAGTTAACCGAGTCTAACTGAGTCATGTAACTCATCCTGCCTCAATTTAGATACTGAAGCTCACTTGCTTGTCCTTTTCCAAATATAATTCGCACTAGGAGACAAACAATTGAGCCTCCAACTATACGCACGAGTTAAACTGTTTTATGAACTCATCCTAATTTTTAGGAACTTGACCTAACTTTTAGGAACTCGTGCACGTCAAAGATAGGATTGCTTGTGGTCTCTTTGACTAAGTCACAATTCAAAGAAGACCTTACTCACTACTATCAATTCTTATATTCTTCAATAATTCAGCAGAGAGAGAGAGAGATATTACAATTTACAGATCTGATAATTAATGACAGCGGCAAAAGAGACCTAACCAGAAAAGTCATTGCTGGTCAACAAGGCAGATTTGACCCTCATAAATTGGTCAACTTCAGTCAACTTCGGCCTCCAAACAACAAGATGAATCAACCCTCAAAAGAACCCAAAATCAGCGCAGTCAAATTTGGTCAAACAACCAACCTGTGGTTAGCCCTAGCTGCAGTCAACGTTGGTCAAAGTCAATGTTTGGCCTCAATTTCTGTGCCTAGAAATGCGGCTTGCCCAAATAGAGATAGCCCCCACAAACCGTAGTCAAAGGAGGTCAACTCATGTTGGTCAACGCTTGGTCAAACTGTCCAGAAATTCGGTCTCTTGAAATTTCGGCCTCTTGAAATTTTGCTTTCCTGAAATTTCAGACGTGTGGAGAGAGAGATGCTTAGAAATCCGTACCCAATGAACGAGGAGAGAGAGAGAGAGAAGTGTGAAGATGAGTGTATCCAAATGAGGCTAAGGCATCATGTATTTATAGCAAACGTTGAGGATGAATAGACGTGACTGTTGGGCTTCTGAGCCTACATAAGTTTGTTGGCCGACCTTGACAATTTGTCCATAATCAAAGTAAATTCATAACTTCATTTGTACATGTCAGAATCGGATGATCTTTAGATCACTCCTACACCTCTCGGAGAGAGGAATCCAAGAAAAATATCAGTTGTCATAAATAAGATGACCCATGTGGAGTTTGGCCCTAGTTTCTGATTTTAACATGATGAAACTACGTAATCCAAACTTTAAAATATGGTATGAAAAGCTTAGTGTGCCCAATCATTGATTTTTTGTTTGAGGGAAGGGTACAGTTTTGCTAAGGCAATGATAGAGGAGTCAAATAAGCAATATCACTAACATTGAGGTACATAAAGCACTTGGTGCTTTTGATTAATTGCCAATCCTGAAATCTCGAAAAATGTTAACTCTATTGAATTTTGAATGGGATATGAAGTTCTACTTTCTCGATATGAAGTTAGAGGAGATGGGAACCGCTTTTAAACATCTCAAGACAATGAATGGTAATGTTAAAAATTTAAGTAAAGGTTTTACTTTAAGACTTTAACATTACCATTAATTGCCATCATTTTAACGCAAATTGAGAGTGAAACCCAGTCTTAAATAAATATTTCTAGTGTATGAAGTTTCTAAAAGTCTCATGAATTCATAATTATCCTCTAATTAGTTATTAAAACAAAAAAATGTTGTTCCCAACATTTAAATCAAGGCAAAATCAAACAAATTTCATTTAGAAACACGTTGTACAGATGTTGAAATGCATTTCCCATGTGAAATATGTTTCATATGAATTGAAATGCGTTTCTCATGTGAAATATGTTTCATATGAATTGAAATGCGTTTCCCATGTGAAAATACATTTCATATGAATTGAAATGTGTTTCAAGAGCATTTTAGTTGTGTTTCAGTGACTCGATATGAAAACGCAGCTGGTATGCAGGGGCGGGCCATGTTTCCTGCATCATAGATACCTTCTCATATTTGGAAATTTGTTTTTGTGGCTGATCAAATGTGTCGTTGCTTCTTCTTCACTTTGTTGTTCCCTTTGATGGGTTGCCTAGTCTATGATTTGATAGATGAGATGTCTAGTGGTTGTGGTTGCATGGTATAAAGGTTGGACATAAAGAGCTCCTCCACAATCTATGATTTACATGTTTAACAATCCTTTTCTTAAGTCCAATTATATACAAAATTACAAATCCTAGTGCAAGTGAAAATACGTTCTTCTTCAATGTTGCTTTTGTCAAACTAAACAAACAGGAAACAATTTATTTGACAGGTGGAAGAAGTGATAGGCTTAGAGCAATTGAATTGTAGGCCATGCTTCTTGACAAATTGATGAACAGATGTCTCCTTACTTGAGATTTAGGTTGGCACCATGGCACCATCCTGTCCGTCATTATACACTAATCTTGTCATTATCTTCTTCACTGTGAATGATTGGCCTGTTCCCTGCAAATAGATCTGGGCATAGAGGAGCCAATCCAAGAACAGTAATCTCTAGCACAAGACAATATTAATGATCTAAATACCTAATCCTGAAGCTTGAGTTTGATTTTTCTCTACTGGTTTTGAATCTCTGATTGAGAATCTCCCACTCGTCATTATCAAACCTTCTCCTTCATCATTGGCATCAGCTGCACTGCTGAGGTACTTTGGTTGGTTGTCATTGGACTTGAGAGCTTGAAGTTTCAAATGATTATAGTAACAGACAGCCAGAAAAGCCAGTCCACACCCACTCAAGTTTATGACTGTAACCTTTTCATTTATTACAGACAAATATTATGTTATGAGCAGCCAGTCCTTGACAAGACCAGCAACATTCATAGTCAAGGCTGAAGTCTTTCCTATCAGAAGAAATACTGCAAGATTAAGAGCCAAGGCACAAGCAGAAATGTCATGTAATCCAAATCAAAGGAAGAGACCCTGATTATCAGAAATGGGTATTCTACTAAGGCCCAGGGGGTGCTGAGAAAAACAAGGCAACAAGGAGCAACAAAGATGTGATGGGATTCAACTTAATCCCTTTTGATGTTCGTGGAATTTGTATGAGAACCAATTGGGTAGTCTCACATGCAACTGCACTTAACTGGAGAATCACCTCCCATGCATTCATCTTGGCCTCCCCATAAGCTGAAATAGTAACTCCAATGGATATGGCCAACATATTGGCCTCGGGCTCACCTTTATAAGCTTCTTTCTTCAGGGAAACCACAATCAAATACACAGCAATGGGAATTAGAGCTTTCAGCATTTGAAATAATGATACTGAGAGGAAAACATAGGCAGAATTTGAAAACCAGAGACCCAAAGAATACACTTATCAATACTATGGGTTCAACGAGCTTGAAGACTCTTACAATAGCAACAGCCAGTGTTGAGTAGAAGCCCATGTGAATCATGGTGGGACTGATCACACTAAAGTTGTCAAGCAATGGCAACTCCAATGGATATGGCTAACATATTGGCCATGGCCTCACCTTTATAAGATTCTTTCTTCAGGGGAACTGCAATCGAATGCATATCAAATGGGCACAAGAGCTTTCAACATTTGAAATATCGATACTTTGAGAGACATGCACCAAGGGCTGCATCATTTAGGATTTGTACTCAGTTTAAGTGTCATATTCAAGGGGAAGTTGTTATGCTTTCCACCACTTCATAGATTGTTAGAGTGATGAAACAAAAGAGGCTCCCTCTTGAGGCTAGATTATGTCATTCATATCAGTTGTGTTGTTGATGTCCTAGCTCAGCCAGGTCTTGCCAAAACTCTGTTGAGGTTCAAAATTTATTATAAACTGAAATGTCTTCACAAGAATTGACTTCATAAAATGCCATAATCACAAGATATGCCATACATGGCTGTGATTATGGCTCGCAAGACCCTTAGACTTTGAGCAATGAGGCTCGCAACATCACTTATGATTATGCACTCTACAATTCTGTGACCAGCTGAATGTCAAGCAATTGAACCGCGATTTAAATCCTATTTTGTCAGCAATAATTACTATACTTTGTCTTTATTTAGTGTAGAGAACCAAGCACTTATTCTGCTCATCTATAGAAGGGACAATGGTTGTTTGCCTATGAGGTATAAGGAAATCCTATCAGATGTTTTGTATTTTCGTATGGAATTGAATCATACTCCTGCACACTGTAACATTCATATATATCAACCTGTAGAGGCTTTAATAACACCTGGTATTCTGGTTAGTGATTTTATTGGACCTCATGTGCATATCCTACATGCACAGGATGGACTATTCATATGTTACAGGGTATTATTCTTATTATTTAGGGTGCACATCTTCAGGTGCTCAAGAACGATTACTAGAACAGTCAGTTAATTCTGCAATTTAAAGGATGAAAAAGGAGGTTATAGGAGTTTAGTTTTGGTTGTCATCCACAATGTCACACTAGTCTGCCTGGGCATGGTTCTCATGGTTTAATAGTGACTTGAGGAGTCATAATACCACAGATCACTAAACACGAACAACTAAGGTAGCCCAAGGACAATAGCCATCTTTACACATTAATTAACAGGTCTTACATTAATTATCCTAGGGGGTTTTAATACTTCCAAATGCTTAAAAAACAGTTAGCAGAGCATTCACATTACACATTCCAGCAATCTTTTCTATAAACCAACCAAATGCAGTCAGGAGAGCCCTCCTTTTAAACTATACAACCTTATTGTTAGTATGATCAACCTTATTTTAATATATAGTGTGACAAACCGTATGTGACAGGCAGGTGGAAAATTTTTCTCGTAATTGACTAAGCGACGTCCTGCGAGCCAGACTTGAGACGGAAACCCTCGTCAGAAGTATATGCTTGGCTCTTTTCCAAACAAATGAAGAGTCAATGAGGTTTTGTGTAATCACTTCTGGTATCGTATTGGGTTATTGTTAGAAGCGATAATTGGATTCGGATTCTCATCGAGTGAGTTGTTCTGCTTTCTCAATTTGAGAGGGTTTGTTTGGAGGGAAAAATGAAAGAGGACATACGAGAATAGTGAGGGGAAAGATGCAGAGGAAGAGGATTGAGAACATCGCCAGCAGGCAGGCTACATTTTCCAAACGTAGGTGGATTGCTGAAGAAAGCTTACGAGCTCTCGGTGCTCTGCACTGCAGAAGTTGAACTTGTGATTTTCTCCCCAACAGGAAAGCTCTATGAACTGTTTTTTAGTGCAAATCCTACTATTTTGATTCTAATAATCATGGCTATGCAAACCTCATGAGATTCTTACTAATAACCCAGGTGGTGCAAGCTCTAGTAAGCTCGATGTTGAAAAACTTAGTGTAAAACCTCCAAATCGTTGGTTTTGTTGTAGTGCTTATTGGAGAGTATATAAAAAATTTCACACCTTTTTATGAGATATGGGAGGAAAACATGTTAAAGATTTTTAATAAATATAAAATTTCCAAAATGATGCTAGTTACGTGTGATTCTTTTTTCATTGTTTGTGATTATGAAAAATGAAACTCGGTGTTTTTTCATTAGTGCACACATATTTCATTATATAATTGCATATAGAAAAATCATTCCAGAGCCGATAACAATAAAAGTGAAGAATTTATGGTCCAACGTTATATTTAAGGGAGATGTTTAAGGATGACGTTTGAATTTTGTTTTTCATTTTAAGACATTTGGAGCAAATATTAGGAAGGACTTTGAGAAAGGATTGTCCTTCATTTTCGAAAATGGAGTTGTTCCTTTCCAGCCATAGGCCCCAAGTGACCATCAAAGGGAGAGCTCATATGTTTTTTGGATGTTTTCTTTATAGCCATTTTTTACACATATCCATAGAGTCCCCATGCCATTGATGTGAATTACTTGTTCGGTTTTTTTTAACCAACATTTTTAACCAAACAAGAAAAATAAAAAAAATGCCTCAAGATCAAAGACTGAAACAAAGACCTATTGACATACCTTTTAAAGTATGGAAAGAACTTGTAAAATCATATGAAAAGTTGGATGCACAAAGAAAAGCCGGCAATGAGAGCATTCAGGTATTGAATTTTTCATTAAACATTATTTAGAATGTATTAATACTTATAAGTATCTTAGACATGTATTTGTGTGAAAATAAATTGAATTGGTTTATGTTTAAGGACAAGGCATCCAAGGCGAGGTTAACCAAGACAAAAGTCACTTATCGTAGTGGCTAGAAAGGTTTAAAAGCACTGATAACAACCTTTGTAAGTATATTAAACATGTGATATTTTTTTAATAAATTTTGTACTAGAAGAAAGTCATTGTTATCTAATTTCTCCCTATTTACTGATTGATAGGAACTAAAATATGGAAGACCTCCAAATCATTTGGAAAAGGAGGTGCTGCAGCAAAAGAGATGGGTTGAATTTGTTGTTTGGATGGACTCTATGGTATGTAATCTTAGTTGGATTTCCAATATACTTTTAAACCATATTTTCATTTTATTTTTTAGTACTATTAGATATTATATCTTACCTCATTTTATGGTTAACATTGTATAACAAAAACATGCGTTGCGTTATGTAATTAATACTATGTTTTCTTTATAGCCATTTTTTACACATATCCATAGAGTCCCCATGCCATTGATGTGAATTACTTGTTCGGTTTTTTTTAACCAACATTTTTAACCAAACAAGAAAAATAAAAAAAATGCCTCAAGATCAAAGACTGAAACAAAGACCTATTGACATACCTTTTAAAGTATGGAAAGAACTTGTAAAATCATATGAAAAGTTGGATGCACAAAGAAAAGCCGGCAATGAGAGCATTCAGGTATTGAATTTTTCATTAAACATTATTTAGAATGTATTAATACTTATAAGTATCTTAGACATGTATTTGTGTGAAAATAAATTGAATTGGTTTATGTTTAAGGACAAGGCATCCAAGGCGAGGTTAACCAAGACAAAAGTCACTTATCGTAGTGGCTAGAAAGGTTTAAAAGCACTGATAACAACCTTTGTAAGTATATTAAACATGTGATATTTTTTTAATAAATTTTGTACTAGAAGAAAGTCGTTATTATCTAATTTCTCCCTATTTACTGATTGATAGGAACTAAAATATGGAAGACCTCCAAATCATTTGGAAAAGGAGGTGCTGCAGCAAAAGAGATGGGTTGAATTTGTTGTTTGGATGGACTCTATGGTATGTAATCTTAGTTGGATTTCCAATATACTTTTAAACCATATTTTCATTTTATTTTTTAGTACTATTAGATATTATATCTTACCTCATTTTATGGTTAACATTGTATAACAAAAACATGCGTTGCGTTATGTAATTAATACTAACATGTAATATTGATTTTTTTTGTCAAAATGCTATAGGTAATGATTGCTAAGACGATGATCCAAATTATGTTCAACATATATCAGGAGATGATGAGGATGAGGATGAGGATGATGGTGGTGAAGGAGGAGATGATGATGATAGTTGCGGTGTTGGTGATGATGTGGATCAGAGTAATGAGGATGGTCAATATGATCATGAGGATGATCTTGGTGGTGGTAGCTATGCATGCACATGCATTGTTTTTTATGAAGAAATTATTGTGTAGAATGACATTTCTATGTTTAGATGGGTGTTGTGAATTTACCCTATATCAATGAGACATTTTGATTTTGTAATCATACGATGAGTTTGATTTATGTATGTTGTTAATTTATCGTAGAATAACGATATTCATGAAATATTTTGATTTGTTAATCATATTTGAATTTTACTTGTTTTGATTAAAAATAACACTGATTTTATTAGTATTATGTTGCTATTTTATACATGTTTTGAAAATTTTTAATGACACATTGTTATTTTTTTGGATGGATGTTGTCAATTTCTCTTAAATTTCTTTACAAATGATTTTGAATTGTGATATCTGCTTTAATGATATTTAGAAACTATCATATATTTCACTATGAATCTATAAAGGGGGTCATATATGTAAAGAAAAATATACTCTATATAAGAAGTCAAATGTGGATGTAACCATGGATGCAAAATTGAAAGTAAAATTGGATGTTAAACTAGGAATTAATACAAAAATGCAAACAATTGACATACAAAGTGTTTTAAATTAGAAGTGAAAAATTGTGCAATAGTTGACACAAAGAAGGGAACAAAACATGGCATACAAAAGGATATCAAATTGGGAAAAACAAGGACACATAAATGGGCACCAAATTAGATGCAAAAAAAGACAACAACTAGATGTAAAATAAGATGCAAAGTTGAGCGTTAAAAAGAAGCAAAAAACGTTACAAATTAATATGCCAAATGATGATGCAAATAATGGTGTAAATTTGGGATGCAAACTTGGGGTGCAAAAAAGGAAAAAAAAAAGATGTAAGAAAAGACATAAAACAAGATGCAAAATGGGGCTGAAAAAAGGTGAAACCAAGGATGCCATATTGGATGTAAAAAATGATTCCTAATCACATGCAAATTTAGGCTCGAACTCAGACACAAAATTATATGCAAATGTGGACACAAAATGAGGCAAAAAAAGATGCAAATTTGGATGGTGAAAACGATGTAAAACTAGACACCAAAAAAATGCAAAATTGGATGAAAAAGTCGGTGTAAATAATGGTGCAACATTCGACACAAGTAGACACAAAAAAATGGTGCAAAAAGGGGCATAAAATAGCTTAAAATTGGATGCAAAACTTGGTGCAAAAACAAATACAAAAGTAGACGTAAAAAATGGCTCTAAATTGAATGTACCATTAGACACAAAATAAGATGCAAAGGTGGACACAACACATGACTCAACATAAGATGCAAATATAAATGCAAATTTGGATGCTCAAAATGATGTAACATTAGATGCAAGAGATGGTGTTAAAAATGATGCAAAATTGGATGAAACAAATGACGCAAAATATGGTGCAAAATGAGATGGGAAAAATGGAGACAAATCAAACGTAAATGTGGATGTAAAAAATGGTCCAAAAAAAGATGCAAAAATGGGCACAAAAATGGATGCAAAATTTGGTGCTAAATCAAATTCAACACATGGTGCAAAGATAGGCACCAAAGCTGGTGCAAAAATAGAAGCAAAAAATAGTGTAAGACTAGATACAAAACCTGGCGTAAGACTAGATGCAAAAACTGACACAAAATGGATGCATAAAAAGACGTTAAATTGGATTCAAAATACAGTGTAAACTTGATGCAAATGATGGTGCAAAAATGGAAGCAAAGAATGACACAAAATAGGAAGCAAAAGAGAATGAAAAATAGATGCAAAAAATGACACAAAACTAGAAGCAAAACCTGTCATAAAATAAGATATAAATCTTGGTTCAAAATTTGACGCAAAAAATGATGCATAGTTTGGTGTAAAAAATGATGCAAAATCTAGCGTGAAAAAGGATGCAAAATCAGGTGCAAAAAAGGACGCTTTAAAAATTGTACAATAGAGCCAGATTTAGCGCCAGGTTGCTCATCACAATTACAAAAAAAATGCACTAAAATTTGGCGCTAAATCTGGTGCAAATCGCTGGTTTTGTTGTAGTGAAGTCTCATCCACGCAACAACATCACCAAAGAAGAAAATATGAAGTATAAAAGTCAAGTCTGCCTAAATGAGGGATAGACCTCTATATAGAGAGGTTTTCCACTCCTCCAACGACAAGCATCAAGCATCTCTGAAATCAGCAAGAAAGGAAGTCTGGAAAAGGGTGAACAAAGACGAGGAAAGGGAGCCTCTAGTGTAGCGAAGGAGGAAACAAAACTGAGTGTTGGAATTTTGTTCTAAGGTCAAATTACAGTCACAAGTGCGAGAAAGAGAGGGTTTATTTGTTGTCATAGCAGCCCTCTACCACAGTCACATGTATCTCATTGTTTGGGCTAGAAACATAGGCCTATAAGGCCTCCTACTCAAGCAAAGAAGAATCTCACTCAAGCGAATAAGGAAGAGGTCACTTTCATAAGGTATCCCCTCACACGTGCGAAGAAATAGGGGTGCACTGTTGTCACAACAAGTCTGCAACTATACCCTAAGAAGGTGCTCGGTTGGAAATGAAGTAAGGTACACATCATACTAAGAATCAAAGAATAATATCTCTTCTGGAGCAAGTATAACCAAGACTACTATCAGTGGTCAGAAGAAGAACGAAGTGTCGGATAAAGAAGAACGAAGTGACGGAAGAAGGAGGACAAAGTGTCGGAAAAAGAAGGACAAAGACTTGAATTGTGCTTAGAGGATATTCTTGTCAAGGGTCTAGGGTTTGGCATTGTTCAATAGAAGCTTTAATAGGAGAAATTTATGAAAGGGTTTTCCTCTCTAAGAGAAAGAGGTTTTTCCCTGGTAGAGAGCCAATTTATTGTGTTCTTTTTTCTTGTGTTTTGGTAGCAGTTTGATGAAGTAAACACGCATACACTAATATTAAGAAGAATATCATTTTAACAAGAATAATTGAAAAAAAAAGTGCTTCACAAATTGTTATCAAGTCTAGAAAAATCCTATTATCACTAATTGCCCTATATTCTTCAACATGGTATTGGAGCTAAGGTGACACATCAAGGAAGGACATCTACAAGGTTGAAGCATCAAGCCAAGAAGTCTCAAATACATCAAGGACGAGAAGGTCTACCATCTATTATCCATCAAGGAAGACTACAAAGAAAGAAGAGAAGTCTTTCACATAAAGGCACCTACAAGAAGATCCAATCAAAGAAGGACCTACATCAAGCTACACCACCTTCAAGGGGAAAATAACTACAACGCAAGTCCTTCTCTCCAAGCAAATCTCATCATCAAGCAAGTCTATTTGGAGGAATCAATTTGAATATCATCAAGATCCAAGAAGGCAAGCCATCTATTCTTCAAGTAGAAAGCAAGACTACTACATCACAAAATATATCAAGTATATATATGTCCCCTCCTGAACATACCTCAATGTCTTTTTTCAAGGAAAGAAACAAATTGGTTGGGACCACTAACTTCCTTGCATGGAAGAAGAGGACTAGTTTACTTCTCAAGGAGAATGAATTTCTAGACCTCATCAAAGGGAATATCACTATCCCTGCTAAGGAACAAACTCAAGCCTTAGAAAAGTACAATGAGGATGAGAAAAGAGCTCAAAGAATTCTAATAGAATCTATCAAGGACTCTCTCATTCCTTATGTTTCCAAATTTGAAACATCAAAAGAAATCTATGATAAACTAATAGAGCTATTCTTGGTAAGCACAGCTGGAGAAGTGATATCTCTACATAATGATTTGTACAAGATGAAGATATCAAAGGAATGAATAGTTCCCAACTTCATGAATATCTCTAAGATGAGAGATCAACTTCAATAATTAGTAGAATTCATGTCTGACAAATACATGACAATTGTAGTACTCAATGCTCTACCTGAGGATTGGGGAAACTTCACATCAAGTATATATGCCAAAAAGGAAGCTGCCCCACTAAGTGAACTTTGGTTTCTATGAAATATTGAGGAGACTAGACTCAAATTCAAGGATGATGTGGGGTAAAAAGAGGAATAATTTTCTTCCATGGCCAAGAGAAAGGGAAAATTTGGCAAAATTGGTCCACCAAGAACAAGCAACAGAGATATGTCCAAAGTCCAATGCTTTAGCTGTCAAGAATATGGACACTACAAAAGGGATTGTCCCAAGCTTAAGAAGGACAACAACAAGAGAAAAATGAGAATAAGCTCACATAAATCAAGAAGTGAGAGAAGAATACAAGAAGCAGAAGAAGGAAGATCCTCCAAATCTCTACTATGACTAAGTCAACTTCTTTACATAAGTCTTCTTTCAATGTTTTGAGTATCATAGGAGCATATAGAAATAGGATAGAATGCATGGTTTAAATATATCCTCTAGAATATAGGAGCATGATGTAGATATAGCTCAAGATATTCATGTAGAAATAATATACCTATTAAAGGACCTCATCCATGATGAAATAAAATTGATCATGATTAAATCTTAGAAAGCCTCCATCATCAAAAAGGAAGAAGCATTTGCAGGATGAAGGTCTTCAAGATCCTCTAACAGAATCTTCAAAAGAAGGTTCATAAATAAGAGCAGATGTCTCAATAGGAGTTCCATTCATGGGATTCAAAGAAAGGATGATATGCAGGCAAGAAAAGATGAAGCAAGAAAATTGAGGCAATCTCAATCAAGAAGGACCAACAAAAGAAGTTGAGATGATCAAAAGAAGAATCAAGATGAGGTATGTATGCATCAATATTTAGACATGTCATCATATGTATTATTGAATCATGGGAATAGTTCTAAACATGATCAAGTATAAAAGGATCTCTTTCACCAATGACATGCTTGAAAGCATGGATTACAAACCAATGAAGGTCAACATGAAGAAGTACCCTCATAAGGAGTATGAGATGGTTGACTAAACAATCTATGAAGAAGTAGATGAAGAAAGAGATCAAAGATGTAAGAACACCATGGTTACAAGGAATCATTATTTGACAAGATATATCAAATACATCTCCCGAAAGAAGGCATGACAACTCTAACAAAGAAAAATATCAAAGGACCCTTGACACCCATGAAGGCCTTGGAGATATTAAGATGCAGATAATTGATTCAAGTCTACAAAGATGTCATGATGGAAGGCCATCCAGCAAAGCACTATTTGATGAATTAATATCAGGATGAAGTCAAGAAGGGCTACTAAATCAAAGTATTGGAAAAGATAGGCATAACGAAGCATCCATATGATACACATTCTGAAATATAGTCAAATGAAAAAAGAGTAGCCAGATGACATAAGATCCTGACATATATCAAGAAGGCCACTTTCCACACAGGAAGAAATGGCATAACAAACTAGGAAGGGAAGTGATCAATGGACGATGCCCTACAAATAATAATTTCAACAAAACTTCATGATATCAAAGGAAGAAGGAGATCCAACAATTGAATGACCCATGGAGAAGAAGTTGTTGATGAATGGACAAATTCCTAGCTAAGAGGGAATTTCAACAAGTTCCTAATTACAAAGGAGCTTGAGAAAGTTCCTTGTAAGAGGAAACTTGGGCATACCTTCCTAATTAAGAGGAAGAGATAGACACAACATTCTTGTCTTCATTTGGAAGAAAGAATGGAGGATTGGGTAATCATCTAGCATCTGATGCTCTTTGAGGATATGTAGGGCATCCAAGATAGGAGTAGGAAAAGGGACCGATATTATTTGAGGACTGGGAACCCAAGACAAGAATAGTCCTAGAAGGTCATACTTAGTGAACACCCGGGTGGGTATGTACCTTGAGAGACAATGATAAAGGTGTCTATAAATCATTGGTCTCGCCAACATTGTGTTGTGATCTTATGAGAGGTAGAGTTGTTAGTCAAGGCCTTGATATAAAACAATGTTGGTTACTATGATGCTATAATAGATGGATTGCCAATCCGGTTTCTCTTATGTGAATTCTTCAAGATTGAAAAATATCCAAACACTTTGTAATGGTTTATGAATACCTCCCTAGTTAAGAAGGAGTGTTGAAGAATGTGTAACTAGGTTTGGTCTTCATAAATTCAATTTTTATATTTGTATTTATAAAAGAAAAGAAATATATTTTTGTTATTTATATCAATGAGTTTCTTGCTCATTTAATAGGTCTAGCACATGTTAAAGTGCTATCAGGAAGTCAAAGAGTCAAAATAAATGATGAATACCCTTAAGGGCATGTTACACCATGTATATAATTGTATTAGAGTCAAAAGAATACCTCCAAGAAAAGTCACAAGTCTCCTCCATGCAACGACATCACCAAAGAAGTAAATCTGAATTATAAAAGTCAAGTCGGCCTAAAGGAGGGACATACCTCTATATATATAGAGGTTGTCCACTCCTCCAACTACAAGCATCTCTAAAATCAACGAAAAATGAAGTCGAGAAAAGGGTGAAGAAATATGAGGAAAGGGATCCTCTAGTGCAGCGAAGGAGGAAACAAAACCGAGCCTTGGAAGTCTGTTGTAAGGTCAAATTATTGTCACACGTGCGAGAAATAAAGGTTCTATTTGTTTTCATAGAATCCCTATACCACAGTCACATATCTCTCATTTTTTGGGCTAGAAACATAGGCCTATAAGGCCTCCTACTCAAGCAAAGAAGGAAGAGGTCACTTTCATAAGGTATCCCCTCACATGTGCGAAGAAATAGGGTTGCACTATTGTCACAACAAGTCTGCAACTATACCTTAAGAAGGTGCTCAGTTGGAAAGAAAATAAGGAACCCTTAATATGTGAAGGAGCCTACTAATAATAAAAGAAGAATATCTCTTCTAGAGCAAGTATAATCAAGACTACTAACAGTTGTCGGAAGAATAATGAAGTGTCGGAGAAAGAAGAATGAAGTTCTGGAAGAAGGAGGATGAAGTGCTGGAAAAAGAAGGATAAAGACTTGAATTGTGCTTGGAGGATATTCTTGTCAAGGTTATAGGGTTTGGTATTGATCAATAGACACTTTAATAAGATAAATTTATGAAAGGGTTTTCCTCTCTAAGAGAGATAGGTTTTTCCCTGGCAGAGAGCCAATATCTTGTGTTCTTGTTTCTTGTGTTTTAGTAGTAGTTTAATGAAGTAAACGCACATACACTAATACTAAGAAGAATATCAAGCTAACAAGAAGAATTGAAAAAAAAAGTGCTTCACAAATTGTTATTAAGTCTAGAAGAATCCTATTATCTGTAATTCCCCTATATTGTTCAACAAGGTTTAGGGCTAAATAGGCATCCATTCGAAGCTTGTTAGTTCGGATAGATATATGACTAACAATGCTTATAGACTTTAATTTTTATTTTTACATGTGTTAAGTCATGTGTGCAGGTCATAGTGTAAGACAAAGCACACTTATGCATAGTTTCTAATGGACTCTTCTTTGTATGCGTAGAAATTGACTAGGTAGCTGCACACGAAGCCAAAAACAGGGTTTTGAGCCATGGGATCCATGAATTCTACTTTATTTGGGATAGTTTGGATTCTAACTTTGTAGGGGAATTCTTTGGGACACATTTATGGATAGCGAAAGATCCAAACTGATGGTCAATTTCATAATGCAACAAAATGGTGTGTAGCAAGATGACATCCTCATTTTCTTCAATGGTTCCTAAAGAGATTTGGACTTCTTACATAGTTCCCTAGATTTGTTCGGGAGAGCCATCTGTATGCAAGTGAATATGATTAAATCTACCATTTCTACTCATTCCTTAGAAGGAATGGAATTCCTATACTTATAAACCTTATTTGTGTACACTTGGTTGGACTTTGACGAAGGCCTTAAACACCTGGGCTTTCAGTTAAAACCAAATTCCTAGAGGAAAGCAGGTTGAATTGGCTCATTACAAAGCTATAAAAAAGGGTAAAGGCCTAAAGTTTGAGATGTATTTCAAGAGTAGGTCGTCTAGTTCTTATAAATTCAATTCTAAAATCCATCCTCGCATAATTGATGTCACCAACTTGGATCCCAAAAGGAATTATGGAGAAAATGTGAAAGTTGCAGGATCTCGAGACCAAATTGTGATGACATGGATCAAATGGAACATGATAATCGCAACCCCAAAGGCATGGGGAGGATGGGCATTGAAGAACATTCCTCTTTCTACTAAAGCTCTCACAGAAAAAGTGGGATGGAGTCTTCTCAAAACTGATAGTTTGTGGACCTCGATGGTGCATATGAAGTATATCTTTCTTGACTCGATTGAGGATTGGATAAGGATCCCTAATAAGTCACGCACAAATGTTTCAATCATCTGGAAGGTTGTTCTAGGATATTTCCATCTAATTGAGGTAGGTATAGCATGGCGAGTGGGGAATGGAACTCGATCCAGGGTGGGATGTGGTTCATGGATCAATTGTTGTGAAGCTTATCTCCTTCCACGGGCTCTAGTGGTGGTGTTAAATAATGGAGGGATCTATACTCAATCAAATAACAGATCAAGCCCTCACCAACATTTGGATGCAAGGTTGGTCATGAACTAAGAATAGTAGGATTACAGGCATATCCCTCATAAAAAATGGGCTAGATATATTGCAACATTGTGTGCATCCCATATTCGACTAACAAACAAGGAGGATGAATATCGATGGTCTCAGTCTCCTTTTGGGATTACACACAAAAGCTAGGATACCTTCACCTAATTTAAAATTGGATGCGGGGTGAACATATATGGTGGTGGAAATTCCTTTGGAAAATAAAATTCTTTGCAAAATCCCATCTCTTCCTGCAGTGCTTGCTGGAAAATAGAGTTCCAACATGGGACAACATCCAAAAAGGGCATCTAGAAGGACCTAGTTGGTGCGCTCTATGTAAATATGAGGAGGAAACGATGGTACATCTATTTATGGAGTGCACTTAAACAAAATGTATATGGGTAGGTTACAGAGAAGGATTGGGATTTGTAGAGGAGCAGCAAGGGATGAGTCTAATGGAAACTTGGTGCACCTAATTCAAGAACAGAGTTATAAAATCCTTTAGGGCACTTTCATTAATTATTTGTTGGGGGGTATGGCTAGCTTGAAACAGAGTTATCTTCCAAGACGTTCTCTCCATGTTGAATAGTTCAATGCCACAAGTTCTAGCCATTTTCCCCATAATCTCGCAAAAGGACAAAATTCCTACAGCTAGAAATATTATTCCTAGATAAATCAATAAGTCTAGGCTACGAGATTTTTTCTATGGGGCGACACAAAGTGATCACATAAAATGTGGGAATTGGGATATGCTTTACCTAAGTGATACTTTTCATTATTGCAAGAAGACGTAGCTTGGAAGGGCACAACCAACTATGTCTAACTTATGGGTTTAAAATTATTGTTACTTTTTGCAAAAGAAACAGGTTGCACCTCCCTACAGATTTTTGGCAATTCATTGCTAATAATAAACTGGGTCAAAGGGGCCCAAAGATGTCACAGTCAATTTTTTCTACCACTATTGGAAGAAACTATTTGCCTAAGATATTAGTTTTGCATTTGCTCTATTTGTCATGTTTATAGGGGAGACAACTTGCTAGAAAATTCCTTATCTAAGAAGGGTGTTTGGATGGCACTAGGTGATTGCATAATCAGGGAATTAAATGATCATGGACATTACGATTTTTTTATAGACCCTTCATAGAATGGGGCTACAAAAAGCGCAAAATCGAAGCTAACGTTAGAATTCTCCTCCACAATCTGAAAGTGTTGTGTGGGCTATCAAGTCGAATGGACAACTCCCTTAGTAGGGGTGCAGCGAGATATGGAATTTTTTGGAAATATATATTTAATTCTCTTGCAGAGCATATATAAATGGCACACTAATGTATTTATGTACAACAAAAGATATGAAATTGATTGTTTTTTTCATCCTTTCTATATAGATGTGACGTATAATCACATTATTTTTGGGTGATTGTTTGATATATGAATGCATACATCAATATGCATCCGCAAAATGTATTTTTGTATCAGTCACTAATGAAATGAAATTACGATTTTTTTCCAAGGAAAAAAATAAACAAAGTTGTGTGGCATGTAAAAGTTGGCCCACATGATGATGGATGTTAAAAAAAATATAAAAATTGAAAATATTTTCCCTCGCTAGCTTTTTCTTATAAGCTCACTTTTACAAATAAATTACTTTATTAAGTAACCTAATTTTCTAAAACAAGTGAGTCACTCTTACAATGAAGTTAACTTTATAAATCAGAGTTGCATGTAAAAAATATTAAAGTTATTTTATAGTTATTCACTTTTATAATACAAATTAAATACACTTTACAATAAAGTTATGAAATAACTTAGGCTTGCATAAAAAATTTCAAAAAGTCGTTTAAAAAAAGATTTGAACTCAATACCTCTTACTAAAGAAAGTAACTTTTAACCAAGTAAGTTAGTGCAAAAAACATAACAATAAGAATGGAGGGGGGTGCATGTTGTTGTTGTTCGAGCATGGCCTCAAAGTGCATTCTTTCCAAACAAAAAGTTACTCATTCAAAAACAAACGATAGTTTTAAAAGAAATTCCAAAACTGAAAAACAATGGGGATAGATCTCAATTGGCTTACCCAAAAAATACAAGTTTTCTCGTTCTTTTTTATTAACTTGAGGATCCTTTTCACATTTTGATATAAAGCAACTTGAAGGAATGTGTTTTGGGTGACCTTCAAACTTAGCATTCTAAATGCATAAAGAATCCCAATGGCTCTAGTTTAATAGAGAACGCATCTCATGATGGATTCAAAGGATTAGTTAATTTATTCCAATCTATTGAGTAGAAGAGAACAAGAGCATTCTGTTGGAAATCGAGAGGATTTGTAGATTAATTTAGATTTCCTTTGCCATAGTAATTGCTTGTGAATTTAGATGGATTCTTATTATTATTTTTATTCTGATTCTTTCATAAAACAGTTACCAAAACATGAACATGAAGATCACATAAACAAAATAACACAAGATATAGGCTCCAAGCCAGGGAAAAACCCCTTCAAGGGGAAAGCTCGGAAAAATATCTTCTTATAGAATCATATCAAACGAGATATCTAAGACCCATAACTAGATAAAACTTCCACCTCTAGATGCCAATTCAAGCCTTTCTTCTTTCCAACAACTCCACCAGCAAGAGGCCAGCAACAAGAGATGTACCAAGGTATAACTTCCACAAATTCTAGCTCAAAAATAAATCCTTTCTTTCATACTTCGACCCTCCACTTCTCTGCCCTCTTTGTTATTTTTTAGACCACAATCCATGAAGTGTATGTCTACAAATGAGCTTCATCTTCCCTCTATTTATATAGTTCAGAGGGGTACAAGTAGACATGTCCATTGGGGCAAAGCCGACTTGACATGTAGGCTGACTTGGCACCTAGAGGGATTTCTAACCCAAAATTACATATTTAAAATTATTTTTCCTTTTTCTTTACAACACGTCGAGATAGGAATTTGACTCTTTGACTCAAAAACATAGAAGCATGAAGAACATGCTTGTCAATAAAAAATAATAATAATAATTTTTCTTTTTCTTTTATTTTTCTTTTTACATAAAATACATAATGGTACAAATTATGAAGACCGAACTTAGTTACATTCTCCAAGACTCCCTCTTAACTAGGGTGGTATTCATAATTGTACACCTGGTACAAGGATAGTCTCAAGCTGAAATATTCCCATAAGAAGAGTGAGATTGATAAGCCATCCTTAAGAATCAACATCACAACCAACATTGTCAACATAGTAAGACATTTAACTGACAAGCTCTATTTATATTAGAGCATAATGTTGGGAGGCTTTATGTGAGACACTACACTACCTCTTAAGGCACATACCCCTTTTGAAAGTTCACTAGGTATGTCCTTTTAGGACTATTTTTTTTATGGATTTCCATTCCTCAAAGAATATCAGTCCTCTTCGACCACTCTTGTCTTGGATACCTATCCAATCCTCAAAGAGTGTTGGTCCACAAGATTACTTCCTATCTTGGATTTCCAATCCTCAAGGAGTATCAGTCTCATATGCTTACATAATCCTCCATGGCCTTCACTAGACATACGGATGTTAGTCCTGGCCTAGTGCATGACACATGAAGAAGAGAATACAAATATGATGTCCATTCATCACTCCTTCTCAACCAAAGAGGAGATCCCCATTCCCTCTTGATTAGGGAATAGATCCTTTGTCCTTCTTAAAAATGTAAGGAGACATCTTACTCCCTCTTAAGGATAGAGGAGATTCCTTACTTCCTTTCAATTGGGAAGTTATTTATCATGTCTTCATTAATACATCAAGTTCTAGTTCTTCATGTACATCTTCAAATAACTACATGGCTCTTCCTCTCCTTTGCATCTCATCATATTGAGCTTTTATCTTTCTAGAAATAATGGTGCCAGATTGTGATAGTATTCAAGCCATCATCCTTTCATATCACTTTCCTCTAGTCATCATCAACAAAGGCATTATATTGAGTCAATCGAGGTAGAGCTAATAATAGCTCCTTTTAATCATTAAAGTGATCTTCATTGTCACTGAAACATAAACATCAGGTTATCTTCTTGTACTGCTACCTTTAAATCCCAAGATGATGTAGACATCTTGACCACATAATCCTCCAAGGATTATCACAACCATCCATTCAATTCATGTATTCAATGAATTGAGTTCAAAACAAATAGTTGTAGAAGCATTTGTCTCAATTGCCATTATGAATTTATACAACATTTTTTTAGGTATAAAAACCATGTACCAACCAAATAACCAATACCAAAAAATCAATACCATAATTACCTCAACATGATGGCCTTTTGTCAAGATATTAGATTATGTTTACTTGGTTCCTTTGAAATCAACATCCTTCCGCATATTGTGCAAAAATCTTTCACCATGCTTTTTACTTTTTAATCAAAGTGCCATGGAATGAACTAATCAACAAGCTACAATATCTTCTTCCTTGGAGTTGTCATTTTCAACTCTCCTTCTTTCTTCAGGAGACCATATTTAATGTTGATTAATATCATCAAACGAACTCTCCTTCCAGCCTCTTCACATGCTTTTGTAATATGTCCTACTAGGTATCTAAGTCATATCCCAAGCATATCAGTAAGATCATAGTTGTCAAATTATAATAGCTTCTTAGACAAGGTGTCAAATTCTACTATTTGCTGCCTCTGAAATCAACATTATGCTTTATCTTCATATTGCAACAATATCTTACTTCATCTTTCAATCCTCAATGTGTTTTTGGAATGAAACCATTAGCTGGAAACTTCAACATCATGTCCATCAGGGTTCTTACATTTCCCTCTTTCCATCATGCTCAATATTTTCAAGGAATCATCAACAAACATGAGTGCGACTTTGCTTTGTTTCCTCATCTTGCTTCCATAATTTTGTGCCTACAATTCCAGCAAGTACAATCAAGCAAAATATACAAAGGCAAAAATAAAATGATGTCATTTATGTCAACCTAGGGTTTCCATGGTTTCTAAGATGGTGTACTTCTAGGGTTCTAGTTACAAATTATATATTTCCTTATCTAACCCTTGATAGGGTTTTTACTTTCAACGAAAACATTAGCCCTAGGGTTTGATTTCAAGTCCTAGGTTTTACCCAATCCAACCACATATCATATATTACCCTTTCAAAAATTAAATTTACAAAACCTAGATGTCAAGAGCTAGGGTTTCTATAGAGGGAACAACCAATTAAGATTAAGGTTTTTGCTTCTAATATTAATTCATTCTAGGGTTCAATATCAACCATCTTCAAGATTTTGAGTCTTTACAAATCCCACATACCGTAAATACAAAAAATATCAATTTTTAAGCCCTTATCAAATTTTAAGCCCTAACAAAGTCATGAAGACCTATCACAAAAGGGTCTGCAAAAACATGGAGCAAAACCCTAATTGTGGACATACCACTCATGCAAAGATTATAATTATCATAACATCACTACGTATGATACCTACCTCATATTATCTTTACATGACTTTCAAGATTATTCGGAGCTCCTTCAATGAGTATTTTATCAAGCATTTTGTCCTTCACTTCTTGTCACGGCTTTATGCTACAATATGCCGTTTTCATGCTTCCGAAGCATTACAAGATTGTAACTGTAATTATATATATTATTGTCACGCCGTACAATATTGTCATGGTTATTGGAACGTTACTTGTGCGATTGTCATACTCCATATATCACCGTCCATGCAGATAATAGCCATCATCCACTCACGAATATTATACAAGTCTCAAAGCTACATAAAATACGTATGCGATGTCCAGGTAGTCAGCTTTTACACAATGACTGTATAGGTCAATTATATGAATACCACTTGCCAAGTCATTGCTCCAAATCTCATGATTAACCAAAGTCCTATGGTCAAGGTTTGAGCCATCCGGAGTAAAGTAACAATACCTAGAGTAAGTGTTATGTCAATGAATCAAATGTTATTCACAACCGTAATATATTCGAGTCACTGTTTAAACTTTAAACCACGGAATGATGTATACACAAAGTGCGATTCACTATGCAATGTCAAACAAATGTGAACGACGCCACCTTTCAGAACTAAACCAACCGCTGGCATTCTTTAGAACGATGTCAAATGATCCATGGGTGTCCAACACAGTTGTATAGTAAGCCGAGAGAAATATGATTGTCACTCAGTAATAACTAGGCTTCTCCGATCTCGTGTTTCCAGTACGCTCTGATTCCATTGTCATGAACCACAAAGTATCGCACCGCCACAAAAAAAAATTGCAACCCATTATAATACGATGCGATGTCACAGATATACATCTAGTCACAGAGAATAATTTCATAACATGCAAATTATCATTCAGCCTCCAACGAGTCAAGGAGCAGTATCAACGAATTATATAGAAGGCATGTGAGCGTGACACAGATGCGATTTTGCAGTGCGCATCACTGAAATTGTACAGAGAAATAGTAATGCGAGCCCTTCCAATAGAACAATTCATAACTTAATGTGTTCTTCCATAGAGACAACAGAGTGCATGCTTCCATAGAGACAACAATTTATGCGAGCCAGGAGTAAGCCACTTGTATAGGCCACGGAGTAATGCAAGCTAAACGAATCCCAAACAAAGCAGTAGAACCACGAATCACAGAACCACACAGGAATATGCCCAGAATTTCTTCTGGTTTATCAAAGAGAGAACTTTCAAGGACTTCGATCCAGAAGCCAACCGCATGTGATCTCCAAGCCTCCAACTTAAAGTCACCGTAGCTCTGAAACCATGCTGGAATTGGGGAGGTTTTGTAAATTAATTTAGATTTCCTTTCTCATAGTAATTGCCTGTGAATTTAGATGGATTTTTATTAATGTGTTATTATGATTTTTTCATACAATTACTATTACCATAACATTAACATCAAGGAAACAAAATAATGGCTTCAAGCTGATGTAAAGCTCTCCAAGGAGAAACCCGGGAAAACTCTCTTAAGATCAAATGAGATATCCAAGACCCATAACCACAGAAAACTTCCACATCTAGATGCCAAGTCAAGTCTTTCTTCTTTCTAGCAGCTCCATCAACAAGAGACTAGCAACAAGATATGTACAAGGAAGAACTTCCACAAATTCTAGCTTAAGAAGAAATCCTTTCATACCACAATTCATTAAATGTGTGTACAAATGAGCTCCATCTTCCCTCTATTTATATAGTTCATAGGGGTCCCAATAGACATTGCCATTGGGGCTAGGCTGACTTGAAATGCAAGTTGTCAAATTTTTGTAAGCTTTTATGGTGGGTTTTTCCAGTCTAATTTCTCTAAATCCCGGAGGAATTTATTGAAATCACAAGTTTGATGGGTAACCCGGAATTTATTGAAATCACAAGTTTGATGGGTAACCCTAGGTTTTTCAAGGTGCTGAATTTAGTTTAAATAACACAAATCAAGATTTCACCTCAAATTTTTTCGCCAGATTTCTCGAAAGTCCAAAAATCGCACTTAACACCTAAAGGAGTTTCTGACCCAAAATTACATATTTATAAATCTTTTTCCTTTTTCTTTACAACACATCCAAAAAGGTCTTTTACTCGAAAACCTAGAAGCTTGAAGAACATAATTGTCTATAAAAAATTATAATAATATTTTCTTTTCTTTTCTTTTGATTTTTACATAAAATACATAATGGTACAAATTATGAAGACTGAACTAAGTTACATTTCCTAACACATTTGAACAAAAAAATCATCGAACAACCAATTAATTCCCAACAAAAAATCATAAAACCCATTTCAAAAATCAAAGGAAAAAACTTATGAAGCAAAGTGAAAAACAAGTAGTTGAAAATTCAAGATGAAGAGGTTGGGTTGAGTGGTAGCGAGGGATTCCCTTAACTAAGGCCTTACGGCTTGTTGAGGCCTCAACACATCTTCTCTTTCCTCATTAAAATCACCTAAATTAGTCCTCAAACCCAAAGGTTCTTCACATCCCTCAGTGTTGACAAAGACCAAACTATGTCTAGTTCAATGTATTCCTCCTCAAATGATTTCTTCTATGATTTTTTCTAAAATTTCTTCACATCCCTCATTATTGACAAAGACCAAACTATTTCTAGCTCAATGTCTTCCTTCTTTGTAAATGATTTCTTCTGTGATTTTCTTTTGTAGGTTTTAACCATGTAAAATTAATTGCTAAAAATATATTCAAAACAAAACAAAACAAAATGCAATGGCAAATGCACACTAACATAGATTTGATATTGAAAACTCAAACCGAGAGAACCAAAAATATTTTTCAATATATTCATCATTATAGTATTACAATACACAATATATATTCTACAACATCCCTAAACCACCAATCAATTTACTATGGATTCGAATACAACCGTAGACCCTTCACCGAAACTACCAAACCATGGGCTAAAACACCATGCACCATAAAACCGCTAAAAGCAAAAACACTCTCAAAAACCGCAAAAGACAAATGCAACAAAATATCAACAAAAAAATTAAGTAACATTGCCCCAACACCCTCTTAATAGTAGGGGCTTCACCCCCCAATAACACCAGCCCACCCTCTCAACTACACCCAACACAACATACAACATGTGGCTATGGTCATGCAAGGAATATAACACATACCTATCATTTTTATCTTTTGTAGCATGATCTCAAGTTTTTCTTTCAACCATCCTTCTAATTCATGTTCCTATCTCTTTCATCTTGTCATTTTATGGTCTTTCATAGAGCCATCTCTGTTTTCCCATCCCATCAAACACCATAGGTGAAAGTATTTTCTCGAAGTAAAATTAGAAAAGGCGCCAGAGACGCATCCTGATGTCCAACTTGCTTTGCTTACCTTATACTTTTTTTTATCAACTATGCCCACTTCTTGCAAAGACACATCTACAACTTTGGTGGTTTTCAACCTTGATATTTTCAATATTTTCCCTCTACATTGCTATCAACAAATGACTTGTCCTCTATCCAAATAGAAATCAAGAGTATGTATTTCCAATGTCAGTGTCCTTTGCATTCACTTCCATCCTCTATATCTCACACTATCGTCAATCTTCTTAAGTTCCACTTTTGTTGTCCTTGTCATAATTGCAATAAGATGAAATGAGGGATTGGCACCAAAATAATAAGAGAAAAATGTCCAAATGACAAATATATCTTACTCTAAATAACATATCAACATATCAATAGAGTCATTTGGAAGAGTATTCTATCGTTGATGCTCAACTTTCTCCATGACATGACAATTCCAACTCAAGTTAGCATGAAAAAAAATGTTCGAACACCTAATTTTAAGTGGATACCACTCTTGAATGGGGATTATCTAGTTAGTATCCATTCTCAAAGTCACGTCCTACTTGAATCCTTCATGATATCTTTACCCCTAATTCAATAGTTTACCCAACTCACTCCAACCAGAAAAATTATCTAGGACTTAACCTCTAACTTTGTCCACTATACCCAACCCCTCTTATGAAGAAAGGAAATGCCTTGGATAATCCATAATTGAAGGACTCAGAGTCCACATAGTTCATGAGCACAAATCTACAAAAATCAACAATTGCTTCTTTGTAAATTATGTTTCTGAAATGGGGGGTTGAGTTAGTTTTGTTAATTATGTTGCCAAAGCCAATGCTCTTCAATCAATCTAGTGAACTTGATTTAATTTGGCTCAAAAACTCTATTGGTTTGTTGCATTGACAAATTGATGGAACTTTGTTTATTACAGTTCTATTGTTGATTCAAACAAATTATAATAAGAGGCATGGTTGTAGTGTTGATGGTTCAATACGAATCTTTTTAGCAGGTAAGACTAGCATTTGCACCGGGAGGTGCAAAGAACCGCCGATAATTTGAGGTGGGTTTTTTAAGGAAGGAGAGAGCCATTGTAAACCGAGTAGTGTCGTTGAAAAAGTGTTGGACGACTTGGCAACATTGAGAAAACCATTCTAATGTTCACAAAGAAATGAACCACGAATCAACCAAGATGAATAGAACTAAATAAGGAGATAATAGCATGGAAATAATTTTGTTCTCATCTGGAAGCGCCCTTCCAAGTAGCACATTAGCAGGTTGTTGTTTTTGAATTGGCAAACAATAGTATTAGAATGTTGTTTGAAGTGTTTGTTCGAAAATAGGAAAAGTACAATGGATTTTGCAATCCCCGTGAGTGTGTTTGTCATTGACACGTAAAATTATGGAAGTCTATAAGAATTGCTTAAATATTTTGATTATGGCTCCCATGATACTAAGGAATCCTCGAAGATCAACATTGTAGGAGTTGGATGTCACAGCAACAAAAAAAGAAACTAGTACTTTCTGCCAATTCATTGGAAAAAAACATGAGAAATGACAATGCCATACAATGTGATGGGAAAAATGAAGTGAGAATTGTGCTATACAACCTTAAGGCTTCATTTGAGAATTCTAAATTGGTTAGAATGCATTTAATCACTTTAAATATGACACCAATTATGTGTCTAATATTCAAACAATTTAGAACGTTTGATTGAAGTAACACACGTGCTATGTATTGCATTTAAGATGTTATATTAGATTGAGAAAATGACCATATATATACATGTGCTAGAAGAAAAACCAAATAAATCTATTAAATAATCTAGAAGGTTCAGTGAATCCTCCAAGGAGAAGAAGAAGCAAACATAATGAAAACACCCTAGGTATATATGAAAAAATGATTAGCAAAGTAGGAATTGATTTTCAAACCCTTATGGTTTATTGTTGAAAAAGAATAGAAGCAGCAATACAACTGGTGTGGGCATGAACTTGCACCCGAAGAGCATCCATATATATGACAATGAAGATTCCAAGCATTTGCAACAAGAATTGCATTATTTAGACGAAGGTTAGAAATAGAGATGAACATAATAGTTTGTTTGCAAGTATGGAAAAAAATTATGGGGATATAATAAGTAACCTATTTACTTAGCTTGGAAAGTTGGTTACAAAGAATGATATTTTTTTTATTGGATTCCCATATATTGGTACATTCTCAATTGGGGCAAGCATGTTTGGTAACAACATTGTTGTATTGGATGGAGTGTTGTAAAAAATACATAGGCATTGCTTCTATGAAGCTGAGGGTTAACAATGAACGACATTGAAGCAATTGATTTTTTTCTAAGTGTTTCATTGAGTGGGCCATGACCTTTTTGGCATTGCTAATCCAACCATTAGTGTCGAGGGTACCATATATAATGGTGTGAGGCGATTTTTTTTTGTAGTGTAGTCACACGAAAAGGAACAAGACACAAGCTACTGAAACAATACTAAACAGAAGTAGAAGAGTGCACTTTCAAGTTACATAATCACGTGAGTCAGCTTAAGAAGTGGGAAAGAAACCATATATAATTTTAATGTGTTATTTTTGTTTAGCGTCAAATTGAGAACATATTAATATATTTTTTTATCATTTGTTAGAGCATGTATAAGATGAAATGTGAAGAATTTCAATGTTGGTTTTCTTTTCCATATAAAGTTGCAGACTATAATTGTTGGCTATCTATGACATGAAAAGGAGACAAACATATTCTATTTAAGAATGGAAAATTTTTTTGGGAAATAGACAAGGAAATAGGAAAGTAGGTAGTACGAATGCGATGCAAGTATGGTACTATTCTATAAGAGTCAATGTAGAGTGAGTAAAATTTGACGAAAAACATGTATTGTGTGCTATACAAGTAGAAGTATGTAGCAGAGTGTTGGAAAAAGTTGTAAGACCTTCAATCAAAGTGCATGTTGATTGAAATTGTTTGTTCATGTAGGGCGAATGGCTAGTCGTAAATACAAGGTGATGTGTGGCATCTACAACACCACTTGACATCTATACTTGGGACGCGATCAAGGTAATATATGTGAATTTGTTTGTTCGCATCCCTTTCTTGTACATGGATGAGTACATGCATGAAATCTTTAATCCTTTTAAGAAATTGGAGAGTCGGGCGTAGTCAGTACAGTGGTACAGAACGAGAACGTAGGAACCAGGTCTGTATATCCAAGAGAGAAGCTTCTTTCTCATGTATCTGATGGCAAAAAGTGTAGAGCTAAGAAAGAGTTTGTGGATCCATCTGTTTCTGCAAAAAAGGGGAAAGTGTGTAAGTGAACATGTATAAATTCATTAATTGAAAGGGAAGCATAGAAGGGAAAAGTATGAAAAACATTTTGAAATTATAAGTATAGTAGAAATAGAATATATTTTAAAAACTTACATATTTGAAGGTGTTAACTTGAGAGAATAGCTGAAACATTTGCAAGTGGAATGCAAAGGAAGGAAAGTAACAAAAAAGAGAAGGCCTTCAAGTAGGCAAATTCATGGATATGGAGGCAAGAAATTCTTCTTCTTTTTTCCTGTGAAGGACATACAGATTTTCTTGCATGTGTGCATAGCGGGTGAAGGAGAAAGCTGGAGAGATGCAAAGATCATTCAACGATCTAACTCTAGAGATGGTTGTGAATGTAAGCCCTTGTCGATCAATATTTCCAATGTTGATTGTTGCCTTTTGTAGTGTCATGCCTTGTGATTTATGGATTGTTAGGGCCCATGCCATGCACAGGGGCAGTTGTCTCTGAGATCCCCTTGTTATGGGGGAGATGGGCACACATTTTAGATTTGAGCTATCCCATGCTGGACCTTTGTAGTGCATGAAAGTGACAATAACAAATGAGGGGAGTTCTGGAGGGAGAGAACCAGTTGTGTAATGAATAGTGACAACTTTCCCAAGAGAACCATTCACAAGGCCTACTTCAACCCACAAGTTGCTTGTTAGAATGACATGTTGACCAATGCAGAGAAGCACTTGTGCAGCAAGTTGTTCATCTTCATGGTTGGAGGATGGCATTTGTTTTCTTTGCTCAGCAGCACAATGTGCAATAGGCAGGTTCAATTTCTTCAGCATGTTTTTATTGTGGAGCGCAACAGCTTCATTAGTTGCATAGAGGTGCATAGAATCGGTGAATGTTGTCATCTCGTCTTCTGGAAGGTTGGATTTTGAGCGCGTCATTAGAAGGTTCCAATCATCCAATGTGGGGGTTGCATTGTGAAGGTTGGAAAGGAGTTGACAGAATAAAACTTGTGGAGGATCTGCACCTTGTTGGTGGAAAATTGTGGAAAGCATAACAACAGTATCGAAGCTCCACCAAAGAGCATTGCCACAGGACATGCCTACATACATTGGTGTATCTTTAACAGGTGGAAATTGGGCAAGGTCCCCAATGAGGATTATAGATTGGCCACCAAATGGAGTGTTTCTATTGGATGGGAAGGCCTCTCATAAATGTTCATCAATTTGAGCAAGCATTTTAGGACCAAGGAAGCTCATTTCATCAATGAGAATGTATTTGACATGACAGATTTGTTCTTGATGGTTTAGGAGGGATTGACCTTCTAGAGGGTGCATAGAGGAGATGGATGTGGAGGCCAAAGTGTATGGTCATAGCATTGATATGGAATTCAGTAACACCGGTCGGAGCAAGTAAGAGCAGTGGGTTTCTCCCATTAACAGAGTTGGATAGGAAGGCATTTTTGAGGCAATCAATTAGGAAATATTTTCCAGTGCCAGTAGTGCCTTGGATGAGCATCCTTAATGGTGTGGTGGAACCACTATTGGAGAAGTGGGAAAAAATGATATTGAATGCCATGAGTTGGCTTGGGGACAAGGAGGAAAGGGAATGTGGATTTGGAGAGGGAATTTGGTGGAGTGTTGTGGAAGAGCGGTTGAATTCTATGAAGGAAATGGTTGTTTCTTGCAAGTGTGAAGGGATAAGAGAGTGGTCCCAATTATGGTTTGCATCGAAGTCACGATGGACAAGCATGTCAAGCATGTCAAGCTCATCAAGGAGGATGTTGTTACCTGGGTGGATTTGAGAGAGGAATTTCCATTCTTCCATGTCTATGGTGGGGGGGTGGGGGTGCATTGCATCAGGGGAGGGATCATCAGAGTCAGACATGGGTGGTTCTAAAGGAGCTTGGTGAACATGCCATGCTTGATACGTGTTGGCAATTTGCTCCCAATGAGAAACAATTGCCTCGTTGGTTTCCCCAATGTCGAAAGGCAATCTACGAAAAGGGAAGTACAAGAGTAGTTCACTCTAGAAAAAGTCTACATAGGATGTTGAATCTTTATCTGGGACTGCAGCATACCGAGGAACGACGCGCACAACTTTGGGAGGGAAAATGCGCTTCTAGGGCGATGTTTCAGGCAGGCGGAGAATGACCAGTCTCGTGTGACTTCAATAAGTGGCAATGACTCTAATGAATGAGGTCTTTGCATGTATGAGGTGATGAAGGGTGTTGATGGAAGATGGGCATCCAAGTTGTTTGAAACACGTCGGAAAATATTTTGTTTAACATTGAGGGAGAGAAAAGAACGACTGCATTGGGTAAGCAGGAGTTTTTGGAGCATATGACATGTTTCTTGTGCACCATGTTGGGTGTGGAGCCTGATTATCTTCTATATTCAAAGGTATCGCCACATAGGACCCCAGTTCGAAATGGGGGCGGCAACGCCGCCCGTAAAATATTCGCTGCAGGGGGGGGCGGGGGCTTGCGGGGGCAGCGCCGCCGAAGCTAAAAACAACTGTAAAAATTGCCTTGTAAAAGTATAGTAATTTCTAGTCAATCTGGGCCGTTCATTAGGCAGATGATCTGACGGTAGAACTTATGTTTAGTTTAGGGTTTTTTGCCCTAGAAGGCAACCCCTCTCTTTGTATGAGGGTATTGTATTTGAGGCTATGTGATAGATGTGTATTCTGTGAGCGAGAAACAGAGAGGTGAGACTGTGAGAGAAAACAGAGGATATTACAACAGATTTGTTGTAGGTTGTGTCTCTTCATTTTGCTGGATAATAGAAAGGAAGGACTAGCTGTTCAGGGTGGATGTATCCCAAACTGGGTGAACCACGTATATCTCTGTCTCTCTTGTTTTGTGCGTTTTCTGTGTTTATATTTCTGCAATATTTTATGTGTTCCATTGCTCCGTAATATATAATTTTCTAACAACTGGTATGTAGTGGTTCCAGCTAGGGTACTAGACTGGACTCTATATTTAATATCGACCGAGGTGCGTAAGCTTAGAGGCGTGGTCTAAAATATATAGACATAAAGAATTACCGCCCAGGTGATTATGAGGTAGATTGCAAGGCTTCTTTACGGAAGACCGTTATATGCAGCCTATCCTTCACACACCTAGATTACCCTACTGATATATTTGACTACAATGCTGGTTATGAGATGCATCTATCAAGGCAAACTATGAATCTAAGTATTGTGTATGACTGTGGCAATGATTCTAACCTCCTTACAGAAGTATCACTCAGAAAACCTTTGCTTGGTAAACACACACAGCATGCAAGATATTTACACTATTAAACTATATAAAAAGAACATAAATAGACAGTGAAATGAAGTAGAGTTTATAAGCATGCATCTATAAATCACACAGAGACCGAGTCCCTTACAAGACTCTCGTTCCAGATCCTAGTGCTGACCATTCAACATAACCATAAACCCTTCATATGCGCACACCATATACATGTAATGAAATTCAAAGGATAAAGGAATCGAAAGCTTATATGACTGCAACCCGTATGCTATGTAAATCAACAGTTATGTAAATCGAAACTATGATGCAACCCATGTGATACATAAATCGAATCCAATACAACGCTGTGCAAACATATAAATCGAATCTAATACAACGCTGTGCACTAAAATATATATGTGAACTGAAATGTAACAAAACGAAGAGCAGTATACCAAACGAAGAACGCAGGGCCCGTCCGCGCCTAAGGGTATACTGACTACCACCGTTCAGCAATCAACCAATGCAAAAGGGTATACACACGTTGTGACTGTAAATGGTTCTGTGTATTAACTAAAACTCTGTTCTGAGAAAATGTTTCAACGATTGATTAACCTTCAAACATTGAACTAACTGTATTTACACACATGCGTACACACAACCATGTCATCGATACATTGAATGTACATAGTGCCGTTGCCGCGTTTATTACATAGCCTTTTCAAAATGTTTCCATACCATATGTTTCAAAAAGAACAAAAATCAAAATGAAAATAGAACGATGCTGTTGCTGCTTTTATGCACCAGAGTACCCTGCTTTGACTGAAGTTGACCGCATGCATAGGAGGCTCGATTTGGCTGGGTGAGAGGTGTTTGTCCATGCTTGGACATTCGGCTTTTCGCCCATGCCTTTCGTTCTCGCTCATCTGCTGCGCCACATGTCAAACGGTAAGCCCATTACAAGATGTGGGTACTTCCTGTAATCATGTCATCAAAAACCTCTAATTCTGGAACATAAAACCCCTAAATTAATTTCTATGCAATTTAATAACTATAGAACAATTAATAATCAATATTCAAGGATTTTGAGGGAAATATGATGAAAATGTATGGAGAAATGATATGTTTTTGGGAAGGAAAAAGGGTCTTAGGATGATACCAACATCTCTCCCTGACTTAAGGACTTAGCATGTCCTCATGCTACCCCAGAAGTACTCCCCTTGAACTCTGTGCCTGCATGGATCTCTGCTGCCTTGAGCAAGGTATCTACATTCTTCTTCACCTGGTGATCCTTCTGTCCCTTGAGTTCCTGCTTTAACTTTTTATATTTCTCCTTAAGAGCCTTCTTCTGATTGTACCACTTAGTGGCCCAGTTGGAAATCTCAGATTGCTCAGTCTCCAACTCACTGATTCTTTCTTTGAGCTTTTCATTTGTCTTCTGTGTTTCTTTGCTTTGTGCCCTGAGCATTTCATTTTCTCTTTTAATAACCTTTTCCAACATGTTAGCTTCCATGAGCTCTTCTTTCAATTCCTCAATTTGTTTTTCTAACTTCTTCTGTCTTTTGGTGGGAGGTGGTGAACATTTTTCTTGTTTGTTATGGCTTTCCACCTCTATGTCAACTTCTGGTGCTGGTGGTGAATGAGCACCACTTTCAACATCAATTTGTACAGGGGCATGAGATTCGAATTGGTCTTCTTGCAGCTGAGTTTTTGGTGTCCTCCTTGTTCTTCGGGAGTAGGTGGTAAAAATTTTGTCTTTCTCAGCCCTCTTGGCATCCTCTTTTTGCATGTTCCTGGTCCTTATGCTGCCCACAGGTTGAGGTGCTCTGCTGGCCTTGGACACTGGAATTTCCTCATCTATGTCCTTCATAAACCCAGAATCTTCTTGCACTTCTTCTTTTTCCTCCTCATCTCTGATTTGGTTGACAGTTAAGAATTCTTTCCATGGCTTCCCTCGCTTCTGCAACTCATGTTCAATGAGGATTTTAATCAGGCCAAAATGGTACAGGCTTTTATCCTCATTCCCTTTTTGTTTCTGGATAGTTTTGGCCATCTTTGTTAAACTTTGCAGCAGAAAATATGGCACACTGATTACACATTGTTTCTTTAAATGGAGGAGTAGCTTGATGTGATAGAGATAAACAATGCTGTATCTACCTTCACATGTTATAAACTTTTGGATAATGTAAACCATTTCATCCCAAGGATGAACTAACCAGCTTCTTGGAACTCCCTTTTTCCAGTTTACTGAGGAAACTCTAGACCTGGACATGAACTGTGTCCATGATTTCTCCTTGAATTGTTTAGTTTTAAAGTACTTTTCTCCCTCATGGCTGAGTCCAATTGCCTGAGCTATGGTATCCTCTGAGATTCTGAAGGAGAAGGTGCCTATTAGGGCCTTTTCTCCATTGAAGGTAAAGGCAAATTGTTTTGTGACTTCTTCATTACTCCCATGGAATTTTTCCAGAAAAGGTAACCACTGTGCTTCTTGAAGAATCTCAATGCAATCGTTATGGTATTGTGAGCTATCAAATGTACTGGGTTCGACCCTATTAGTCATGGTGATGGCAGAGGGTTATGCCTCGAACCCTTCTTTGTCTATGCTCTTTAAAATTTAAACACAGAAGTGTCAAGTTGGTTACCTGGCATATATCGCTTCCTTCAGTCTTCAATTTATGGTGCTTGGCTGGTCGATGTGACTGTGGTGGGAGTTAGAGACAGAATGGGGATGCTTCCCTTTTCGGCGCTCACCGGTTTCACTATGTAAACCGACCCCGAACAGTGATACTCTCCTCGGCGCTCCTTGTTCAGATTTTCACTTTGTAACCCCACTCAAATGATAACAATCTCCTCGGCGTTCCTTGCTTCACTCTTTTACTTTGTAACTCTACTCGAATGATAACAATCTCCTCGCGTTCCTTGCTTCAAACTTTCACTTTGTAAGTTATGGGAACCGAGGATGTGAAATACCCTGTACTCGCCTTATAATGCAATCATTCAAAAAAACAGAGTGTTGTACGCTTGTATGCATGTTAGCATAAGAACGCTGAGAGCGTACCCATAGTGCTGAGCTATAATGCTGGGTGGCGAGGTCATGATTCGGGTGTGTGCGGTGTAAAACATATAGGCCGCTTGTTATAATTTGACTGTATGGAGTGAAGAATATATATAGGCCGCTTCTATCTCATCCTTTATAATTTTTTTTAAAAACAAACACACACAGCTCACCACGTGCCCTTTTTAATTATACTCGGTCATGTAGAGAATGTTGGTATGCCTGGAGGGTATATGACATGGTGAATGTGTTGGTGATGGGTTTTAGGGATAGGTTGATGTAGGGAAATGATGAAATTTGGTGGGATAAGGGTGATGAGTGGATGTATGAAGATGTCCTTGAAATCAATTACAACAGCTTATAGTCACTAAAATTACATTAAAAACTAATCTAGGAAATTAAATGCCCAAGAACAGAAATACATTACTCTTTTGTTGATCATTTGACATGCTGAGTTGCTAATCCTTTTGACTGTTCTTTTTGACAGGTCCTCTGAGGGAGGTTGAATACACAGGTCCTTTGAGAAAAGTTTTAAAGATGTAACAGGTCCCTCTGAAAAATTGGAATGTACAGGTCCCTTTTTGAAGGCTGAAGATGCAATAGGTCCCTTAAGAAAATTTGAAGATACAGGTCCCTTGAGAAAACTGTAACAGGTCCCTTGGAAAAACTGAAGATGTTCATGCAGCTCTTTGTATTGTTACAGGTTCACTGAGCTTGCAGTTTGCTGGAGTGTTGGTGCCCAAATCTTTGTAAAAGCTTGGTGGAAGTCTGTTGAAGTAGCCTTTGATGCCAAGAAAAAAAAATTTAACAGGTCCCAACTGAATGTTTTAAACAGGTCCCTTACTGCTGGTTGGAATGTCTCAAACAGGTGTCAATTGCTGCTGGTGTTAGTAGCATAGATGTCTGATCAAAACAGGTCCCCCTGCAAACTATTTATAACCAGGTCCCTCTGAAAATCATGACAGAACAGCTTATTTGTTAAAGTCTAGAATGCTGGAAACAAGCTGCTGTTGAAAATTTACAGTGAAATATAGGATAAGAAATCTGAAGAATTTACAAGGGAGAGATAAAAGTAACAGAACAGATGTCTCCCTCTCCCCGACTGAAAGTTTGACTTGTCCTCAAGTCATGATGCAAATGAAACAATGAACAACAGAAATAGAATTCATACCCGCCAATAAATTGGTTTTCAGGTAGGAATTCGAGGTTAGAGTGTGCCAGATACTGGTTTTCACATCTAACCCATTATTATTTTTTATTTTTTTATTTTTTTTTAGTTTTTGTTTTATTTAGTTTTTATTTATTTATTTTTTCTTCTTGATTTTGAAATTGAAAGAAAAGGAAACTAAGGCAGTGATACTGCAGCTGAGGGCTGCAGTACCTCAACCTCTTCTTGCTGAGATAGTGTATTGAGAAAATCTTGCTTGCTGATGGGCTTGTTGTACAGCTTCAGGCGATGACCATTGACTGTAAAAGAATGACCTTTGCCATCAATAGTTTGGAGTTTTACTGAACCATTGTCATAAGCCTGAACAATTTCATAAGGGCCCATCCAATGGGTGGTGAACTTAGCTTTATGATCCTTGAATTTTGAATCAAAAAGCAGAGCCCAGTCACCTTCTTTGAAGTTCTTCTTCTTAATGTGTGAATCATGCCATTGCTTCCGGTGCTTTTGCATGAGGGTGGTGGTTTGTTCTGCTTGCTGCCTCATCTCATCCAGCTGGTTCAACTGCTGGATTCTCTCTTTTTGTGCTTGATCCAAATCAATTAGTAAATCTGCAGCTAATTTAAAAGTGTGAATTTGGAATTCAATAGGAAGCATGACATCCTTACCGTACACCAACTGGTATGGTGTAAATCCGGTGGTATCTTTCCAAGTAATCCGGTAAGCCCAGAGTGCCTCTTTGAGCTTTTCCTCCCAGTTTTTGTGGTTCATTGCAACAGTTTTGGTAATGATCCCCTCCAAGGTCTTGTTGGTGGATTCCACCTGCCCATTGGCCTGTGGATGGTAGGGGGTACTTTTCCTATGCTTTATCTGGTACTTGTCTGTGATGTCCTTCATGAGCTTTGAGGTGAATTGGGTACCTTGATCAGTGACAATTTCTCTTGGCACCCCATACCTCACAAAGATCTCCTCAAAAAGGAAATTGACTACTGTGTGTTCGGTTGCTCTTACCAGTGCTTTTGCTTCTGCCCACTTTGTGACATAATCAGTACACACTAAGATGTACTTCTTACCATTAGAGGCTGGGTTGATCGGTCCTATGAAGTCCAGAGCCCACTTATCAAATGGTTCTAAGTGAACTTGGGGCTGAAGGGGCATTTGATCGGTAGCTGTGGGTCTGCCCATCCTTTGGCAGTTGTCACAACTCTTTACATACTTCTTGGCATCCTTGAAAATGGATGGCCAATAGTATCCAAGAGTTAGAACTTTGAAGGCTGTCCGCTTCGCTGCAAAATGCCCACCACACGGTTCATCATGGCAAGATTTTAAAATGTCAATTACCTCATCATTTCGTACACATCTCCTAATGATCATATCAAAACCAGTGTAAAAGAGATCGCCATTGAGCCATGAATATCTAACACTTTGTTTGATCAGTCTTTTCCTTTCCTTTGCAGTGAAATGTGGAGGTGTCCTACCTGTAGACAAGTAATTAGCTAAATCAGCAAACCAAGGAGTTACTATGGAAATTGCGAATAAGTGCTCATCCGGAAAAGAGTCCTCAACAGGAACAATCTCACCTGGATTTTGCAGTCTAGAGAGGAAATCTGCCACCTGGTTTTCTTTGCCTGGTCTATCTAACACTGTGATGTTAAATTCCTGTAACAATAGTAACCATCTGGTAACTCTGCCACTAGTTATTGGTTTATTCATGAGATGTCGAATGGCAGAGTGATCAGTATGTACAAAGACTTCATAACCAGTTATGTAATGGCGAAATTTATTCACAGCATAAATGATGGCAAGTGTTTCCTTCTCTGTAACTGTATAGTTTAGCTCGGCAGGTGTGATATTTTTACTAATGAAATAAATTGCATATGTACAAGATTCTTCTTTTTGGCCTAAGCATGCACCTATGGCAGTGTCAGATGCATCGGTACAAATATGAAATGGTAAACTCCAATTAGGCCCTCTCAGGACTGGTGCAGTAGATAGTTTCTTCTTAAGTTGTTCAAATGCATGTTGGCAGTTCTCAGTCCAATTGAAAAATACATCTTTGGCTAGAAGTTTAAACAAAGGTAAGGCTATCTTGCTAAAATGTTCAATGAATCTGCGGTAATAGCTAGCATACCCAAGAAAACTTCTTACCTCTCTCTGGTTCTGTGGAATAGGCAAATCAGCAATAATCTGTATCTTGGCTGGGTCAACCTGGATGCCTTGAAAAGAGATATAATGGCCCAACACTATCCCTTCATTTAGCATCATGAAGCACTTTTCGTTGCTGAGGGACAGGTTAGCTTCAATACACCTTTTCAAAACTCTTTCTAGATTTTCTAATGCATGTTCAAAAGAATTGCCATATACTGAAAAATCATCCATATACACTTCAACACAATCATGAATCAAATCAGCAAAGATAGCTAACACAGCTCGCTGAAATGTAGCCGGAGCGTTACAAAGTCCAAATGGCAAAACATTGTAGGCATAGGTGCCCCAAGGACAGGTGAAGGTGGTTTTGTCCTGGTCTTCAGAGGCAATCCGTATCTGGTTGTAGCCACTGAAACCGTCAAGAAAGGAAAATGATGATTTGCCGGCTAGGGTATCTAACACTTGGTCAATGAATGGCAGTGGGAAGTAGTCTTTGAGCGTGGCTTTGTTTAGCTGTCTGTCGTCAACACAGATACGCCACTTGCCATTCTTCTTAGGCACAATAACCAATGGGGATACCCACTGACTGTCAGAAATAGGATATATAAAGTTGACTCTTAAAAGTTTTTGCAACTCCTCTCTGACAATGTCTTGGAGCATGGGGTTCATTCTTCTTTGTGGTTGCCTCACCGGTTTAATGGTGTTGTCAGTGTAAATGTGGTGAGTGCATGTGTCGGGGTGAATCCCATGCATGTCAGTGTAATCCCATGCAAAGGCTTTTTGGTACTTCGTCAAGAGTCTAATCAATTTTTCTTGTTGAGATAAGTCAAGGTGGTTGCCTATGTTCAAAGTTTTGCCTGGACTGATCTCTATGACTTGACTCTGTGCATTGGTAATGGATTGAACTGGAAAGATGTCATGAAATGTAGATTGTAAGGAATGGATAGTGCATGTTTCTTGAAAGTTTTGAGCTAGAAGTACATCTGCAGCATTATATTGTTCATTCCTCACATTTTCAGATATATCAGGCTGTGAGAGAAATAATTCTACCAAATCAGTATTGTCTTCATGGAAATCATAGATCTGGTCAATACTAAAAACAGATTGTACCTCCTCTTTGTCTTTAAATTTGTCATCAAGCCACAAGTTATGTGTCACTACAGGTGATTGTGCCGATGGATAGAGGGTGAGTTGTTTCCTTTCGGTCCCTCTAGAGATAATCATGTTACCTGATCGGCATCCAATAAATGCATCAGCAGTCGCTAACCATGGTCTGCCTAGAATGATAGGATGTCCTCCTAGATTGGATTTGGGTTGAAGGACTAGGAAATCCACCGGATACTCCCAAGAGTCCAGTGAAACAATGATATCTTCCAAAATCCCCTCAGGAATGACTTTGGACCTATCAGCTAGTTCAAGAACAATTGTGGTATGTTGCAAATTCACAAGCTGGAGTGTTCTCATAGTTTCAAGGGTCATGACATTGATTGCAGCTCCAAGATCTATCAAAGTGTTTGGGATCCGTATGTTGTTAATGATGGTGGTTACTTTTGGAATGCCTGGATCAACATACTTCTCCATGGAGATGGTATTGGTCATAAGGCCTGCTAAATTTCCTAAAACATGAATGGTCTGAGGATCAATCCTCCTTCTAGCAGGTTTCTTGAGACACATGTCTTTGATGGCTTTGGTGTAAATAGGAATGTCCTTTATAGCTTGCAGCAAAGGGATTTTTATGTAGACATTTTTAAGTTCATCCAAGACATCAAATTGTGGTGGAGGCAATGGTGGTTTTACTTGAACCAAACGGTCCGGAAAAGGTGGTTGCAGTGATTGCATCTGTTTGTCCTTGGTTTCACTGCTTGGTTTTGTTTGAGTGGTCATTTCATTTTCTTTTTCTAAGTTTTCTTCTTGCTGATATGTTATTAGAGAATCCTTCTGGAGCACCCTACCAGACCTCAGATTAATGTTTTGCAAAGGCAGTGTGGAGTAGGAGGTTCCTTCCTCTACATTATAAACTGGCCTCTCTGCTCTATTGTTTGGATTTGGGACAGTTTGAGCAGGTATTTGTGTGGGTCTGGGAGGTTGTGGGTTAGTTGGAAATTGAAGTTGTGGTACATTTATTTGTGGAGGAGCAGGTAAGGTCTGTTGAGAAGGTTGGGGCTGATAAACAACTGGCTGAGGGTGCTGCTGATATGACTGTGATTGTGATGGATATGGCTGTTGGTACTGCTGATATGGCTGTGAGTAAGGTGGGTATGATTGAGGATACTGATGGTAGGATTGGGAATACTGTTGAGATGGTCTCCATTGATTTTGTGATTGGTTTACATGCTGCCATGGCATAGGTATATTCCATGAGTTTTGTGCATACATCTGATCATTCATAGGAAATTGCATATTTTGATTAGGAAACATACCTTGGGGTGCTTGCCTTGGCTGCCATGGTCGCTTTGCACCCATGTAGTACACGTTCTCCATCTCTGTGTTGGCTGCCATGTTACAGTTCTGCACAATTTTAACTTTAGGACAGTTAAACATATCATGATTCTCAGTACAGAAAGCACATACTTGTATATTGTCTAGAGGACAGTCTTTTAATGCATGCTTCTTGCGACACTTGGGGCAGAAAATAGCCATTATATTGTCTTCTTCCTCTTGTTTCTTTTTGGCTTTTAAGGTATCAATTTGGTTTCCTAGAGTACTCAACAAATCTGTTTTGAACTCTTCTAAAAGATTACCAATTTCAACCTGGGTGACACTAGCAGAGGCAGTTTTTATGACCCTAGATGACAAGGTCCTCTTTCCCATTTTGGCTTTACTTCTTGAATATTTTTCACACAGTTCAGCTATTTCTTCAAAGGGTAGGGCAGAGATATCACCTTTGCCCATTAAGTTGAGATCATCCATGTATTCTTCCCTGATACCTTTCAAAAAGATTGTGCGGACTAGATCAGGAGGCATGGTTCGGTGTTTAGATTTTTGCAAGTTATAGACAAACCGTTCTAGATATTATTTTAAGGTTTCATCCTCCTGCTGACTCATTCTAAAGATGTCATCTTTAGAGTCTTTGGATCTGCAATAAGGCTGATATTTCCTCAGAAATATTCTCCTCATGCCATCCCAATCCACTATGGCATGCTCACCTAGCCCCATAAACCATTTCAAGGCTGTTGCCTTTAATGTGGCTGGAAACAATCTCAGTCTGTGAGCATCATCAGTATATCCATAAGTTCGACACACAATATCGAACTCGAATAAGAATGAGTCCGGATCCTCTGATGCCATTCCATAGAAATTGGGTAGCACGGATGGGGGTATATTTTTCATTTTGATCTCTTCATCCTCCTGTGGTTCTTGTATAGGGAATTTAAAAGTGGATTCCTCCTCCTCTTGATGGGGAACTGATCCAGATCCCTCCTCAGCCATTCTACTTGGTTTCTTAGTGTCTCTTGGTGGAAAAGAGAGAAAGGAAAATTGTTTGGTAATGGTGCTACTTTTCCCTTGTGTAGAAGAGTTAGGAAAGGGTGGATGTTGTGATTTATGTGCAAACAGAGTTTCCCTCTCAGCAAGAGTAATGTGCTGTCCTGAATAAAATTTCTCAGCTATTGTTTGAATATCCTCCTCAGTTGGTGTTGTTTTCCCTGGAGAGTCTGCTCCTGATGATGATGGGTTAGTGTTGAGATGGTGGGGGGTTCTCACAAATCTCCCTTGAGTGTCTCTAAGTCTAGGCATATATGAACATGATTCTAACTGTGTTTTTGGTTGTTTTTGTGTATTGAAATTTTTTTCTCTTTTTGTTTGAATTCTTTACGTACGCCTCCCCGGCAACGGCGCCAAAATGTAGTGGTTCCAGCTAGGGTACTAGACTGGACTCTATATTTAATATCGACCGAGGTGCGTAAGCTTAGAGGCGTGGTCTAAAATATATAGACATAAAGAATTACCGCCCAGGTGATTATGAGGTAGATTGCAAGGCTTCTTTACGGAAGACCGTTATATGCAGCCTATCCTTCACACACCTAGATTACCCTACTGATATATTTGACTACAATGCTGGTTATGAGATGCATCTATCAAGGCAAACTATGAATCTAAGTACTGTGTATGACTGTGGCAATGATTCTAACCTCCTTACAGAAGTATCACTCAGAAAACCTTTGCTTGGTAAACACACACAGCATGCAAGATATTTACACTATTAAACTATATAAAAAGAACATAAATAGACTGTGAAATGAAGCAGAGTTTATAAGCATGCATCTATAAATCACACAGAGACCGAGTCCCTTACAAGACTCTCGTTCCAGATCCTAGTGCTGACCATTCAACATAACCATAAACCCTTCATATGCGCACACCATATACATGTAATGAAATTCAAAGGATAAAGGAATCGAAAGCTTATATGACTGCAACCCGTATGCTATGTAAATCAACAGTTATGTAAATCGAAACTATGATGCAACCCATGTGATACATAAATCGAATCCAATACAACGTTGTGCAAACATATAAATCGAATCTAATACAACGCTGTGCAAATATATATATGTGAACTGAAATGTAACAAAACGAAGAGCAGTATACCAAACGAAGAACGCAGGGCCCGTCCGCGCCTAAGGGTATACTGACTACCACCGTTCAGCAATCAACCAATGCAAAAGGGTATACACATGTTGTGACTGTAAATGGTTCTGTGTATTAACTAAAACTCTGTTCTGAGAAAATGTTTCAACAATTGATTAACCTTCAAACATTGAACTAACTGTATTTACACACATGCGTACACACAGCCATGTCATCGATACATTGAATGTACATAGTGCTGTTGCCGCGTTTATTACATAGCCTTTTCAAAATGTTTCCATACCATATGTTTCAAAAAGAACAAAAATCAAAATGAAAATAGAACGATGTTGTTGCTGCTTTTATGTGCCAGAGTACCCTGCTTTGACTGAAGTTGACCGCATGCATAGGAGGCTCGATTTGGCTGGGTGAGAGGTGTTTGTCCATGCTTGGACATTCGGCTTTTCGCCCATGCCTTTCGTTCTCGCTCATCTGCTGCGCCACATGTCAAACGGTAAGCCCATTACAGGATGTGGGTACTTCCTGTAATCATGTCATCAAAAACCTCTAATTCTGGAACATAAAACCCCTAAATTAATTTCTATGCAATTTAATAACTATAGAACAATTAATAATCAATATTCAAGGATTTTGAGGGAAATATGATGAAAATGTATGGAGAAATGATATGTTTTTGGGAAGGAAAAAGGGTCTTAGGATGATACCAACATGGTATCAGAGCCGAAGGTCTATTTGGCTGATAAACTCGCAGGAAAGAAGGGTTCCTGGTTCGAGTGGGAGCAATGGCGGAAGATGGTAAGTTTAGGGTCGAGAAATTTAACGGCCAAAACTTCTCGCTGTGGAAGATGCAGATGGAAGATTATCTGTATCAGAAAGATCTATACCTACCATTGGGCGGAAAAACAAAGATGCCGACGGGTATGAAAGACGAAGAATGGAACCTTCTCGATAGAAAGGCACTCGGAACAATACGGTTGTGCCTTGCTGCGTCAGTCGCCTTCAACATTTCGAAGGAAACCACGACAGAGGGTTTGATGCAGACGTTGTCGAAACTATATGAAAAACCCTCGGCCTCAAATAAGGTATTTCTTATGAAACGGTTATTTAATATGAATATGTCGGAAGGTGGATCTGTTGCAAGCCATTTAAATGATTTTAATACAGTTACAAGTCAGTTAAGTTCTGTAGGGGTAAACTTTGATGATGAAGTTAGAGCTTTGCTATTCTTGTGCTCATTACCAGAAAGTTGGAATGGTTTAGTAATGGCCATTAGTAACTCCGTTTCTGGATCTAGTACTTTAAAGTTTGATGATGTTGTCGGTGCCATCCTTAGCGAGGAAATGCGACGGAAAAGCTCCGGTGAGACATCAGGAAATGCTTTGAGTGCAGAGTCTAGAGGAAGAAAAATGGAAAGAGGAAAGAGCTCAGGATATCACAGTAAATCAAGGAAAGGCAGATCCAAGTCCAGATCGAGGATAGTGTGCTGGAAATGTGGAAAGAAAGGACACCTAAAGAAAGACTGTAGATCTCGGAAGGGAAAAGAAGGAGATGCACAGCAAGAAAACAATCATGAAGCAAATGTGACAGGTGAAGTGTTACAAGATGCTTTGATTCTTTCTTTCGAAAATATTACTGATTCCTGGGTGGTAGATTCAGGGGCTTCATTCCATGCCACACCTGATAAGAAATACTTTCATGACTATGTTCAAGGAGATTTTGGACAAGTTCGTCTGGGTGATGATAAACCCTGTAAAATCGTTGGAATGGGTAAGGTTCTTGTAAAACAGCAGAATGGAAACCAATGGCTATTAAAGGAGGTAAGGCATGTTCCATATCTAAAGAAAAATCTGATTTCAACAGGGCAGTTAGGCGGTGAAGGTTGTGTGACAACTTTCACAAATAAAGCTTGGAAGGTCACCAAAGGAGCCCTGGTAATAGCAAAAGGCGAAAAGGTTGGTACATTGTATTTATGCAATGGTATTTCTAACTCTGTTAATGCTTTAACTTCCAAAGGAGCAGATGCAGCATTATGGCATCATAGGCTCGGACACATGAGTGAAAAGGGGATGAAGATTCTTCACTCAAGGAATTTGTTGCCGGGTTTGAAGAATGTTGATTTGGACTTCTGTGAGAACTGCATTTATGGAAAATAGAAGAGAGTCAGATTTCTCAGAGTTGGGAAAGAAAAGAAGAACGAAAAATTAGAGCTTGTGCATACAGATGTATGGGGACCTGCTCAGGTATCATCTCTCGGTGGCTCTCGTTATTATGTTACTTTTATTGATGATGCAACTAGAAAAACTTGGATTTATTATATTAAGAATAAATCTGATGTATTTGATACTTTCAAGAAATGGAAAGCTTTGGTTGAGATTGAGACAGGAAAGAAATTGAAGTGTCTTAGATCAGACAATGGAGGTGAATATTGTAGCAAAGAGTTTGATAGGTACTGTTCAAAGCATGGAATTCGCAGAGAGAAGACAGTTCCAAGAACACCACAAGAAAATGGTGTGTCAGAAAGGATGAACAGAACAATCATGGAGCGTGCAAGGTGCATGAGATTGCATGCAGGATTGCCTTTACAGTTTTGGGCAGATGCTGTAGATACTGTTGTTTATCTAATAAATAGAGGGCCTTCAAGTTCCTTGGATGGTGGTGTTCCAGAGGAAGCATGGACAGGTAAAAAGGTAAACTACTCTATTTTAAAGCCTTTTGGTTGTTAGGCCTTTGTCCATATTGATAAAGAAAATAGAACAAAGCTTGAGGAAAATTCAAAGAAATGTACCTTTATTGGATATGGTGTTAATGATTTTGGTTATCGCTTATATGATTATGAAAATCACAAAATCATTAGGAGCAGAGATGTAATATTCAATGAAAAGGTCTTGTATAAGAATCAGTTGCAAGAAAAGAAACAAGAAAAGGAAAACAAGGAATACGCAGTTCTTGATGAAATCACTGAAAAAGTAAAGGTGCCTGAAAATAATAATAATCAACAACCACAACAACAGCAACCACCACAACAACAACAGGCACCCCAAACACCTGAAAGTGGTGTTAGAAGATCTACCAGGATAAGTAGACCCCCTGAACGATATTCTCCTTCATTATATTATTTATTGTTGACTGATTCTGGTGAACCCGAATGTTATGAAGAAGCAATGCAGGTTGAAAGTAGGAAGAAGTGGGAGGTAGCCATGGAAGAAGAGATGGACTCCTTAATGCATAACCAGACTTGGGATTTAGTCAGGTTGCCTGCAGGAAAAACTACATTGAAGAATAAATGGGTTTACAGGCTGAAGGAAGAAGATGGAGGAAAACAAAGGTATAAAGCTAGACTTGTGGTGAAGGGGTTTGCACAGAAGAAAGGTATTGATTTTGATGAAATATTTTCTCCTGTTGTTAAAATGACTTCAATCAGAACTATTTTAAGTCTTGTAGCAGCTGAAGATTTGCATCTTGAGCAGTTAGATGTAAAGACAACCTTTCTCCATGGGGATTTGGAGGAAGAGATATATATGCAGCAGCCACAAGGATATGAGGTGAAAGGGAAGGAGAAACTAGTGTGCAGGTTGAAGAAGAGCTTGTATGGCTTAAAACAAGCTCCAAGGCAGTGGTATCTAAAATTTGACAAGTTTATGTCTGAACAAGGTTATACTAGATGTCACTCTGATCATTGTGTTTATTTAAAAAAGAAAAATGATGGCAGCTATATTATATTGTTATTGTATGTAGATGACATGCTCGTTGCAGGATCTAACATGCAGGAAATAAATGTGCTCAAAAGAAAATTGGCAAATTCATTTGCAATGAAGGATTTGGGAGCTGCAAAACAAATCCTTGGTATGAGAATAACTAGAGACAGGAAAAATCGTAAATTAACATTGTCTCAGAATGAGTACATACAAAAGGTGTCGAAAAGATTTAACATGCACAATGCGAAACCAGTTAGTACACCTTTTTCTAGCCATTTCAAACTTAGCAAGGAAATGTGCCCAAAGACCCAAGAAGACATGGATTATATGTCTAAAGTTCCATATGCATCAGCAGTTGGAAGCTTAATGTATGCAATGGTCTGCACAAGGCCTGATATTGCACATGCAGTGGGAGTTGTAAGCAGGTACATGAACAATCCAGGAAAGGAACATTGGATGGCAGTGAAATGGATTCTCAGATATTTGAAAGGTACCACAAATCAAGCATTATGCTTTGGTGGTTCAAACATCTGCCTACAAGGATATGTTGATGCAGATATGGCAGGTGACAGAGATAACAGGAGGAGCACTACAGGATATGTATTTACTATTGGAGGAACAGCTGTCAGTTGGGTTTCAAAAATCCAAAGTGTTGTTGCACTTTCAACAACAGAAGCAGAGTATGTTGCTGCTACAGAGGCTAGTAAAGAAATGATTTGGTTACAAAGGTTTATGGGTGAATTAGGTAAGGAGCATGATATGGGCACGTTATACAGTGATAGCCAAAGTGCCATTCATCTTGCAAAGAACTCAGCATTTCATTCCAGGACTAAACACATACAGCTCAAGTACCATTTCATACGATCAGTGTTGGAAGATGGAGAGTTGAAGCTGGAAAAGATACACACTAGCCAGAATCCTGCAGATATGCTAACAAAAGTTGTAACCAGGGAGAAACTGAGAATATGCTCAGTTTCAGTTGGTCTTCAAGGATGACGATGAAGATGAGAAACAGCCAGGTCCAAAGAGGAGTCATTGTCCAGCAAATGGAGCAGCGGTGGAGTTGCTACAATCAGTCTCCAAGTGGGAGATTGTTGGGTGTGGAGCCTGATTATCTTCTATATTCAAAGATATCGCCACATAGGAACCCAGTTCGAAATTTCCCGTAAAATATTCGCTGCAGGGGGGGTCCAGGGGGGGTCCAGGGGGGGCGGGCCCCCCCCCTGGCGGGGGGTTTCAGGGGCAGCGCCCCCGAAGCTAAAAACAGCTGTAAAATTGCCTTGTAAAAGTATAGTAATTTCTAGTCAATCTGGGCCATTCATTAGGCGGATGATCTGACGATAGAACTTATGTTTAGTTTAGGGTTTTTTGCCCTAGAAGGCAACCCCTCTCTTTGTATGAGGGTATTGTATTTGAGGCTGTGTGATAGATGTGTATTCTGTGAGCGAGAAACAGAGAGGTGAGACTGTGAGAGAAAACAGAGGATATTACAGCGGATTTGTTGTAGGTTGTGTCTCTTCATTTTGCTGGATAATAGAAAGGAAGGACTGGCTGTTCGGGGTGGACATAGCCCAAACTGGGTGAACCACGTATATCTGTGTCTCTCTTGTTTTGTGCGTTTTCTGTGTTTATATTTTGCAATATTTTATGTGTTCCATTGCTCCGTAATATATAATTTTCTAACACACCAATGTTCCTATCAGCAACAAGTTCGGTCATGAGTTTGTGGATGACAAACATAGTACACACGTTGGGGGGGGGGGGGAACTTTGTGAAATTCATGCAAGCATTTGGTGGTAACTTTCAGATTTTGCCTCTACTTTCGCCGCATACTTTGCAATGTAGTTCAATACAGCATGGCGCGACAAAACCAGTTGGAAGTCAATGTTGGCCCTCCAAATTGCAAGCATATGAGAGTTGTGCACATTTAGCTTGTCGTCATTTCTAGCAGGAGTGTATGTTTTCCGCCCGGAAGCATCGATTTGGAGAGAAGAAGTTGCACACAATTCCCAAGGGGCTCCATAGCGGCAAGAAAGAGTTTTATTTTTTTTGTGAAGACATGTAGAGGAATGACAAGTTGTGTGCCTTTGGACATAGTTCACAAGTTCCTCGTAGTCTTGGAGTTCATTTGATGCAAATATCTCATTTGTCGCAAGGAGGCAGGGATCATGTATAAATGAGTGATGCAGGCTAGGAGTCCTGTTCTGGAGAGGTCAAGGGTTACAAGCGGTGATGTAGGTATCAAAAAATGTTTTGGCCGCACAAACATCTGCAACATTAGCCCAATCGAGGGCATCCATATCAGGTGCATCTTCGAACCATAGAAACCCATGTACATGTGCAGAGCCTCTATGTTTCCATTCATACCTTAGTAACAAAGACGGTAAAATGTAAGAGGGATGTATGGAAAGTAAGATAAAACAAAAAAGAAAAGGGATGCATGGAAAGGAAGATAAAACAAAAAAGAAAAGTAAAGGGTAAGCAATGGTAGAGCCATACCTGCACCAAAAATCCTTTTAGTAGAACCTTTTCTAAGAAGATTGTGAATCTATAATGGATGTATTGAGATGCATGATGTGGATTTGCAACAATGTTTTGGATTCTCCATCGAGACTGCTCTTGTGCATTATATGGAGGATTGGAAGGCATGGCCATATGCAATTCATGCCATTTGGTATCATCTGCACTTAGTGTGAAGAATAATTTAGGGTTACCGTATTGAATGATCATGTCGCTTAGCTCCCCTCAAGCCTTGGTCCAAAAAGAGTGGCTCCCGTGAAGGGATGACCTGAAGCGCATAATCTGGTCCGGAATGGTCGAAGGCAGAAGTTACTGCAGGTGGAGGCGAAGGTCTGCTACGGTTGCCGGTAAGGTATTTGCAAGGTCCCTTTTAATGAAGACAGAAGCAGTTGCCTAGCTTCGATGTCGCATGATAAGGTTGTATAGGTAATAGAGAAACCTAGGATGTTGGCCAAAGTGATTTTCATGGAAGCACATTAGATGCAAAGCATATTCTTGCATATCAAATTTTGCAATTCTTGGTTGGTTAATCATGGCAGCTCTGGTGGGGAAGAGGGTGGGGAAGGCCATGGAGAAGAGGCCCTTTGTGTTGTATTTATTGACTAGAGAAAGGTCAATAATGAACCATTGAATTGAATGGGTGGGTGTGGAATTGGAGGATTCTATGTAGTCAAGTATCTCATCAATTTTTGTGTGAGAATTTGGTAGAGTTGCAATGAAGGAGGATGGATGAAGGTCAGACGGGTTTGGGTGGAGAAGTTCATGGTCAAGATTTTCAGAGAGGGATTTTGGGGGCCAAGGGAGCTTGGGGAGAGACGGTGTAACATAGAAGACATGTCTGAAGGGGAGTCAAGAAAAGAGGAAAGTGCAAGTGGGTTAAGCTGGACATATTTGTAGTATGGGTCATTTGCTAACTTGAACTGCAAAGTTGTGAGAACACGTGATCTGCTAACAAAGAATTCATAGGATATGTGGTCATTGTTGGTTTTATTTACAACAAGGATGTCTATTTATGAGAGCATGCGAGGAAGGGAGGTGACAATGTTAGTTATATCTTGAGGGAAGCTAATAGTATGCCTGGAATATTTGAATTGGCCTCCACGTGCATGTGTTACTTGAAGAACGGGGTTGACATGGGAAATGATCATCTCTTCAACTTGAGTTAGGCAAGCGAGGACATGGGGTTGGTTTCCTGGGTCCATGTTGTTTGAGGATGAGAAGCGATGGATAGTTCACTCAAAGGCACACCGGGAACAAACAACGGTGGAATTTTTTTTCATCGATGGGTAAGCTTCACGACAAGTGGAGCAGACTTGTATGGGGCTAAGTGCATCAATTATTTCACGAAAGTGACGATGTGCATGATGGAGATGGTTGTTGGGGAATTTTGGTGTAGTTGAAGAGGAAGCCACATGGGGGATGACTGTACATGGAAAGTGGGAGGTGACAAAAGGGCATCAATTGGAATTGAAGAGTAAGCCTCATGGGGGGATGACTGCACATGGAAAGTGGGAGGTGACGAAAGGGCATCGATTGGAATTGATTGGGGAGTGAGTGGAGATGGAAGGGAAAGCAAAAGACTTTGGGTGGATGCTACGGGATGGAGACGAACCTGGGAAGGAAGAGGCATTTGGTTTGGGTTGGTTTGAGAGGAAAGGTTTTAATCAACGATTGTTATAGAGGAGACATCGTCGTGCATTTATTATATCCTTGTTAAGTGCATAGTGGTGTCGTCATTGTTCCTTTTGTGCACTATTTGCTCAGGTGGGTTGCATAGTTGTTTAAAAAAAAAAAAAGTCTCAAAATCAGAGGTGTAAGTGAAGTAGGGGAAAAAGCAAGTAAAGCATGCATGACAAGTTTGTTTGTTTTTCCCAACCTGTTTAAATTTTATGATTTTTTTTTTTTTTTGGTTTTTTTAATTCTGTGTTTTGTTTTACATTACAAAGTATAGTAATAGATATATGGTGCGAGTGTTTCTTTTAGGGAAAGTGTACGCATTATGCAACATGATGAATGTGAATTGAAGGTGTAGTACGAAGACGGGTGTGAATGATAGTTGTTTTGTTTGATTGTTAGACTTTTTCAAAGTAAAGTCATCCATCATGGGATGTTCAAAAGATTATTAGTAATTGTAACTAAACCACATGATGCATATTCAACCTAGACTAAAGGAAGCCCATTTGTGCATGTGACCATAATTAGAAACATTAGGTGTGTAGGGTTTTTCATATATAGCATATCATATTCATATGTACATTTGAATAATGTGTATATGTTGTAAATAATCTTACATGATGAACAAGGATAGTGAAAAGCAAGTGACCGAATGGCCATGTATATAGAAGAGACATTCCAAGTGAGAAAATGGGCATGTATGCACGCGAGAAAAAAGAAGTGCCTTCCCATTTGTTCATGAGAACCAATACACTTGAGAGAGGGTGCATATAGTAATGAGAAAGCAGTATAAAAGGCCAAAGCATTGTTGAAGATGAGTTTTAGAAAAAGTAAAGTTCGATTTGCAGACAAGAGGGTTCAACAAGGTGCAAAAGGGAAAGTGGGGATTATTGAGAGTGAACGGTGGGAAAGGAGTTGGCAATCGGGAAAGGGAGGGGCATAATAGGGAAAGTGTTTACAAGGTGAAGGATGGGCATCAATGGAGAAGGGCGGGGGGGGAGTATGGGAAGAAAAGTGTTAAAGGGCAAGGGTGTATAGAGCAAGAGATGGGGAATAGCGAGGGAGAGGGGAGAAAGGTATGTTTATAGGCAGCGGGAAATATTTTTCTGAGGGGGAGGAGTGGGTTGAAGGTCTTGCAAAAGGAGAGCAGACGCGGAGGCGTCAGGTAGTTCCTTAGAGTGCATGAGGGTTGGGCAGAGGCGTTCAACGTCGTTGAAAGTGTTTGTTTTGATAGCAAGCATGAAGAGGAATCAACGTGATGTGACCCCATTGGATATGGTCCATATAATGTCTAGCTCACTTGAAAGGAGGCAAAGGTCCTTTATAGATATGCCCAAAAGGTCATGGCTGGCATCGTCGAAAGCAACCACATTTTTGAGTTGGCCAATGTGGGCATGCAATTCATGCTGGAGGACATAGCGATAGTCACATACGAGGGAGGAGCCTTCACATTTTGAGAAATGCCATGTCTTGTAAGTTTTCTTAACAACTTTCTTCATGCATTGAATCCCATCAATTGGCAAGGGCGCATGTGAGGAAGCAGAAGTCGTCCAAGTCGATTGTTGTAATAGCAACACAGAGGGAAACCCACGAAGACGTTTCAGTGTGGGGCATTGCAAGAATGGAAAAAATTATTTTTGTTTGCATGGGCATGTTGAACGTGTTGGTGTATTTCCTACTGAGTGACGGCGAGGAAGAGTTGACGCCTTCTTTTTGAAACCATTGCTTGAGTTGGTTTGTTTCAGGGATATCTGGATCTATAAGAAGGCAAGTTGTTGGGATACTTCCAATAGTCCACCCATTTAACTTGACAAGTCAGTCCCCTCTTATTGCAAGGACTGGGATGGTACATTCCATGCGAAGTTCAGAGAGTGTGCGACCTTCAATGTGGTAGTGGTCTCCCCACAAGGTGACATCGATGTTGCTATTGGACGTGTCGCGAAGGGAAATAGTTTTTCTGGGAGTCTTAGAACCATTGTGCTTGCAAATGATCGAGGCAAGAGAGGTCGAGGTAACGACACTGATAACATCAACAAATGAGTCGAGAGGCGCAAGTTTGAGTGAACTTATTGCCACAAAATGGAAGGAATGGGAAGGTATTGTTTGATCACCATCTAAAAGGTGAGATACATTTGATGTGGAGAAGAGGAGGATTTCGAAAGGGTGATTAAGATGGTTGTATGTAGGGTTCGGGACCTTAATGGAGCCATTCAAAACTGTGTAGATTTGGCCAAGTTGGATGAGGGCATGGAGTGAGTCCGCCAAGTCATTAAATGCAGAGACATGGATTTCGTTGCCATCCCGATCGACGATGTCAAACCCGAAGGATTTTCTAGAACTGTGTGCATTGGTGTATGAGCGAAGGGGTGTTTTCGCGATAATTCTACCTTTGATGGACCAAAATTTACGAGTCGGGGTAAGTGCTTTAAAAGGGAGAGTTGATGCAGGTGAAGTGAGAAAATTTGTGAATTCGGTAGATTCGCTTTCAATGGGGGGGGGGTTGATGAAAGGGAAGAGTCAATGAATGAGGACGAGGGCGCATGGCACAGTTGTATAGCAGAAAGAATAAGAGGGGTTGGATCGCCGATCAAACGTGAAAAACAGTGGAGTATTTCAAGTTCGAGGATAGAAAGTGACCTGCAAGAAAGAGCATATGTGAGTGCAGTGTTAGGTAAAGTTGACTCAAGATAGAGTCAAAGTTGAACAGGTTAAACAGTGATGGTTTTGGGGCACATGGTATTGTGCACCCATAATATTCTGCCAGTGGTATTATATGTAATGGAGCTTATAAAAGGCTGGAAGGACTTCATTGTAATGCAAGACCTGGAGGTGAGCGGTGAAGGCTCACTTGGTCAGATTGGCCAGAGTTTTGGCCAATGCTAATGAGATCTTATTAGGTTGGGTTTTTCCCCAGATTTTGGGTTTTCCCGGATAAACATTTGTGTTTATGTGTTTATGGTTGTTGCTGGTTATTTTTATATTTGTTTCTCTCAGTAATTCTCTGTAATTAATTTGTGTTCTCGGGTAAATTTCCTAAAAACTGGTATCGGAGCCAGATATTGGCTTCAAAGGGATTCTTTGATGCCAAGGGTTTATAGTGCCTGATGAGATCAATGCAGCCTTTTTATAGATCTGGGTTTGAAAAATAATGGTGGAACAATCGTATGTGGAAGAACCTCGAGGAGAATGTGTGGAAGATAGTGTCATAACTGCCAGGGATCGCAGTGCATTTGTGATATTTACCGGTTTGGAACATGCTGACGAATTGTTCGGGATTCATGCGGCTATTTAAAGAAGCTCAGCAGAAGAAAATTGTTTATGTGGCTTCGAAAATTGTTCATTTTCTGCTATGTGAGGCCACCGGTGCTGGAATCTACTAGGTTCTCGGGCTCACAATTGGAGCGGTTTGATAGAAGTTTTTGAGCAAATCAAATTGAGAGAGGATGGATCAGAATCGTAGCAGCAAAAAAAAAATAATAATAATAATGAAGTAAAAATTATTGCATGTAAATGGGCATACTACTGTAAGACCTAGTAAGGCATGTATACCCCTCGGTGATCACTGGTAAAGTCTTGGTTAGACCTAGGTGATAGGGGGGATGTCGGGTTAACAATACCCCGGGTAAAAACTCTGAGGGGGCTAAGAGCTAGAGTGAGTGGGATTGTCTCACTTAGCAGGTTTGGCTGGAGTTAGTTAAGGAACCCCAAGTCAAGTTTAAGGGGGGAATTGTTAGGTAAAGTTGACTCGGGATAGAGTAAAAGTTGACCAGGTTAAACAGTGATGGTTTTGGGGCACATGGTATTGTGCACCCATAATATTCTGCTAGTGGAGCTTATAAAAGGCTGGAAGGACTTCATTGTAATGCAAGACCCGGAGGTGAGCGGTGAAGGCTCACTTGGTCGGATTGGCCAGAGTTTTGGCCAATGCTAATGAGATCTTATTAGGTTGGGCTTTTCCCCGGATTTGGGGTTTTCCCGGATAAACATTTGTGTTTATGTGTTTATGATTGTTGCTGGTTATTTTTATATTTGTTTCTCTAAGTAATTCTCCGTAATTAATTTGTGTTCTCGGGTAAATTTCTTAACATGCAAAGGGAAGGAAAACTACGATCAAAAGCAAATAGATTCTAAAGCAAACATAAAATGCAAGGCAAGTTAGGGAGGATCAGGCAGGATTCCCATTGTGCAACATACATAGTATGATGTGCATATGTGCATGAGTATTTTTGTAAGAGCACGATAGAGCCTATTTGCAAGTCTCCATATTTTGCAAGTGCATCATGTGAAGAAGGAAGCAAGATCGCATGACTATGAACACCATAAGAAAGGGAAACACAGTAGTGAGGGTTTGTCATTCTAGCAAGGTGCATTTCTGAATTTTTGACCGGAGAATCCACAGTAATAGAATTTTTACACCAACATTTCGAATCCCAAATGGGATCCATCATCAGGGTTGAGAGAAAGATGATAAAAGAAGAGCCAGATGGAAGAAATACATACTCATGAGGGAATGAATATTAAAGGAACAGCACAGGTCGGCCAGAAAGATTTATAATGAAACCTAAATTTAATTTTAATTTTTATAAACTAATATCATTTATTTAATTATCTATAAAACAAAATCTTTAAATAACCTAAAATCTATATTAATATTAATATCTAAAAAACTAATATATATATTAATATTAATATCATAAATCTTTATATAACCTAAAATCTATATTAATATTAATAACTAAAAAACTAATGAATATATTAATATTAATATCATAAATCCTAATATCTATATAACAATAATATTTATATAACCTAAGTCTATATAACTTAATATTTATGAAACTTGATCACTATATAACTTAATATTTATATAACCTAAAAAAATTTTACAACTTAATATAAATAATAGAATTAATATTAAAACCTAATATCTATATCAATATCTAAAAAACTAATATATATATATAATATTAATATCATAAATCATTATATAACCTAAAATCTATATTAATATTAAAATCTAAAAAAAAAAATCTAATATATATATTAATATTAATATCATAGATCCTAATATCTATATAACATTAATTTTTATTTTTTTTTTATAACCTAATGACTATATAACTTAATATTTATAAAACATGATCACTATATAACTTAATATTTATAAAACCTAAAATCTATATAACTTAATATATATAATAGTATTAAAATCAATAAAACCTAATATCTATATCAATATCTAAATAAATTAATATTAATATAACCTAAAAAAATTTTGTTTTTAAATTATTTTGAACTATATAACTTAATATTTATATAACCTAAAAAATTTTATAACTTAATATAAATAATAGAATTAATATTAATAAAACCTAAAATCTATATCAATATCTAAAAAACTAATATATATATAATATTAATATCATTAATCATTATATAGCCTAAAATCTATATTAATATTAAAATCTAAAAATCTAATATAAATATTAATATTAATATCATAAATCCTAATATCTATATAACATTAAAAATTTTATAACCTAATGACTATATAACTTAATATTTATAAAACATGATCACTATATATCTTAATATTTATAAAACCTAAAATCTATATAACTTAATATATATAATAGTATTAATATCAATAAAACCTAATATCTATATCAATATCTAAATAAATTAATATTAATATAACCTAAATTTTATATTAAATTCTATATTAAAATCTAAACTATATTAAAACAAACCTTAAAGTCTAAATTATATTAAAATCATGCTAGTAATTATATTAAAAAGAGCTTAAATAGAATAAAATAACCTAATAACAAAATCAATATTAAAATCAAAACAATGTTACTATCTATAATAATATTTAAATTCATATGAAGACTTATATTAATATCTTATATTAATAACTATCTTACCTGTTCGACAACTTACCTGGGGTCGGGCTGACGTTTCTTGATTTCACTGATTAGGGGAAGCCAGCTTCCGCTAATCTCCAAACCGCTGTCTCTGTTCAGATTACAAGGATGCTTCAAGATTTCGAGGGCTTCTCTGATTTTCCGTCTCTGATGCTGCTCTTCTCTCGCGATAATTGATGTGTTTTCTAAGCAGATGTGGTGTTTAGTCTTCGAGGAGTGCTCTGCCAAGGCTGAGGTACGAGATCTTCCATTCCTGATGTCAGCGCCATGTTCTTTCAGTCTTGTCTGGAGGGAGCGACCAGTTTCACCTATGTAGCTTTTTCCACACGAACAGTCTATCTTATAGACTCCTTTAAGCTGCTGCTTGTCAATATCATCCTTAACAGATTTTAAACTTTGTCTGATGGTACCGGGGGCTGAGAATTGAGTTATAATGTTTTTCTTTCTTAGGATCTTTGCCATTTTATCTGTGACCCCATGGATATAAGGTAGAAAAACCTTACCACCTTGAGGTTGATCCTCCTCTTTAGGATTGGGAGATGACAACCTCCTTTCAGCTTTCTTTATGGCTTTTTTAATCTCATGATCATTGTAGCCTATATTTTTGAAAGTTGAAACTAAATGCCTCTTCTCTTCATTTATATGCTCTGAGTCAGAAATTCGGAGGGCTCTAATGGCAAGAGTGTTCAGAACGCCAAGCTTTTGGGCTGGGTGATGGTGGGAATCCGCATGAAGGTAACTCTCCGTGTGAGTTGACTTCCTGAAAACCTTATGGCCCAAGGAGTCATCCTCTTTTCTGATGATAAGAATGTCCAAGAAAGGGATGCTCATATTTTCTTCAAGCTCCATAGTGAATTTTATATCAGGGGAGATGGAGTTAAGGTGATTGAAAAACCTGTCGAGTTCTGTTTTACCATGGGTCCATTTTATATTGGTGTCATCGACAAAACGCTTCCACCAAGCTGGTTTTAGAGGATAAGATTCCAAGGCCTTCTTCTCAAAATATTCCATGTATAAGTTGGCCACAATTGGCGAGAGGGGTGATCCCATTGCTACACCAGATGTCTGTTCATAGAATGTTCCTTGGAATGTGAATACAGTTGACCTTAAGCAGACTTCAGCCAGTTTTGCGGTCTCTGGATCAGTGACACCTCTTATAACCTGAATGGCTTCATCAAGAGGAATCTTCGTGAATAAGGAAACCACGTCAAAGCTTACAAGGATGTCATCCTTTTCCATTCTTTCATTTTTAATAAGATTCACAAAGTCGTGTGAGTCTTTAATGAAGGAGTCAGTATTTCCAACAAGGGGCTTTAGAATTTTGGCGACATATTTAGCAAGTTCATAGGTTGGGGAGCCAATAGTATTAACTATCGGTCTAAGGGGGACCCCCTCCTTATGGATCTTGGGTAATCCATAGATTCTAGGGATGGTTTCACAAGAGGGGGTTAATTTCTTCTTCAATTTTTCGTCAAGGCTGGAATCTGAGATAATCTTTTTTACATCCTTCATAATTTTGGCCATGGGATTACTGTTCAGCTTCTTATAACTGCCACAATTTAGGTGATCATTCATTTTCTTAACATAGTCTTCTTTATCAAGGATAACCGCTGCTCCTCCTTTATCTGCTTTAAGAACAACTATCTTGTCATTATTTCGTAAGGATCTGAAAGCCTTTTGCTCTTCCTTACTCAAGTTGCTTTTGGGAGCCTTGGCTTTTCTCATGATGAGAGAAAACTCTTGCCTTAATGCTTCTTTGTCTTCAAGAGGAAGGTTGCTAATCCCATCTTCAATGCTACAAATCATCTTTTCAATGGGGAGGCTTTTAGGGGCCATTGCAAACCCCATCCCCTTGCTGAGAACATTAACGGCTACCTGGTCAAGAACCTCGGAAGACAGGTTAACAACTTTTCTTTTTGATGTTGATGTTGATCCATATGAGTTTTCGCCAGCCTCCTTGTCACCCTTGCTCAGCACATTGCATTTTGCCACATCTTTTTGGATAAAACTGTCATTATTAGCGTTTAATTCTGGCCTTTTCACATCCTCATAGAATTTGCTGACTCTGCCATGCGCATCTTCTCTGGAGACCTGCACCCTCTCGGTACTATCCATGTCAACTAGGCTCACATTGTTCTCATTCTTTTCATTTCCCGCCCTGCCCAGGGAGTTATCACTATCTATGTCGATCCTATTCATTGCTTCTGGTTTAGACTCATCACATATAAACACCTCTGCGATTTTATTGTCAAACTCACTATTTTTATTAGAATTTTCATTTAAATTTTTTGGATTAATTACCTCTGCGTTCTCACCGAAACCGCTATTTGAATTATTACCATTTTCACCGGAGCTGTTGTTCGAACTATTAACACCTATCTCCTCTGCGCTTTCAATGTCAACACCTAAAATGTTGATCGAATTTCTGCTATTATCAATTTCGCTCCCGTTATTTTTATCTGAATACAAATGCTTATTGAGCTGCAGATTTATCGTGTTGCATTTATTTAATTCGTTATTTGGAGCATCTGCGTTTGAACCAGTGCTGACCGACCTACTTTCAAAGGTATTTCCGCTGTCTATGTTTGAGTCAGCGTGGTGAATCCGAGAGTTAACAATTGTCACTTCTGCGTTCTTCATATCACAGTCGTAACTGTTACTCGACTTATTAAATCGGCATTTTGGATAACCTCTGCTATTTGGCACCGTTATTCTTTCTGCGTTATCGGTTTTCCTTCCGCTACTTTTGTCCGAATTATCAAATTCACTTCCGCTGCTTTTTTCTGAACATATATGTTTATTGGGCCTGTATTTATATGAGCAGATATTGGGGCCATCTGCGCAGTTACCAGGATTTTGAACCAGCGTTGTCCGAACTCTTGGTTCGTTCGAAACTGCGTGTTTAACCTTTAGAAGCTTGGTTAGCTTATTGTGTTGTCTAGTCTGCGCAGTCTGCCACTCATTCTCTGCTTTCAGTGCAGTCCTGCCATCTATAATGGCCCACATGTCTTTATCAATGTTGCTGGCAAGTTTAAGGTGGGAAGAGAGGGCCAAATGACCAAGATGCTCCAGGGATGTTCTAATTCTTCTGATTTCAGACCGGATTAGAGAGAAACTAAGATGGAGAAACGCTTTACTGTTGTATTTATTATGTAACTTATGTTTAACCTGTGCAAATGGAGGAATGAGATTGCTGTCCCGACAATTTTTGAGGAAATGTAGATCTGAAGCTCTTCTTTTTATCCTTACTCTAACACTTTCGAGTGCAAGGATTTCTTTGACAGCTATGACTTGGAGGATTGGTTGCATCTCGGTAGAGCCAGCGAACAACATTGGAAGTGCATTGGTAATCAAGGTTGGTTCCATGGTGATACGACTTTGTTGTCAAAAAATAGGTGTTGCAAGCGAATATCAATTGTAAGTGTACAAAAGTGAAGAAAAATATGTGTAGTCAAAAAAAAGGAAAAGGTTAAAGACTTTATCTAAAGTGAGATGGAGCAATAGTAGAAATGGAAGGGAAAAGTGTGGAAGATAAAAAAAAAAAAAAAAAACATGAGGGGGATGTTAATGTAGGTTGTTATTGATGTCAATATAGTAGTGTTTGTGATGGAAATTTCTTTGATACATGATGTTTCCTATTTATGCCCATTGATCATAATGCTCATAGTGATGAATGTTTGATATATGATGATATGATGATATGGAAGATCCAAGTGGATTAAATACATATATACAGACAGAATAAAAGAATTAGATCCATCGGAGCAGTTTATCGGAAGCCATCAAAGAAGAGATATCGGAAGAGAAGCCATAACGGAGGAGTTAATAGTAAAGACCACAAAACACATCAGTGGCTTATTTCGACTCTTTATCGGCAACTTTATTATATGCCACCACACAAAACCTGCAATTGTGATTTGAGTTGCGGACCCGATCATTCCAATAGAACAAGCTTTAAAGGAATATTGCATCCGTTGCATCGGAAGTTTCATATCACAAGTCTTAAAGGGTTATCACTGCGTAAAACCCCGATTGTGATAATACTGTGGGCCTGAAACAAGTTATGGTAACAACTCTATACAATATTGCATCCACCGTGTCACAAGTCTTGAAGCCTTATTACATTAAAATCCTTCGATTGTGATATGTATTGCGAACCCAATGGTTCCATTACAATACGCCTTAATACAATATCGCATCTGTCGCAAATCGCAAACCATAAAAGTTTATTATGTATCACCACCCCAAATCTGTCGATTGTGATATGTGTATTGCGAACCCGCCAGACCATTACAATACACCATAATGTTATATCGTGTCTGCCTCATCAGGAGTCATATCACAAATCTTAATAGTTGACATGGCCAAACCTCTGATTGCGATAGTATTGCGGACCGCCGATTGCGATAAGGGCGTGGACGTCGAACCATCGATTGCGATAGACCGGAAAGATCACCGATTGCGATGAAGTTGTGGACCCAACAAATTTATTAATTGTTTCTTAATATTATATCATGTTCGTTTCATTGGCAGTATGAATATCGGCCATGTTACATCGGTGATGTTAAGAGTTGCGATTGCGGGATTTTGGATAATTGTGATTGCGATTAATAACATGGCATGTGGGACCTCCATATGGGCCTTGTGAATATTAAAAAGGGCCTCTCCAATATATTGCGTAGTAAGAGACCTCTGAAAAGTTGTGATTGCGATTAGCGGTGACGTGGCATATGGGGACCGCCAGACTTCTATTATAATATGGGTATAGCCTCTCCTATAATGTGATTTTTGTAAAAAGGCTAAGTTATAATTGATTGAATATTAACAAAAGGCCCTCTGATATATTTTAATATACCACCTCATGCACAAGTTGGCCCCTCCACCAATGAATGGGTCGTTTCGTTTATTGGCAAAACTCATATATATATATATATATATATATATATATATATATATATATATATATATATATAGATATGTACGAGTTGAAACGCTTCACTTGATCTGTGTATTCGAGCATCGATTACAGAGAGAAGAAGTAACAGTTCACAACTCGTGAACTTGAAGGAATAGAGGAAGCCGAAGATCAAGCATGAAGGAAGAAAGTCAAAGGTCCAGCAGGAAAGAAGCCAACGGAGAAGCAATTATGTTGATTGGGTTAATCTTTGAAAGGCTCGAACCTGTGATGAATTAATCAAGTACAGAATAGTTATGTGAAGGGAAAATAAATTTTCATCTGACATCGTACAAAGGGAGAAATACACAGCACCGGAATTGAAGTGTTTGTGAGTTTGTTTCTTGGAAGTAAGATATCGCGACAGTAAGAACAGTGAGAAGCAGTCACTCCTGAAACAGTTACCACAACAGTAAAGAACAGAGGGTTGAAAACATAGAATTATATTTTTGCAAACATTGAGGGCTTAGCGCAACCTATCAAAGATATCCTGTTGAAAAGCATCAGCAGATCTTGGATACATTGTTGGAAATCATGATGGCTATTTAAAATCATCATGAGGTAACTTCTACAGACTCTGTTTGGGAAATATGAAGAGTTGTGAAGACTCCTTCATATGAAGATAGGTTGTCATGAATATAGCAGTGATGTTGTAGGTTGACAAAATTCAGTGAAGAAGATTTTTGGAGCAGAGAATTACTATCAAACATATCTAGACAAAATATAGCAGTGGTTTGGAGCCCAAAGGATTGGTGCCTTGAAGGTTGGAGTCTCGAACAAGACAAGGTTTGTGCCTTGACAAGATAGGGTCGAAGCCCTTGGGGTTGGTACCTCGGAATTGAAAAGATTGGTGTCCTTGGAGTTGGTGCTCCTAAATCCAAGGTTGGTGCCTTGACAAGATAGGGTTGGTGCCTTAGAGGTTGGAGCCTCACAAAAGTCCAAGTTGGTTCTTGGCAACGGGTTAGAGCCCTATATATATTGTACCTTATTTATTGTAAAGATTATATTAATAAAATCATTTATTCCTATTGTTCATTTTGTGTTCTAATATAATTGATTTAATTGGTAAAAATAATAATTGAAAATAAATATTGATTCCCCCCCCCTCAATATTTCCAACAATTGGTATTAGATCTAATACCTTCACTCAAAGCCTAACATCTTGAAGGTTGATCAATTAGAACAAAAATGGAAAAGCCAGGGAAGAAAGTCTCCAATCCTCCTAAATATGTGTCTCCCTCAACCATGGAAGTTGAAATCAATCAATTTGTAAAGGCTCCATGGTTCAATGGAAACTTTGATATATGGGAAGCAAGAATGAGGAATTTCTTAAAGACTCAAGGCATTGAAATCTTGAAATCAGTTATTGTTGATAGCATGATGGATGGAGAATTCGAGTATAATGCAAAAGCAATGAAGGCAATCTTGAATGGGCTGCCAAATTTTATAAAGAACAATTTAGGAAAATGTTCGTAAGCAAAGGGTATATGGGACAAACTTCATGACCTTCACTCAAAAGGAGCATTGACCATGACCACTAGTCAAGAAGATGATGGAAACCAAGAAGGAAATCTAGAACCCATCATAGAAGCTGAAAATGAGAATGATGACATCAAGGCTAAAGAAGACCTAGAAGATGAAGAGAATAAAAAAGATTTTGAAGAAGACCTCACTAAACGTATGGCTGCCATGGAAGAGATTATCAGTTTGAAAAAGGAAAATGAGGAACTTAAGAAGAAAGCACTAGCTGGTGACCTAGACAAAACAAGGAAGAAAGTTGACCTTTTCAAGCTTCAAGTACAAGAAATGGATGAAGAGCTTGCCAAGATTAAGAAGGAATTTCATCAAAGCAAAAGAAAGCATCATGAAGAAGTCATATCCATGACAAATCAATTGGATAAAGCAATGAAACGGAAAAATAACTTGTCAAGCCACCTTGAAAAAAGGCACAAGAGCTTGAACAAACTTGAAGCAGAGATTGGTCAATAGAAGGAAGAGGTCTCTTCCCTTAGATCACAACTAGAAGAAGCAAGGAAACAACACAAGGAACTGAGAAGATAGTGGAAGCATTGGTAATCATAGAAGGACAGGTTGATGAAGCAGAAAAGGAGAAAAACACCATGATATGCCAACTAAAACCAAAGGATGAAGAAATATTCAAACTAAAATCCGACCTCAACCTTCTCAAGGCTGAAACATGTAAAGCTACAAGGATCATGGAAGAAATGGAGAGTATTCTAGCTAAGGAAAGTGAAGAAATCTTCAAAATGAAATCAAATATCATCTCCCTTAAAACAGAAGCAAATGAAGCAATATGTATCAAGGAAGAGTTTGAGAAACAACTTGCTAAGAAGAACAATGATTATGAAAGATTGGAAGAGGAGATTGTCTCCCTTAGGAAAAAGGTTGAAGGGGTGGACAAATTTTTGAACAACTCTCAAGCCTTGGATCACATGCTCAGCCATCAAATATCCCCATTTGATAATTCAGGTCTTGGCTATGAAGGAGAATCCTCAAGAAAGAATGATAATGCTTCAAACAACAAGGATGTGAGGAAGCCAAAAATAAATGTTGATGTTCCGAGTTCCAGCAAAGGTAGGGATAAGAGTCAAGGCAACAATGAAGGAAGTACTATTCCAAGAAGAAACACAAACGATGTCAAGGATGCAAGAAGCAATGGTTATAATCAAAGGATCTCGAGGCAGAAAGACTTCAGAAGTCATCAAGGAAACCTCCTTCTCCCAGGTACCAAAGTATATTTCTTGGTTATTTCTATTCTTGTACAAATTTTGGATGCATGGCAAAAGATTATAGGGAATACCACAAAGATAGACATTATGGTCCTCGACAATCTCCAAGAAGCAATTCTGCAGGAAGAAATCATGAATTCTTATTCATGAACAACATAAAATGCTTCAAGAGTCATAACATTGGTAATATGGCATGTGATTGTAACTTAACTTGGGATCCTACACAAGCTAGAACCATGCCAGAGAAGAGAATTACACAAGTATGGAGAAGAAAGAAAATACAATCCGAAAATCTCTTGAACTCTCAAGCCAACAACACATGTTGTTGACTTGATGAATATATCCTTGATATTCCGAGTGTTTGATGATGGGATTTTGCCAAAAAGAGACCATGCATACAGTTAGGGGGAGCTTATGATTCTTGATCATTATTGCAGAAGTTATCCGTGTAAGGGTCCTTGTGAAATCCTTGATTACATATATTAACAATCATTCTTTGATAGATCATTTCTCAGGAACAATCCTTTGAAAGAACATGATCTCCTATCTATCCAATGGACTGTTGTTAAAGATATTTTCCACTTGATCTCTAAATAGAAATTGGAGCAACAGAAGGCCATCTAATGCTAATAAGCAAATAACTATGTTGTTGTTATTATAAAAGTTGAATATTTCGACTCAAGGATTTGATGTGAGAACAGGTAAATTATGAACACAAATAGAGGCAACCTTCAAACAAATAGATACATTTGGGAATGAAGCATGAAGCAAGAGTCGTTGGCAACATCTAACAAAACTGAAGGATTACAAAAAGCTGCCAATCAGTAAAAAGAATTCAAAAGACAGTCACATATTGGATGTCAAATATGCTAGTAGAAATAACTTGCAGAAACTTTTACTAGAACACAAGGAAAAATGGCTCATCAAAATCGCTATAGAAAGAAGAATGTTGCGCAGTCGAATATAAGCTCAGTTTAATGCTAGTCACCTTGGAAAATAGCAATAGTGAGGCACAATCTCTCACCATCTCATCCGAATGAAATAATGTTAAAATATTGAATGGCAGTGACTTAAGGAGAAGCACAAAAATATAGAGGAACTCAGATTTGAAGAAAGATAGTGAGAAAGACAATTTCAGTGGTTTTGTCTCTTGTTTCAGACTATGAAGACCTCTTAAATCTAACTATGGAGACAACAGAATATGGACAACATTACTTATATCTTGAGAAATAAGAAGAGCACCATGACAAGGGGAGCAGTTTGACAAGAGGATTAGTTCGACAGGGGGAGTCCTTGTGCACACCTTTGCCATTGATATCAAAGGGGGAGAGAAGAAGAATATTTCCATCAATGACAAAGGGGGAGATTGTTAATCTAGGTTGTCATTGATGTCAATATAGCAATGTTTGTGACAGCAAATTCTTTGATACATGATGTTTCCTATTGATGCCCATTTATCATAATTCTTATAGTGATGAATGTTTGATATATGATGATATAATGAGATGGAATATCCAAGTGGATTAAATACATATATACAGACAGAATAAAATTAGTAAAGCCATCGGAGTAGTTTATCAGAAGCCATCAAAGAAGAGTTATCGGAATAGAAGCCATAACGGAGGAGTTAATAGTAAAGACCACAAAACACATTGGTGGCTTATATCAGTGCTTTATAGGCAAATTTACTATATGCCACAGCATAAAACCTGCGATTGTGATTTGATCTGCGGACCCAACTGTTCCAATAGAACAAGCTTTAAAGGAATATCACATTCGTCGCATCAGAAGTTTCATATCGCAAGTCTTAAAGGGTTGTCACCATGTAAAACCTCGATTCTGATATTACTGCAGACCTGAAACACGTTATGGTAACAACCCTATACAATATCGCATCTACCGTTTCGCAAGCCTTAAAGCCTTGTTACATTCAAATCCTCTTATAGCGATATGTATTACGGACCCGATGATTTCATTGCAATACGCCTTAATACAATATCGCATCCATCGCAAATCGCAAACCATAAAAGTTTATTATGTATCACCACCCCAAATCCGTCGATTGCGATATGTGTATTGCGGACCCACCAGACCATTACAATACACCGTTATGTTATATCGTGTCTGCCTCATTGGGTATCATATCACAAATCTTAAGAGTTGATAGGGTCAAACCGATGATTGCGATAGTATTGTAGACCACCGATTGCGATAAGGGTGTGGACCTCAAACCACTGATTGTGATAGACCCAACAAATCACCGATCGCGATAAGGGCGTGGACCCCGAACCACCGATTGCAATATACCCGACAAATCACCGATTGCGATTAATTTATGGACCCGACAAATTTATTAACTGTTGTTTAATATTATATCATGTTTGTTTCATAAGCAGTATCAATATCGGTTATGTTACATTGATGATGTTAAGAGTTGTGATTGCGAGATTTCGGATAATTGTGATTGTGATTAATAATGTGGCATGTGGTACCTCCATATGGACCTTGTGAATATTATAAAGGGCCTCTCCGCTATATTGTGTAATAAGAGACCTCTGAAAAGTTGCGATTGTGATTAGTGGTGACGTGGCATATGGGGACTGCCAGACTTCTATTATAATATGGGTATAGCCTCTCCTATAATGTGATTTCTGTAAAAAGGCTAAGTTATAATTGATTGAATATTAACAAAAGGCCCTCCGATATATTTTAATATACCACCTCATGCACAAGTCGGCCCCTCCACCAATGAACGGGTTGTTTCATTTATTGGAAAAACTCATATATATATACAAGTTGAAATGCTTCACTTGATGTATGTATTCGGGCATCGATTACAGAGAGAAGAAGTAATAGTTCACAACTCATGAACTTGAAGGAACAGAGGAAGCCGAAGATCGAGCAAGAAGGAAGAAAGTCGAAGGTCCAGCAGGAAAGAAGCCGAAGGATGAGAAATTTTGTTGATTGGGTTAATCTTTGAAAGGCTCGGACTTGTGATGAATTAATCAAGTACATAACAGTTCTGTGAAGGGAAAATAAAGTTTCATCTATCATCGTTTGAAGGGAGCACTAGACATCACAAGCATTAAATTGTTTGAGTTTGTTTCTTGGAAGTAATATAGCGCGACAGTAAGAACATTGAGAAGCAATCACTCCTGAAACAGTTACCGCAACAGTAAAGAACATATGGTTGAAAACAGAGAATTATCTTTGTGTAGACATTGAGGGATTAGCGCATCCTATCAAAGATATCATGTTGAAAAGCATCAACAGATCTTGGAGACATTGTTGGAAATCATGATGGCTATTTAAAATCATCATGAGGTAACTTCTACAGACTCTGTTTGGGAAATATGAAGATTTGTGAAGACTCCTTCATATGAAGATAGGTTGTCATGAATATAGCAATGATGTTGTAAGTTGACAGAATTCAGTGAAGAAGATTTTGGGAGTAGAGAATTACTATCAAAATATCTAGACAAAATGTAGCATTGGGTTGGAGCCCAGAGGGTTGGTGCCCTGAAGGTTGAAGCCTTGAACAAGACAGGGTTGGTGCCTTGACAAAATAGGGTCGGAGCCCTTGGGGTTGGTGCCTTAGAATTGAAAGGATTGGTGTTCTTGGAGTTGGTGCTCCTTAATCCAAGGTTGGTGCCTTGATAAGACAGGGTTGGTGCCCTAGAGGTTGGAGCCTCACAAAAGACCAAGTTGGTTCTTGGCAACAGGTTGGAGCCCTATATATATTGTACCTGATTTATTGTAAAGATTATATTAATAAAATCATTTATTCCTATTGTTCATTTTGTGTTCTAAATATAATTGATTTAACTAGTAAAAATAACAATTGAAAAGAAATATTGATTCACCCCCCCCCCCCCCCCTTCTCAGCCTTTCTAACAGGGGAAGAAAGAACAAGTGTGCTACAAGAATCATATAGATAGCTAGACTACTGCCCTTATGATTTGTGCAATTTGCATGTGGCAAAGTTAAATGTTTGACGGGTAAGAAAGCAAAGCAAGAAGAAAACAAGACCCACCATGATATTGTTATTTGTTGAGTAAAGGAAAGTTTTGAAAGGAAGAGAGGAAGGGGTAGGCAATTTGAATGAGATACCTAACAAACATTGAGGGCTTGTTCAAACAACTCTAATAAACTAAACCTAGACCCCTAAAATTTAGGGATCACACATACATGACTCCAGAAAGACTTCCAACTCGAAATTCCTAAGTCAAATAGGTCAATTAAACTTAATTAAAGTTTAAAATTTTTAACCTATGTAATGTGAGTTCACTAAGTTTTTTCAAGGCCTTGAATCCATTTGCTTTCAAAATTGCATTTTAAGCAATGAAAATTTAGAATATCATAAAAAATCATCATCAAATTCCAACAAAAAAACAATAACTTTGAATAGTTAAATTGCACCTTATGTAAATCCTAAAATAGTTCATTTTGAATGAAAATTGCAAAATTAGTAAATTGTGCTATCAATTAGATTATATCCAAGATTTTACTTAACATTTATATGGTTTATTTTTATTTTATTGTTTGTTCAGGTAGAATTTGGGATAAATAGACTATGTTATCAATTAAATGATATTTAAGATTTTAATTACATTATGATTTATAAAAATAACATTAAATTTAAAATGTAAAGTGTAATATTAAAATAATTATAATGGGTTGTCAATTAAGTTTATTTTGTATGGTTGGAAAAATTAATTGTTATTCTTGCTATCTAGATTCAATTTATACAAATGGCATAATAAGCTTTATTGGAATAACATTAAGGCTTGTTTTAAAGTTTAAATAGTATATATTCTCCATATATATACCCACCAACAATTTCATGCTAAATGAACACATCAACATTAAGAAAGGACCTAACTTCTTTCTAGATATATTATCATTTGAGGGTATGATCTTTGCTCTCATGGCATATTGAAATATTCAATTTATTTATTGATTCCTAATATGAATTCCTCATCATAAAAATGATTGCTCACAATAAACATATCTTGAACACTCTGTGCAAATTATTCAATGTTCATAGAGATTCTAACTTCATGTTCTTAGAGATTAATAGATAAAAAGAGTAGGTGTATTGGAAATGTTGATAGAGTTTAAACCAAACTATACTCTAAAGTATAATCTAAAATTGTTCATATTTTCTAAGAGGTAGTTTTCTTGGTGAGGTTTCTTTGAACATATTTATGAGTAGATATTTGTGAGTAGTTACTATCAATATTGAAAGTCCGCACTCTAAATAAACATGAGTTATGAAAAGTTTTTTTCTTTTTTTTTTTTCTTTTTTTTCTTTTTTTGAACTAAGAAATTTCATATTTTAAATACATATAGACAAATATTTGTTAGCCTCATTCTCATGTGATGAAAACAATTATAAGTCCAAAACAATTAAATTAATTAAAATCAAGAAAGTTGGATTTAATCCTATATTTCTAGATTGAGTTTGGTCTTCATGGTTAGAAGTCAGTTTAGGCTTAATTGGTTAAGAGATTCTCTCCAACTAGTTAGGCTCCTAAATTAGTGTTTGGTTGAGAGATTTGCTCAACCATAGTGTTCTAGATAGACTTACTATCTTGAAACAAACTTCCTCATGTATTTATATCTCTATCATAAACATTATATATAGAGTGGGAGAAATATAATACAGTGAGGCTCTCAGGGTTTTCCGCCATGTCTGATTTGTGTATATGTCTGCTATTTATTTTATTAGTTGATTGAATTCTCTTCATGTGGTAGCAGAGCCAATGATTTTGAACTATGAAAAAACGTCACTGAATCTATTGTGGTGAGGAGCGTGCTTGTGATATTAAGTATGGGGACTTGCTGAAAGCGGTGGAATGGGAGGAACTCGGTCCTCTGGGAATCCCAAGTCTCTCAAGAACCGCACGACAATTTAAATTTTCTTCACTAGATTCAAATCTGTTGACACAATTTTCAGTTGACTTCAATTTAAATTTTCTCAAGACCTGAGGAGTGCCTAGAATCATCTCAGATAGTGGAGCGTGGAAGTCATAGCGTGGATCTCCCAACGACATTTTCGGATCAGAAGGAGATGCTCTGGATCTTCCCGAGGAAGCGATCTTGGGATACCTAGTGGAAGTCGCGACAGGAGGCTGCAAATCTTACTCTACAAGAGTCGAGAACACTATAGTTTAAGGCAATAACTTTCCATTCATCTTCGAGCCATTTTCGATTTCCGACGATTCTTCTCGGAAAACTCAATTCAATACAGGTTTATCTCAGTTGTTCCAAATTTTAATTCAATTTCAAGTCAGTGGCTTTTGAAATTTGTATAATTCACATGGCTTAAATTGTACATTCTGACAAATAAGTCTGGGCACAAAATGCATGAATAAATATATATTAAATTTCAATGTTTGCTGGCCTTCAGTCTTACTCTTAAGGAAGCAGAGGCTTGTCAATTATTCTGGCAAACCGAGAGACACAGTGAGGACGGTATGCGTACGGATTCAAGCAATGACAATGCCAGACTCATTTAACGTCCAAGGGAGGTAGTAGAGTGCATCCAAACATTTTGGTACTTTTTAATGGCCTGTAAGACCAAAGGACTAAGCATATTACCCACGACTTTGAGAAACTGAAGCTGCTTTGTCGCAGCGGCCACCAAATCAATGCTGATGACAATTTTCTTGGCAGCTTTGATTTCATTTTTTTCAGCTTCGAGTGTAGTGGAGCGGAGTGTCAAAAGAGCACCTGCGTGGAATGTGTCAAAAGTATTATTTCCTTGTAGATCAACAATGATGAACAGGGCAAACGGTCAACTCAAAAATCATAGTTGCCTTTGCTGGAATACATGCTTGTCTTGCCTTGATTGTTTTTGGTTCACGAACAAATTTCCAATGTGTAAACGTAAATAGCGATGAGGTTCAAGGTATACGGTGGAAAATTTTTCGTTAAGGCCAAATTCGATGATTGATATCTCAAAGGAACCGAATGGTGTGTATGCCTTTTAAGTTTAAAGGAAGCCTTTAATCACTTTTTATAAAGTGACTTCATAAAGTTCATTACATTATTTTAATGGAAAGTATGTAAAAGCTTGATCATAAAGGCTTTTTAAAGAGTGATCATAATTTTATTTTCATTTTTTAATGGAGGCATAAGAGTGGTATATAATAGTGAGGGAATATTTTGTATTAGGGGTGTATTTTTTTTTTAAGAGAAAGTTATTGTTGTACTCCAAAGTAATAGTTTATTTTGAGAGATTAAGGAAGTGAACATCCAGTTTTTGAAGATAATTTGCCTCAAAGATGAAAGGTTGATGTACTCAAATACTTAATAAAAACATATTTTTTGTGGTGTTGAAGTGTCCTAGATCCGCCTGAAATTGAATAAGGGGATCTTAGATACACCTTGCTTAGTGATTGATTGTGCATGTTTTGTGGCTAGTTTTGACACTACAATTATTTTATCTAACACACACAAGGAGTCTAAAGCAAGTGAATGAAACAAGCACATTAATCAAAGCACCTGAAATTAATAAGTTGCAATGAGCATTCAATCAAGCACAAACAATCATATGCATTTGCAAAACTACAACACATAATCAAAGTTGGCAACATTAGCATTTTACGTCAACAATCAAATTCACTCAAGGAAAATCAAGTTAATAAAGCTGAAAACTCAAGCATTCCAAGGCAAAGTCTACATCAATATTCAATGACACTTGATCATTGTATAACTTGCAAATAAATCTATTTTTTTTAAGTTAACTTGTAAACAAATTCAAATAAAATTGAGTTGAATTGTAAAGGTGCATTCTTGGTTGAAACCGACACCCAAATTGTGAATTTATAGGAGGTAAAGTGAGTCAATTCTCCTCAACTGAGTCAATTAAGTGAGTCAATATCATTTGAACTTGTCATTGTAAACATTGGGTGCATTTTCAGTGGTATCCGACACCCTCATCCTAGTACAAAATTCAAGCGAGCGTGAGTTCAATCATTCCATTGATAAACTAAATCAGGGACACAAGCTCAAGAATTCAAGCGAATGAGATCTTCAAATCCCACAAGTGTTACAAGCAAGCATCAAGAAAAATCAAGCAAGGAAGCAAGCCAGTACAAGCGAACATGTCAAAAGTCATAATGGGTAAAGGAAGAAAACGTCTTCAAAGTGTAGAACTGGAGATTAAAGATTTGCAAGATTGCAATCATGAGTTACAGAACAAAGTTGAAACACTAGAATGGAAGTTGAAGCAGAATCAAACCGTAACCAATCAAATGACCAGTACATTAGAAGCAGCGAAAGACTTTCAAATTGGGCTTGAAGTGAAAGAAAAACTCATTCATGCACTTCAAATTAAGTTAAGTGAAAAGCAAGATTTACTAGATGCACAATGTGTAGAAAAGACAGATGCAAGTTGTGACACAGAAAACCTCATCACAACAACAAATGAAAGTTGTGATACAAGTGATCTTATTTAGCATATTAATGAAAGTTGCAACAAAGATGATCTAAGCAAACATGTTGATATAAGTTGTGACACAAGTGATCTCATCCAATCAGTTGTACTACTAGATGATGCAATAAGTAGTACCAAAGATCAAATTGATAATTTTGATGCAGCGTGTCAAACAGATGAATCGTCAATGATTGATGCCCAGTGTGACACAGAAGGTCTAATAAATCAAGGACATGATGTTAGCAGCAACAATAAGTATGCAGAACAATAGCAGGATAGTCTTTCCAAGAAGGTGATCGGACCTTGGGAAGAAATCTCCTTCAACAAAGATCGACATGGCCTAGGATACAACAAAGAAAACACTTTGTTTGTTCCAGATTTCTCAAAACCAGTTTAGTTTGTAAGTGTTGGTTTTCTAGACAGTGATCAGAATATGGGTAAGTGTAACCATTGTAAATGAAATGGCCATATGAAAAGTACATGTTTTGACCTCCATCCTTGTCACCATTGTGGTAATAAAAATCATTCATCCGAAAGATGCTACAAGCGAAATCAACCACCTAGAGTGAAGATCAACTACACAAGGATTGATCCTTGGAAGTGGCCATCCATAGTCAAACAATTGTCTATGTTACCGAAGGATTCAGTCTCACATGAATACCAATTCTACAATAAAATGAAGATAGTGAAACTCTCCTACACCTAAAGGAGGGGGAGTTCAGAAATCGAGTGCAAATGATTGTCTCTCCTTTCAGCTGACAAAGGGGGTAAATGATAATGGAATTAAGGGTGGTTGTCAGACTGAAAGTCTCGACAACATCATCAAAATCAGCAAGTATGCATCATCAACAAATCAACCAATGGGCATCGTCAAATCAGTTAGTGGGCATTCATCAACATCAAATCAGCGAGTGGGCAGTTTCAACATCAATAAATTCCCCAGTGGGAGTTCTCAATATTTTGTTGGGCGTTCATCAACATCAAATCAGCGAGTCAGTAGTTTCAACATCAACAAATTCACCAGTGGGATTTCTCAATATTTTGTTAGTGGACAAGCAAATTCACTAGTGGTAGTCATCAACATTTTGTCAGTGGACAAAGGATGTTGATTGAAAGCAAAGGAAAAATGGATCCTTTTGTAGCTTGGCACGTGATGGAGTCGTCAAGCAAAATTCAGAGATGAATTAGACTTGCAACTGATTCATGTTCTCTTTAGATTAGAGTTTTTTCAGCATCCATCTTTGGCGGTTTTTCAGGCAGTGTTTTTGAGGATCAACAGTTTCAGCGTGAGAACTTGGAAGATGGTTCCTAATTCTTATTTTGGACTTATCATTGAGGGGGGGAATGTTAGCCTCACTCTCATGTGATGAAAACGATTATAAGTCCAAAATAATTAAATTAATTAAAATCAAGAAAGTTGGATTTAATCCTACCTTTCTAGATTGAGTTTGTTTCTCATGGTTAGGAGTCAATTTAGGCTTAGTTGGTTGAGAGATTCTCTCCAACTAGTTAAGCTCCTAGATTAATGTTTGGTTGAGAGATTTGCTCAACCATAGTGTCCAAGATAGACGTACTATCTTAAGACAAACTTCATCATGTATTTATGTGTATCATAAACATTACATGTAGAGTGTGAAAAATAATACAGTGAAGCTCTCAAGCCTTTTCCGCCATGTCTGATTTGTGTATATGTATGTTGTTTATTTTACTAGTTGATTGAATTCCCTTCAATATCTTCTTCTTTTTTATTTTTAATTTGGATATTGTAAAATCTATGGTAACTTAGTAATGCACTAATGTAAAGTAAATTATCATCATTATTCAATAAAAACCACACAACCTAAAATAATTGGATGGTTGTCTGTAAAAAAAAGGTATACTTTCATTCCTACCAAATAATTTTAGTTGATATACATGCTTATTTAAAAATGGTTCTTTTAAATTTTTTGCTTACTAAATAGAAAAATTCCAATAAATGAGTCACGTTTATTGAAAATATATATATAATTTTCATCAAAAAATTCTAATTTTATCGTTTTAATATATAAAATAATTAAATTAAACTCTAAACCTAATTTTAGAATTAATCAAATTTCTTTTTATTATTTTATTTTAATTATTTCACTAACAGTTTTATTTTAATTAAGAATTTTTAAAAAATGTTTTGTTTATATTACTATTATTAAAAATATTTTTAACATTTTATAAATAGATATATCAATAATTTATGATTTAGTAAGAATGAAAAATATTAATTTAAAAAAAGCTACTCTGAAAGTTTTATAACCGCAAAATATGTCTTATAAAATAGAATAAACTCCAAACCACTTAAAAAAATTATATGAAAATATATCAAATAACTTTATAAATGTAAAGTAAATAATGTATAAAGCCTTACTTTCTAACATTGATTTGGCATTGCAACTAAAAAATTATATAAAATTCACATAAAGTTTATATTTTCCTTATTACAGTGCACCAAATATGTTTCATAAAATAGAATTATGAGGAATGAAAAAATAAATAATACTCCCTCACCACTAAAATATTAAACTAAAAATTATAAAATATAATTTTATAAATGTAAGGCTAGAAATTTATAAAAAGTTACAGTTTACCATCATATCATATAGAAAGTAAAGATATTTGGTATTGCAAAAGCGAATTAAGTCATACATATTTTAGGCGAAACATAAACCATCACTAAAAAAATGTGTTTTCCCTATCTCGCTACTTCACTTTGTTGCTTGAATTCACAAACAAGACATTCAAAATAGATATCATTTAACACTACGACATGGATTTGTATAAATTTCATCCGCGAAATATGTTTTTCACACATAAATTTAAGTATTCATTGTTTTCCTGCTTCTCTGCTTGGCATCAGATTAACTTTGTCAATTCTTTTTAAATATTCACTGTTTTCCCTGGTTCTCTGCTTGGCATCAGATAAACTTTGTCAATTCTTTTGGTTTGCGGGAAACCCTAGTTGGGCATTGGGCTTGATCAAAAAATCAAATTTAAAGGGACAAGTTGGGCGTTCAAAACAATGGCTCTGGAATTGAAAATGGAAATGAGATGAACATAATCTGTGACTCAGCGCAAGTGTGATACAAACAGAAGCATCGATATGGAGTAGTATTGTGATATAAGCAGAAGCATCAATAAGCATTGTTTGGATTTGTTCGTTGAAACAAGACAATTAATTGATGATCATAATCAAAATAGGTTTCGTTGGTTGGATGAGTGACAACTGTGTAAGAAGAACATTGTTGACACTCCACAAGCTACTAGCAATTCTCATATTTCATAAACTAAGTGTATCATACCTCATCATAAGGTGCATATATCATAGTCTTTCGAAGTGATGGATAGTCAATTTGGTATCTCATATCTTGCTGAGGGACGAAGTCTCCACTGAGGCGAAGTGAAGTTTAGAGACAGGATATAGACGAAAGAACCTCGACCTTAGGGAGGATGGGTCAATCTTAACTGTGCCAATCAAAGTCGACCACAGACAGGAAGGAGGCCTAGCCAAAAGCAAGAGATAGGAGGTCTTGGCAAGTCCTTTCTTGACGTCAGGACCGCTGTGATTTAGAAACACACCATACACATAGTCGCTGGTATTGCCATGGTAGGGGGTTGTGGAGGTGGATGCAAAGGATGTACTGTCACGGGTGTGTGTCATAAGATACAAAATAATACAAAAGCAAGATTAGATATATTTCACTAAGATTGAGAAAGCTCGCTCTACCTTCGTATTTTCGTCTAAATGATCAAAATCCAATGAGAAACGAACTATGCCTTTGCTAATCTTATGTGTTAGATAATAGTTAGCTAATTGATTGAAAACATATTTTGTGGAACAAACCAAGTCGCAATATATATTGAATGAAATAGACGAGATTCTTTTGAAGTAGAAATGTACTTGAAAATAATTCAATGATATGAAACAGAAGGTTGGGTGTATAAAACCACTAAGAGGCACAGGAAAAACAAACACTACAGAGAGAAGTAAACAAAAGGTACTTCTTCCTATCCAGCTGGTTAAATGTCTGTAAGAACCCTCTATGCTGGGATGGCGTCCTTTTGGCAAACAGCTACCCATTAAACCTTTACTTTGTTGCTAGGTTGCATGGCAGGGCACGACTGGTCCTCTTTGGAGCCTTGCTTGAGCAAATTGGTAAAGCACTTATTGTTTGAAGGCGTAGGCGGATAGTGAGAAGGGATGGCATGCACAGGAAGACAACAAGAAGGGATGGCATGTCAGGGATGTCATACAATAAGTCACCATAAACGCTCAGCGACCACCTGCAGTTTTTAATTTTTTTGACAATTCTGCAGGAGAAATAAATTAGGTAGAAATTGGACAAATGGCAAGATGAAGTGTAAACACATGTCATGATGCTATTGGCTAGAAGGGTGAAATCTAGGCACTCTGACTGGTTGGGTGAACAGTGTTGCCCACCCAAAGCCAGCAAAGGAAACGCCTATCAGCGTAATTTAAACATGACCAAATTAATTTTAAGGCTCGTGGAATAATGGGATTGAGGAGAGCAATAGATTTGGAATACATCAACATAGCATGGATTAACAAATCAAAACACCTATTTATGTCAGTCATAACCTCCCATTAAGGAGTGAGTGTGGTGATTTATCAATGCAAGGAGTTGAATTCCTTGGTACAAATTCAAACAAATTCATGCATGTATAATTTCCTATGCTTAGGGAAAAAATGCACCCATTGTTGTGACTTACAGTGTGTCTCATTCCTCATTCCTAGACAGATCCATGTACCTAGGAATATAAAACTAATTGGCCTCCTCACAACTCAAACCATGGCAAGGGCTAGTGACCAAATGTTGATGCATTCAGTGGAAAACATACACTATAATCGTATAACCCTCGGTGCTCGTCCGGAGTCTCCGCTATTCCCAAAATTAAAAACAAATCTTAAGTAAGCAAAGATTAAAAAACGTAAAAACGTACTATGTTGTCTAGGATGGTGTGCATAACAGAATTCAATGCATCCAAATGTGTCACTGCCATGTCTTACAATTTTAAAGATATGGAACAATAGAATTGGTAGCACTTGTAGTGGAGCTCCATTGAAATCATTTGTTGTCCATTTAGTTTTATATCTCATATATGTATGTGTTGTTCTTTAAGAAGTTTTGCTCATTAATTCTAATTTTTGTTGATTATTCCCTCTGAATTCACTTTTACAATTAAAAATTCCTATCATAAAATCACATTATAAATAAAAATAAAATAATCACAATATGATTAACTCCATCATACCACAAATATTGAAACTTTCATTAAAAATTAATATATTCTTGCCCCATCAAAACCATATAAAAATTATTGCTAGTATATCTCATATCCTTCTAAAATTTTTAGCTTTGGTTAACCCCTTTTAAAATTTATCATTAACATCTATATCTTATATCCTTCTCAAAATCTTAACCTTTTGTTTTAAAATCGATACATAATCTTGTTATATCAAAGACCTTTCCGAAACTTATTAATTGCAATCCACAAATACGGTTGAAATAAAACATTATTTGTACTTTTATTAATTTTACAAAATATAATATTTTTCAGCAAATCAGAACCATCACGGCAATCATCCAGTTTCCCATCTCTATTAAATCTTCTCCTGAATTTCTTGCCAAAATATTAAAATCGATCATTGCCATTTGAAGATTCCATGAAAACATTGTACAGAAATCACCTACATCAAACTGCAATAAACCCTGAGTATAATACCGGGAATATCACATCCTGCTGCATCCGTTGCTTTGGTGTGATTGTTTTCAACGAGGGAACTCGAAAGCCCCCTTGAACCACATTCTTGCTGGAGTCATTGCTTTGTTGTGATTATTTTCAACGAGACAACTCGGAAAAAAAAAATTAGTGGAATACAAAGTTCACATTCTTAGTAAGAGCTACCCACAAAAAAATATAACCAACCAACATTCCAAATGTTGCACGGCCTAGAGAAGCGACGTTTAGTTCCAAAAAATAGAATCAAATATTTGGGAAATTCATACAACTTCAGCACTGTTTCATTTAATAGAGTGCAAATTTTGGCGAAACACATCCGGTTGAGATAATGAGAACAAGCAGCCCAGCTGCATGAATATAACGTGTATATTCTCAATACAATGTGGCACAAGTTTCTTGCGGCCAAACATATTGACATCGGTGCAAGTTGTACCGTATAACCTCTTTCCATGAGTTCCGGGGTTCCCCACGCTTGCAACAAATATTGGAACTTGATCTTGTATATCCTACCATAACCTGCAGTTTTTCTCAAAGGGCCTATCGGAGCAACTGAATCAAGTTATCGAACAGCTTAATGGCATGTAATAGACCCTACCATAATATTCATTTTACATAATGATATCTTGTATCAGGTACATACAGATTTGAATTTGCATTCATGGCACTAAAGATTGCAAATTAAAATTGTCAAAATCACCTAAAAAATTATTAGAACAGAGTTAACTGCCCAGACAACAAAACAGATGCCGTGACCACGGGATTTCAAGTAATGTCAGTAGTTGCGAACATCGCATCTGGACATAATAAGAATATATGTACAAAATTACCTACGACTTTGGTTTTTCCTCACTCCTGGTGATCTTTTACCACTATCATCCACATTTGGTTTATCTTCGTTCCTTTCTGATCCAGTTACCTTTACCCTCCGTTGTACATCATCAGCATACCTGCGCCACCATAATTCTCGCTCTCTTCGCGGCATCCTAGCATACCTCTGGTCTGGCTTCAATAGGCGTTTTGCCTCGGACCATGAAGTAAGAATATTCTTTCCATCTTCAAGATCCTTAGTTGCCATATCCATGGTGATAACATCAGCCAGAAGCGACCGATATTCCCGCACACAACGCTAAACAAAAATATTCCATGCCATTATTTAGCAATCTGATAATTTGTTTAATATCATATTTAATGAATAAACTAATTCCAATATCAAAACATTCACCTCGTATAACCCATTAACATGTTCACGGAATAATCTCTCCCGCTCTGCTAGATCTAGATCAGAATTTGTAGCACGCCCTAAAGGGTCCTTCTCCAACTTGGGTTTAGACTCGGTCCACGAAGCCTGACAAACAAACAAAAATATTAATTTTCAGAATGAAACAGCTTGTCTCAAATTTAAGTACTTGACCACTGCTTTGTAGGCAAGGCATTTGAAAGAAAATCACCTCGCAGTCTTTTATCCTTTCCGTTAGCAAAGCTTGATATGAAGTCACCGCATCCTTTCTTCTAGCCTTCAATCGCACTCTCTCCATCTCTTGTTCCTCGCGTTCCTTCCTTTTCAGCATTTCACGTTTTCTTTCCTTCAGTTTCTCCTGGACAGATTGTCAAAAAAATCAGGAAACACTGCCACGACTTGTACAACACTAACTAGGGTATAGATACAATAATTCTATATAAATAGATAGAAGTAAATAACAATATAAAATACTATGAGTTAACACATACATGACAATTCAGTAAAGAGGTTTGATGACACTATAAAACAAGCTCAACCTACTGTAACAATCATTGTTCATATATCAATCAGCATCAACTTATCATTCAATCTTCAGACTTACAAGTTAAAATACGCACAAACTACCAACAAAGGGATATGCGACTAGAATAAACTTAATCTGGATGTCAATCCTTATTCTGGTGGTTCTCCAATTTCAATGTTTCTCGTGTCGGTGTTCGCAGAATTGTGCCCATCACTTTCAATGATTTTGTATGGCCATACTAACAGACACAATTACTCCATGCTTATAATGATGATGGCAGAGACAGGTAAAGGGCTAATGCTATGGTCTGAGACTTTTCTTTACTCTGCTGCAGCAACTAATTTTTTTTATTTTCAGGATAGCATTTGTTTCCTATGCTAGCGTTGTATTCCAAGAGCCTGCTACTGCTTCATTCAGATATTTACTTTGTTAAATTAATCTTCTCCACATGCTCTGATCCAGTAATTCGTTGTTAATATTTCATTACGTTATCGTTGGTATTCGCTACCGGTATAAATAAAATGGTCACTAGCCAGAGGAAGGAAATGGATCTGAGACCAAGCCCGCCAATCATAGAGAGAGAATGCTGTGTATGTGTGTGAAGGAGAGAGAGAAGGAGAAAATTTCAGATGGTGGAGATATCCGTCAATGCATAACATATTTATACATGTGAAGAGTAAAGGTACTCCACCTATTGTTAAATAGATATGCCCTCTATCTTCCACTGCTTGACCAGCTGGCAACATTATTGTGCATTGAATTTCAAGGGCTGACGACCCAACCAAGGGATGCACCCAAGTCTCCACAACCTGACAGACTGCAACCTAAGCTTGCAGGACCCACAACTTAGCCTTACAGTTCTAACACCTTCCTCTATTTTGCAACTTTGCTAAATAACAAATTTCCACTACAATTCTAAACAACTCTGCTAGACTACGATACTAAACTATAGATTGATTGAACTGACAACTTCTTTGAAACAGCAACCTATCATAACAGATGTCATTCCACCCACAACATCATCGAACTGATCTATCCTCTAATATTGTCACTTTTAGAAAACATCTTCCGACCCTATCGTGATGGTGGGGACTTACCGTGGATTTTGAGTCTTCGAAATTCCTGTATAGGAATGTTGGTAAAACATTTTTTTGGGGGAAGTGCTCTTTCAACAAATTGTGTGATCCATATCAAGCGATAGTCTCTTTATGTATATTTGTTTTCCACTACCTCAGGGGCATGCACCGATTCACAGGCAGGCAGCAGCAACATGCAAGGATGTGTGGAAGGAAGGAAGCCGTAGGTCAGGATTAATCTCTAACAATATATTGCCTGAATCTGCATCCAAATCAAAACTGGCATTGATAATATCAATGAAGATATACAATTGCAAAAACATCTGTGAAAAAGTATCATTGTCGATTCTCCTGTTAGTTCTCTAGGCAATCTATCATCTTTCGTTAACCACTGACTTCCACTCTTCACACTACCGGACTAATGGAACCAATTCTGCACTGCCATTCCATTCTTGCACATTTTTTACATCAATGTGGAAGAAAAAATTATCCGTTCTTAATTCATAAAGCATGTCTTGCTTTGTCAGCAATCTCGTCAGTGGCTTGTCTTTGCATTGTTTGTAATTCATTTTTGTCACAAAAATATTAGCATGAATTTGTCTTCAACCAGCTTGCACCTGGGCCCCAATTAAAAACATCACTTATTTTAATAGCTTCCAACTCTTTTCCTTGAAACTACACCTCCTACATGGGATGTCATCCCCCTGACAAAAATATCGTTAAGTCTCTGGAACATGCATTTGCATGATTCAAAAATGATCGAGCCTCTGCTAATTCTACATTGAAGACCTCTACTCACAAATTGTTTTTGTCTCTACATTCTCCATGTCTATCTCCTAAAAATTCTTTGTGAAATACGTGAGCACTAATCTGATAACTGCACTGTATTAGCATCATTATTAGAAACCCAAAATATCTAGTGACCAGGGAAGCTCCTTCAAACTTCTTCAGTCGGACATCCAACACAATCATTTCATCCTCTTTGCCTGTTACGACATGAAAGTTTATAAAGCACCTCATACCTCCTCAGGTTTTCCTCTTCTGCTTTACCTAAATCCTGCGACTCTACATTTTATTGTCAATTATATCTTCACCTTTTTTTGTTGACATTTTAGTATATAGGAAAGTTTTGGAAACTCTCAAAGCCTATTGACTACTGACTGTACCCTCTAATCCTGTTGACCTCCTCTTAGTCATTAGTGGACACTAGACATTAATAAAAAATTAGTCTTTATGTAAAATCAAAGTTCTCAGTTGCTCATTTTTCACTTGCAATGCTAGACGCCTTAGAAGTCGTTCAACAGCAACATTTCTCATTTGGAAAATCACTTTCTTCACAGCCTTGAAGGACTCTGTTGTGAGCGCACTCTGAATGAATCACCAGAAGGCACCAAACTGTTGCCATGAGGTACCAATCAATTGTGGTGTTTAGTTTTTTATGAAATTGCACCAACACCATTTATAAATGTGGAGATCTCAGCCAAGCTCTCTATACTGACAAAGTTTTAAAACACGATAGCCATCAATGTTCTACTTACATTGCTTAATTGAATTGAAGTAATAAAATAATCTAAAGTAGACACTGAGAACCACAGAAAAAAATCCTACAGAAACAGGGACTACAAAGATTCCAAGAGGCTATACTTTGTCGGGAGAAAGTTTAATTTTTGCTCTTGGATCCACCAGAATCTCCAAGGTAGAAGACTTTTCTGAACTGACCATTTCAATAATTGGAGTACTCAAAATCATGATGGGTAGTAGCAGACATATGTAGGAAACCAAGTGGCAAATACATTTGTCATACTAGATTCAAAAAATTGCCTAACAGCATTTCAGCAACAAGAAAGCACCAAAACCCTTGCGCTTCTGTACTGCTTCTCCCTTGATTTCCACAACTCTTGCTGAGTTATTATTATAAATAATGATTCTCCATTGAACTTAACATCATACTGTAATGTGTAGCCTCCTATCATTGCTTTGGTAGTGACTCCACAAAGCAAGGTTCAAACTGTATGTCTTTTACCTCCTCTTTGGACTTCTGATGCCCAAACTCTCTCTACAATGATTATGCATCTCCCATTTTACCCAGTGTACTACATACATGGGTACCACAATGGCATTCACTTTAAATGTAGCATGTTTATTTTGTGTTAGGTGAACTCAGTTTCTTTATCAAACTTGTTGGCTAGCATTCCCCAGGAATTATACAAAATGCCCTTCTTATTCAATTTCCTGATTATAGGCATCAATTCTATATATGCAGTTGTCCCGCCATAAGTAAAATAAAGACGTTGATAGAAATAACTTCTACATTTATTTATGAGGCTATTAACCTCAAAATAATCAGTGATTGTTAAGTTCTAATGATCATAGAACATGCTTTCTACCAACTCTTTGGATTTTTTAGTTTACCACACCTTTTTAACATTCCAACCCTTTTTCAAACTTTGGCAGCATAAACAATTACTCAAAAAGAGCCACAAAAAATGCAAAAAAAATTGCACCATCACCTCACATTGACTAGAAGACACTTTAAAGTTTATATTATATGAAAGAGAATTGTGAGTCTTTACAATTTAGGATCTATGGTGCCAAATAATCCCTCACTACTTCTTGCCAAAGATTTCCTGAGCTCTTCTTATCCATAAGTGTGTCATAATATTTCAAGCCAAATGGATCTCTATTGGCAGGAGATTGACCACATAGTTAATTTGGTCTTGGAAGCTATACATGTCTTTTGGCATTCTATGACTTAGATTCCCAAAGGGGTTCTTGAGAAGATAACAAAAATATGTTTTAATTTAATTTGGTTGGGAAGGCTTCAAAAAGACGAGGCTCGTTTGTAACATGGAAAACTATTGCCTACCAAAAATATATGAGACACTGGGGCTGGAAAAACATTCATCAAATCCAGGGCTTCTCTAGCACCAAAATACCTGCAGCAGGCCTTGACCTCTGCTGGCCTTTAGAATATTATCATTGCACACAAGTATTTTTGGCCAGGAGATGTTTTAGATTGCATTAGACCTGCAAGAAAAAGTATACAAAATGTTTCAGTGCACTGGAAATCCCTAACACAGGTTTTACTAGTAATTGGGGATCATCTGGCCTGGAGGGTAGGCTCAGTGGAGCTTGTTATAATGGGATCAAAAGCAATTCTAGCACATGAAGAAACCATGGACTTGCCACTGGAAATAAGGGAGGATCTACAGGATAGGAACCTGTTAACTTTGAGTCAGGTTGATCATCCTATTATCATGGACCAGTGCTAACAAGGATGGAAATGGTCTGATAAAATTGGGTAGCTGGTGAAACTGTAGATCAATGGACAGCATCTGGAAGGAAGCTTAGAAGATATCACTTACGATCAATGTTGCACAACTCGTACTCGTATAAGACTTGTCACGGCATCGACTCATATAAGACTCAGGAACGACCCTTATAAGACCCGTATAAGACTCGTCAAAATACCAAAAAAAAAACTTTAAATGTGGTAAATTTTAAGCACAAAATAGAAGCTGACAGGAAAATCAAGGGCATCAGAGATGGGAATCTGACATGCGATACAGGACCATGAAGACACGTTGGCTTACGTCCTGACCTCCAACTACCACACCAGCCATTGACCCATTTCGGCTTCGATGAGGTAAATCATACCATCTTTTCCTGAACTGAAGATAGCTATCCAAGAATTCATAAAAAGAATCATCCATGGCTACTGAAGAACAGAAGACTAATATTTTTAAGACTGACCTAAAGATTAGAAATAAAGCATCTTGTTGGGCATCCTTCTCATAAAAGACAGACAAAAATAAACAAGGATTTGTACTTGTCAATATGCTTAATAAACCTAATTTAGAACCAACAAGAGCCCCAATCTGAAAGGCTGGCATAGTGGTTAATGTGCTAAAAATTATATTATCAAAGAGAGAATTAGTAGGTGAGACTCAAGACTAGTTATTTGTTGTGAAAAATTAGTACTATCTCACAAAATGGACAAGTTCACACCTCATGGTGAGAATCACAAGAAGTCAGATCAATTATATGATAAATAACTTCATAAGTACACTCAGGGAGATGGGAGATGGCTTTTGCTATCATGGTTATTCCGCGAAAATTGTAAGCCCTTGGAATTATGCAACTGGAATGAATTTGTGTAGTATTACTTTATTAGTGTACTGTGAAGAAAGTTTGCAAAAGCAAACATTCAACATATTTACAGTCTGCTGAATAAGTGGTTTCCACTAGGTCAGAAAAGATTGAAAGTACTTCCCACGTTTCCACCTTTTTCCTATCTTGTTTCAATTTCAGCAAATAGCTCAGAATTGTCCCAAAATGATAGCAGCAGGGGGAATGTCCTTTCATGGGGCAGTCATAGAAAAGCAAAAAAAAAAAATTGAAATTTTGGGCAGATTGTGGGTTTTGATGCCCGGAGGGTCTTATAGGGGTCCAATGAGAGTTTAATGGGCTACCCGCGGATTTGATGCGGGTAGCCAGGTCTAGTACAAACCCGCAGGGTAAGGGGTCTAGACTGCAGGTTCTATGTGGTTGACCTGTCCCGGCATGTGACCCGCTCTTACTCGCAGGTACCCACGGGCTTCATAAGGGTCGTGCTTCACTGCTTACGATTAAAGGATAAGGCAGACACATTAGCATGTGTCAAAAACAAATGCAGTGTAACACAGCCAACCCCCAAATGTTGTCTTGGGGTTGTGGGGCTTAATTAGAAATTTAGACCCAACCTTCACTGTTTATTATGAAGATGGAGTTATCAAATTTCCTCCAACTCCAACTCCTCAAATCATATTTATGATACTGCCATTGTCTCCTGCTCGTTGAGAGCTTTCAATGATAATAATTTCATCTCATTCTAAGCTCCGGCACGAAGTTATAAACATTTGAAAGTTCACCCCATTGAGACCACATCAGCACCATACAAACCACGTGGATGACACATGGCTGTCGTTGGCCACCCCTCGCTCCCACACTAGTCCTCATCCACTACCCAATTGTCCTATCGGAGCCCTGCCATATTGCTATTTTTATGAAAGGGAGCATCCCTAAATCCTCTAGTGTTCCGGTATGCCTATACTATGGTGGCCTGATATGTCTTCACCCTGCTATACCAATACCCCAGTGTGCAAATATCCCGATATGTTGATATATCTATATAGTGATATCCCACCATGGAATATTGAAATATTGACAAATTCCTTATAACTGCAAACCTTCGAAATTTCCGATAGGTTGAAACTTGATAGGTTGGTGACTAGTTCAGCATGCCACCTCATATCTCTAGCATCCAATCGCAACAGGCCAAGTGGCTAGAGCTAATGTCCCTGCCACATCGAACTAATAACATGCATGCCAAGATATCAGGATATCAAAGATTTTCCATGACATCACTTCCCAAGGTTACTCGATAACCCATGGGTCCAAGCTCGTCAATTAACGCCCCTAACTAAAAGAGTGTATGCTATCAAGTGTTGTCTGTTTACCAAAGCCGCACCATAGCGAGTAACTCCCAAAGGCTTTTCTTTTAATTCTTCAAGATCTAGTATTCTAATAAGCCCCTCCTACCACCTAGTTCTTGGTCATGACTCCCCTCGAGCCATGTGAATAGGGGCTAGGGCCGAGGATTCCTGAACTCCAAATTTCATATAAAACCCAAGAATTTTTTTCTCAATTACTTCCGATATTTCGGCGCTCATTCCCCCTTCCCAAAGCAAAGACAATTACTTTCCCTTAACCAAACAACTCCAAGCCTCCTCATCCTAATTCTTATACCAAATGAAATCATGCATGCTAGCCTATCTCCATAGACATATGGAGTTGTTTACGATGTTGGACCCACCAACATGTCAGGGGATCTCCCCAGTAAGAAGTCCCAACTAGATCTTAGACCATTTGGTGTAGGAGTACCAGCAGTGAGGTAGTACGTTATCGCCTTGACCGTGGTTGCACGCAGAGGTAAGTAAGATGTCCTTGTTGGCAGCAAGGGTGTGACCTTTGCAGCAAGTCGAGGAAGGTGCATGAAAGGCTCTAACACACGGAACGAGGGATAAGTGCGCCCCTTCAAAACCTGTGATAGCATGCAGCGTGAAAGGGAAAACACGAGCAACAAGACATCACCAGATGGAAAGCAGGATAGCCGACAATCCAAAGTGATGGTTATACCAATAACACATTTCGATAAGATTCATACAAACATATACATAATAGTCCATACATACATGTGTAAATAACAGCTACATATATCATTAGAGTAACCAGGATAGTCGAACTACAATAACAACATATGCATGAAACATGTTGGCTCTGTTATATTAAAAGAGTGAAAGATCCAATCATACATACAACCATGACCAACCACTAGTCCCGATAGCGGAACGTTATAGTCACTGTCGCCTGCTCCTCCAAAGAGATGTACTAGCTCTGCACTGTGGAGAAGCCAAGGCTCGTTACAATACACTCCAAGCTTTCTCTAAGTTACACCTATAGGAAGCTTGGCTCCCAAAAGTCTGTACAATGGGTTATGAGGTTCTATAAATAGCAAAGGGTGAGGTGGCCCTTGACATTCCCCTTTGTCACTCTTCACCTACCCTCATGACACTTCAACTACTACATGACTGCTACATTCTACTATCGACACTTGGTCTTTCACTTTTACAACATGTTACATTACAGTGTGCACATGTACCCATGTGAGACAAAATAGGCTTGAGTAAGCCATGCAAGACATCACTAAGACTCGGACATTTGTGGGAAGACCAACTCTTCGACATCCTCGTGATAATCGACAGTGGCGACATGATGCCAAGCTTGGTAGTCCGTGATGGTGTCCATGTACTCTGTTGTGACATCCTTCTGAAAGAAAACTCTTGCCTCCGTTGCATCCAGGTACACTAATTTGGCACCTCTGTCCAACTCGTTTGATAACATGCGCATCATAGTCTTGAGTGCAACCATACCAACAACATACTGATGCATAGTGTCTGCGCTAATCTCCATGTCTGCGTTGGTGGCTACGTGCATCAACTCATCAAAGTACATGTCCAGATCCAGTCAGAATTGGTTTTTTGTCTTCGTCTCGATGAGTGTGTCAATGGATGGGATCGCATGAGTACACACAATGACATCCATGCTCCTGAACACCCGTGCACGTGAAGCCTACAAACTAGTGATGAACTACAAGAGTTCGTCGTAGTTCTAGATCTTACTCTGGATGTGTGCCTTCAACTCTACCGCCTTTGGCTTCATCGTCTTTGGCAAATGCAGTGTAACACAGCCAACCCCCAAATGTTGTCTTGGGGTTGTGGGGCTTAATTAGAAATTTAGACCCAACCTTCACTGTTTATTATGAAGATGGAGTTATCAAATTTCCTCCAACTCCAACTCCTCAAATCATATTTATGATACTGCCATTGTCTCCTGCTCGTTGAGAGCTTTCAATGATAATAATTTCATCTCATTCTAAGCTCCGGCACGTTGAGGGCTCCCTTGTACCTCATTGTCCATGATTGCATGTGATCGACAGCAGTGTGCAAATCTAACAAGATGCGTGCTCTCCTAGCACAGCGCTACTGCCAACCATTGAGATGGACAACTAACTTATGCACAGTGGCGAATCTGGAATACAATGTTCGCATGACTGTCTCGAGAGACAATACTTCATTCAGTATTTCTCTCCTCAACTCTAATCTGACGGATGTTGTAACCTGTTCTCCTGCCTGCTTGGTCGCTTGTAACTCCTTAGCCATGCACTCGTTCTCCGCTATCAAGAATCGAACACTAGAGTTGGTGGCTTTGGCATAGGCTCTGGTAGCATCGGTCAATGATGTTGGATGCTTGTGTACATCGAACACCATACTCGTTCTTCAAATTGCGCAAGAAATACATGAGCATCCAGAGTAGGCACTCTGCACGACTGCACAACTCTGTGTTGTGACTCATCGAAAGATATGTTGTGCATCTCCGCCTCCGGATTGTCTTCAAGGATTTTTGTGTCTATTTGATCACTTGGGACTTGCTCTGCTTCCGGACTGGTGAAGCCAGTGGGGTGACTTCTTGGTCTTGAGGCATGAGGTCAATACCTTGATCTGACTTTGGCTGAATCATATCCGTGTCCATCTGTTCAATCTCTTAAGCCAAGTCCTGTTGCTACGACTACTCACCCTGCCTGCATTGTGCCAGCTACTCAAATGAGTTTATAACTTGTATGGTCGCAGTTTCATCCATCTGTGCATGTTGCGCCTCCTGTTGTACCTGTTCTTGTTGCGCTTCCTTCTCTCTTTTGTGCAGCTCTTGTTATTATCTGAGTTGCTGCTTCAACTCTTACAACTCCTTTTCTATTTCCTCCATCCTCTATTTCTCTCTTTGCCTTTGCGCGATTCTTTTGTCGCGTTGTCGCCTCTTAGCCTCAATCTCCAAAGTTGTTTTCAACACAAGTGGATCTGCTTTGAACTTGCAGCCTTGCTCTACCTTGCGCTGGTAACAATCTTTCTCTTGCCTTTGTCACACACAGGTCTACCGCCCTCTGTTGTTGTTGATGATGTTACTCTCTGCGATGCTACTTCCTTCTGGTTTGCTAATCACTCTACAGCTATGCTGACCAGTTCATTAAGCCTTGAGAAGTGATAGCAGTATCTCCATGGGTCTTCCTCAGGCCAATGACACACCCCGTGGATCCAATGATGTTTCACTCTCGCATAGTAGTCCTTCACTAAGAAATGTGGGTCAAACGGATTGAAACTTCTGGTGCCGAAGGTGAATCTTTTGAATTCCTCCGTCTTGGCCTCAACATACTTGAGATTTTATATCTCATACAACCCGATCTGTAAAGGAAGAGCGGGCCAAAGTGCCTTCTTCTTCCTATGTAGTCTCGCTAACAACCCTGTCGAGATGTGATATGACACTTCTTGCATGACAAGATTGTCCATGGCAAACTTCCACAAAACATGCGGAGCCTTCTCCACATTGTACATCCGTATGAAGGTGCCAAATGGTGAGGCATACCAATCTGCTATGTCGATCAATGCCTCCATCGTTGCCTGCGACATGCAAGGTGGATCCTGCTCAAATATCATCTTGTACACCGGGGTGACGAAGTGGTCTAATAACTATATGATAACTCCACAGAAGCTGCATTCGGAGAACAACCTGCAATAAGTGTGCACAGAGGTTTCTGAAGGTGTCCATGCCCAACCCAAGCCTAGGAATTGCTGACGGGCACAGACTGCATCCAGTATGTAAGCGGACATGTATATCTTCGCTTGCTGACCCTTGGGCAGATGTCAAGGTTTTGTTACTTGTTCCTTCAACCTAAGAGCCAACATGTCGCACCAGTTGCAAGGTCTTCCTTCGCTCGCCAGTGGATCCAACGCAATCACCCAACTCTGCGGGAAGGTTTATGTTCTCCCTTGGCCGTATAAGCGACATGCAAAGATGACCAAGAGCTGATATGCCTTTGGCAGTATTTTCGTCTTGTAAACCTAGCTGGGTGTTGTCCTGAACTTGGTTGGCTCTTTCACCCAGCTCTTCAAGATATCTCTTGAGTTTGCACTCTCGTTGGGTCCGCCGAAGCGTTTTTCCATCGTGATCACCAGCTATGGTAAGTGATACATCTCCTGAAAGTCCTTCGCCCTGAAGGTCGCAAGTTGTGTTCCATTGACATTGCTCAACACCATTGTGTCTGGATCGGTATGCGAGACAATCCAGTGGATCATGTCATGTTTGTCTTTTTTTTGTTTCTTTTACGTTTTTTTAATAGAGTTTTTTTTCAACACAACCTAACAAAAAAAAAAAAAAATCGCTCAAAAAATAAATTCTTCTAGACCCTTTTAAAAGAAAATTTTGCCACCTTTAAAAAAAATTATGTTCATATGATCCGAGCCAACCTAGCTCCAGCGATCCAATACGAACTCAACTTCTTGTGATTCCAAAATCAATTAAAAGTTTATGCTTTGATACCATGTTAAACTTTTAGAACATAGCTCCCAATATTTGGTTCCTAGCAATTAATAAGCGAAACAAATACACAACCAGATTCCTAACCCATAAAAATATAGTGGAAGCAAAAAAATAATACTTGGTCTGAATTACGAACAAATAGATTTATGCCCAAGCACCAGTTCTTCATCAATAACTTAATCAAAAAACTTACTTGGCTCTCGTACCAAGGATAATGGCCCAACAGAGAAAATGCAATATTGATCACCAGTGTCATTGCACTCTCTCAGACCCAGCACATGCTTATTGAGAAGCCTATCTCAATCTTGTGCTACTATTGTATCTTAGCTCCTCACATTAGGCTCAATTTATAACTTTCCTAAGCTAAGAATGGTGGCCAAAATTAGCTCATCAAGTTAACCGAAGATGAGTGACATTACTTATCTTTAGCTTTCTCTACTTTAACTCAAGTACAAGTCATAAATTTAGCTTGTCTTACATGCACATCTCATGCATGTCACACGCAACACATCAACATGTGTGCAACTCACTTGCACACTCTGTGTGTTGCATGCAACCTCATAACAAGGGAAATAAAAGTCCTTCTAGTCAAGTCACAAGACTAGAAGTACCTTCCAAACTAGAAAACTCAACATACATCACTATATTCATGTAGTATGGGTAATCCTCAATCCTTAGCTCATTATCCCCAGCTGAACTTGTCACTTGTATGGCATACAGGATACATCCCTTTTTGCTATATTTCTTCAATTGCAACGCTGAAATCTGGCTCACAGATACAGGCTTCCATACTCCTTGCAGTAGTCTTTGCTCTCTTCATCATCATTACATTCCAATGTTTTATTAAAGCGATCTAATTTTACCCTATGCATTGCCAATCCATCATTGTCAATTAGCGAGTCATACAACTCTAAAGGTAACATATTTAAAGAGGCTTTTGTGAGCAGGCCACTCATCTCAAACAGGCATGATTCAATAGAATTTGTAACCTTCCTTTTGGTCCCAACGCTAATTGAATTGGCCACAAGTTGGCATGTTGTTTCCTCTATAAAACATGAGCTTCTACAACTTGTGAAGTAACATAATAAAGTTTAGAAACATGGACAATTAAAATTTAAACAGGGTGGTTGGCAAGTATATCTCCATCTCCACCACTGGGTTTTGGTGTTCCACCTGCTGGTTCTCCATGGTTGCATAAATATGGGGTACACTCTAAGCCACATCATTGATAATAGTGGCCTCTTGGACATTGTACACACTTTTGCCATCTTGTTCTTGGTGTGGGTAGTCTCTTAATATATACTCTTCCCCACACCCCCTGCACTTCAACAACTTTTTCCTAGGTTCTTCAACCTCATTCTTTGATGGCCGAATTGGCTCATTCCCATTTCGAGCAAGAAATTTCTATTGAAATTCACTCTTAGTAGTTATGTTGCACCCGACGCTTTTCCCAACTTCCCTGTAGTGTGAGGATCTTGGATCCTTTATTCTAAAATATCGTATTTTCCTTCTTTTTTCCATTATGTTCATAATTTAGTCTTATGCTTTGTCTCGTCATAATACTATTTAATCGTGCCAAATGGTATTACCAGCATCTTAAGTTCATCGAATTCTATTTGGTCTTATAACACTGTGGAAGTCCATTGAGGAAGCATTGGACTTTTATCTTCTTGTCTCTGATACAAGGTACATACCTCAATAGCTCTATGAACCTGTTGGTACCTGCTTCCATATTGAGTTGCCTTAGCTTGTGCTCACGTAATTACGTAATTTTTCCATCATAATATTTCAGATAGATATTTCTCCCTAAAGTACCTTTCAAGCTTATTCTAGGCCAGCTTCTTCTCTCAAATTCCCTTGACATTCTTGAGGTCTTCTCACCATATATCAAAATTTCCTCTCAGATAAAATACGGCTACTCGTGCCTTCATGTTTTCTGAGTAATTATGCACTCTCAGATATTTTTCAAGGCCTAGAAGCCACTTGACATTCTTGAGGTCTTCCCACCATATATCAAATTTTCCTCTCAGATTAAATATGGCTACTCATGCCTTCATGTTTTTTGAGTAAATATGCACTCTCAGATATTTTTCAAGACCTAGAAGCCATGTGTCAATCTCTTCATTCTTTTTAACTTCCTCATCAAAGATAGGAGATTTTGCCTTCTTCAATTCTTCAAGTAATAAGGTCCTTCCAGCCTCCTCCTCCTTTTTCTTATGCAATCCAAGGTTTCCCGGTAATCTGATGCCCCAATGTTGACAACGTTAATCAACGCGCCCGATTAACAAATTTTTTCCCATTAAGTGTCATCTACCTACGTAAACCTTTCCATACCAAGCAACTACCAAAGGCTTTTCTAACTCCCACCTAGCTCTTGGTCATGGCTTCCCTCTGGCCATGTGACCAAGGGCTAGCGACGAGGCTTCCTGAACTCTAAATTTCAAATAAAACCCAAGGATTTTCTACTTTGTTACTTCCAATATTTCCGAGCTCTTGGTTCCCTTTCAAAGCCACAACCATTGCAAGCCTTTAACCAAGTAGCTCCAAGCCTCCTCGTCTCAATTGATTATACTATAAGAAGGCGTGCATGCTAGCTTACCTCCATAGAAAGACGGAGCCTTAAGCTACCATCATGGTAGAAGTTTCTCTCCAACATCATGGTATACAAAGTGACTCGTCTTGATGGCCTTCATAAACCAATAAATATTTGTATACGACCATTATAGCCATAGCTAACCTTTCCATATGAACATACAACACACAGATGTCATAATTAACATAATGAATGCTTCCATTTCAATGTTTCACACAACATTCATATTCATAAATGAATGCACATCAACATTCAAGCAAGCCATGTTAGTTACTCAACGCATTGATCATACATATTCAACATGATGATACAACAACTTTCAACCTATAATTGCATGTATACACATGTATCTAGCATGGTATAAAAAAATGAAGTATTTAACTACATTTACATGACTTTACAAGGAATAAATACACTTAACTATTCCACTTGTATTTGCTAAAAGTTGAAGAAGGAACAACCATCTCTACCCAACTATAGGCACATCTACACTACAAGTTTCTTGTAACTTGCCACCCCTGAGTTGGATCAAATGTCTGAAGGATGCTTCACTTAGGGAATTTCAACAAAGGTCAATTTAGGGAGTATGAAGGCCATTCTCCTTCGCTTGCAAGAAACATGAGTGTTGCCTCTCAAGCACTGAGTCTTGGTTATTCACACAACCAATTACGACCACTATATAGCACAAAAGGAGAACCCTTCACCACTTCCTATAGTCCATCGACGATCCTCTCTCTTCTGTCGTTCTCATGCATAATACAACCAGATAATTGAATTACTCTCAATCCACCCAACTCAGTCTGAGGGTCTCCTCACTGGTTTCCTCAAATAATCATGATTCAAGCATGGACTCTGTGGTCCAGCTTCCAAACATAGTTTTACTAGTCGCTTGCTCAACCTCCAATTCGGTCCAATGGCATTCTCCCTTATTCTCAATGTTGCTTCATATATGAGAGGTCCAAGGTCCCTCCTCGGGTTATGGAGTCAAACAATGCCTCCTACATGGCACAAAGCCCAGGCTTGGGGCAATCTGACAATAAACATTAAATTCATGAAAGCTAGGAAATTTCCCAATCCCCCTTACTGACTTCTTCAAGCAAGCTTTGCTTTCAGACAATGGCATTCGTCCTTTTCATCAGCTTTGGCAATTTACAACTATATTTAATAAGATATTTACATCAACACTTTTGGCACACTATACATGTTGGTCGTCCAGCATTATCATCATTTAGTTACAACACAAAACTCAGGGATTAAAAAATAATGCAAGGGAGAATATCTACACAGAATGGGAAACTATGTTTAATGGAGGTTGGCTAATGGCAACAAGCTTGATGGCATAGTAAGATATGGAAGCTAAGAACCTTCAAAAAGCATAGGTGCTTCTTTAGCTAAATCTAATGAATATGATGACGACATGCAATAATCTACAAAAACACCAAAAGACACAACACAAGTATCTGCATGCTATAAATTGTTAATCATTGGTCGACATGATAAGTCATCAAACACATCATATGTGAAGTTTGCTCCTGTATATACCATGTAAGGGCGTTTATGGGAAAATTACATCTAGTACAATACACATCCAAAACAAAACCCAAAAGATCTAAGGGATCTAAACATCAACAAGTCTTTTACTTAGGGCTCTTTAGACAGGCAAGATCAATCCTCATTCAAATGTTAGTGGTGGTGATGGCATACTACATATCTCAAATTCTCAATCTATAAAGTTCATAGTGTGCTTGCAATCTTGTCAACCCCCCCCCCCAAATGTGCCAGCAAATGGATGGCTAAGAGCCAGCTAACTTCCATCAAGCTCATATTCAATAATAGGAACATTAGGCTTCACATAAATCAAGTCCATATCAAAGATCAAAATTCATTTCAAAGGCAAGTTTTGGGGAAATTTGTCATTTTTAGCAATCTTTCCATTTTCTAGGAGCTAGAGTTCCGAGGTCCACCAGTCAGAGGTGATCACATAATCAGAATCCTCGTGAGCTCACTATGCAAATAAGCTTTTTCCGGGTGAAGTGCAAGACACTACTATTTTTACTAGCCAGGGCTTCCAAGTTCATATCATAATTCCAAGCAAATATTTGGATCAATAGTTTTAAAACCCAACTTGAGCCGAACTGGGAACAGTCAAACTAACTGGTTGGACAAGGCCATGTATCAAGTCGGCCAGCAACATAGACAAGTGGACCAATTTGTACCAGTTTAGTACCAAGCCATTCGATCCTGTCTTGAAGCAACCAAGCATGTCAACGCGCATAGACCCCACACGTGTGTAGTTGAAATAGGTTTATACAATAGTTTTCGTTAACAAAAAAAGGGAAATATTCCCTCCAAAAATCCTCACCCTCTCAGTTGCCTCACACCTCTTACTGTAAACTTTTAGGAGCATATGTGAGCTTTCATAGTTCAGCAACAAAGCTAAGTGTTACAACAGTAGTCTAACACCAAGAAGCTTGGAGTGGGTTTGGCTTTGTCTAGTGGAGTTGACATCTTTGGCAGCAATCTACAACCCATCTTTCATTCCAAGGTATGCTATCGCTCTTCTAAAATTGCATATCTGAATATTGTCCCTATTTTTTAATTTTGTTTCTCTTTCGCGTTAAAAAATGTCCCTCTTTGCTCATAAAATTGCTCGTCTTTGTTCTTAAATTTAAGATAGGGATTTCACTGTAATTTATTTCATGTTTTTTCTGTTAGGTCCATATACTATTAGTGTAACCCCGTATTGTTATTAGTACAACCCCCTTATTATATTGTTGTGCCCATGTAGTCCCCATATTGTTATTATTGTGCCCCATGGAAGCCCAATATTGTTATTATTGTGCCCTTACATTATTATTGTTACGTCAGCTCTGATTATATTATGACCCCTTAGACTCCTATATATAGAAAGGAGGTCTTGTCATTTGCATCATCCAAAAACAGTTCATTTGTGTAATGTAAAGGAGGTTTCCCCCTCAAAGACGCTGACTTCTAAGGCGTTTATCTTTCTTTTCTATCTTTTTGTGAGCTAGTTTCCTAACATTTGGTATCAGAGCTTTGGATTCTAGGGTTTCGCTGCTCCAAACAGGTCATCGTGGAACTTTTGCTATAACATTTTTTCTACGACGTTTCAAAAGCAAACAAAAAAACCCATTTGAGCAGCAATCGCACTGAACCTCAGGTGCGAATTTCAGATCTTGTCTCACTATATTTTCGGAGATATGATCTGTGGAATTTAGGGTTTTTACAAGCTCCAGAATTTCATCTAAAGCAGGTCATCATGGAATTTTCGCTGTAACTTTGTCGATAGGAAGTTTCAGAAGCTAAAAAACAAACCCATTTGAGAATAAACCGATCTGAACCTTGGGTCCGAATTTCAGATCTTGTCTCACTATATTTGCGGATATATGATTTGAGGGAGTTAGGGTTTTGGAAGATGCCCGAATTACATCCTAAACACGTGACCTGGGGAAAATCGTCATAACTATCTCTCTAAACATCAAATTGAAATTTTGTAAGTTACAGAAAGAGGACAGACTGTAGCTTTCTGTGTATATTTTTAGATCCGAAGGTCAAAACCGTGACACGTGGCACTTCATACAAGTTCGCTCTTCTGAGAAGGTATATAATCAGGTCATCTTAGGAGATTGTGCATAACTCTTTCTTGGAGAATCCAATTTCGATCAGACTGGTGGCATTGGAAGGAGGACGCAGAGTGCTACTGCAAGTCGCGATTTCAGAACTGGAAGATCTGAAATTGCAGAGTTACAATCATTTCAAGATCGAGCTCCTAAAATCAAGAAAAAGCAAGATGAGGAAGTTTGATGGCAAGGATCTGGTAAATTGGATACTACAGATGGAGAAATATTTTGATCTACATGGTGTACCATTGTTACAAAAGGTATGTATTGCATCTTCATATTTAGAACCGGATCAATTTTTATGGTATAAAGGGCTTTGTTCTCGTAAACTTGTTACGTGGTCAATCTTCACGAAGGAAATGATAGCACATTATGAGGATACAAAGAGAAACACTTTCTTTAGCCAATTGCTAAATCTCAAACAAAAGGGGTCAATGGAAGAGCACATTAAGGACTTTCAAAAATTGAATAGAATGGTAAATGATATTCCAGAGAAGCAGAGGATTGATGTCTTCATAGGGACTTTAACAAATAATATCCAACATGAGGTTCGCCTTTGGGAACCTGATTCATTGGAGAAGGCATACAGGTTGGCAAGAAAAGTGGAAAGCAAAATTATGGCAACGAGGATGTCTCCCTCTCACAACTATAAAGTGGAAGTGTTGTTTCTCTAGCCTTCCACAACCTACAAGGTTGACACCACAACAATTGGAAGAAAAAATAGCAAAAGGGCTTTGTTACAATTGTGATAGCAAATACATTAAAGGTCATAAGTGCGCTGAGAAGAAATTATTTTACATAGAATATGAAGAGGAAGAAGAAAATGATCAAGAAACGTCAAAAGAAGAGGATATACACCGGGAACCAACCTTAGAGAAAGAACAAATGAATCTGACCATATCTTGTACTACATTGGCAGGAATTATCACTCCTCAAACTCTCAAGATAGAAGGACGTATCAAGAAGAAGAAGGTTCAAGCAGTGAAATATCAAGAAGAAAAGGATCAAGAAACGTCAAAAGAAAAGGATAGTCATTAGGAACCAACCTCAGAGAAAGAAGAAACGAATCTGACCATATCTTGTAAAGCATTCGCAAGAATTACCACTCCTCAAACTCTTAATATAGAATGACATATCAAGAAGAAAAATGTTCAAGAAGTGAAAGATCACATCGAGCATCAAGAAATGAATCCAACCATATCTTGTAATGCATTGGCAGAAATTACCACTCCTCAAACTCTCAATTTAAAAGGACATATCAAGAAGAAAAGGGTTCAAGCAGTGAAAAATCACATCGAGCATCAACAACAAGTTCTCCAACATTTAAACGATAATGCCACTTTGGTGCAGAATCGAATGAAACAATTTGCTCATGATCTTGAATTTTTCTTCAAGGAGATCCTCTGATTGATCATTGCTTGGATAACAGGATTACTCATGATCCTGTTGAGCTGAAAACTAGAGGTGTTTCTGCAAGTAGATTTGACGAACTTTGACCATTCTACTTGTGAGGTATCGTGTTCTGAGTTTCCACTGACAAACCTATTTGATTTCTTGACCAACAAGAATATAAATGCAACTTTTGGCCTTAGTAGACTTCATAATAGGTTGCACTAGAGGATTGACTATGTTCGTCTTTCCCTGTATCACAAATCGCCAATTTTAGCTAACTAAATTCATGAAAACCAATTTTAGCTATTTGCCAAATATACTCAACAAAGGTGACTAGGGTTTTCATTATGAGAAAAATTCACAATAGTCGCCACATGGCACCGTGAAAGGCTTCCTCTTGCTCAATCCACACCTGCTCACTACAACCAAGAGTATGGCACCCCCACCTACTAAAAATAGCACTGCTAAATACCGACCAGCCAAAAATAACAATGAAATTCTTACAATAGGAAAGATGAGAAGTAAAGGGAACTACTAAGAGTTCACTGTGCCAAATATAGCATTGCTACAAATAGCAAGATCTCGTCTGGCATGTCAATGAAATCATTCACATCAAACTTGAATTCCCACAAAGAATCCATATTTAAGCTTATAATTGTCATACAAGCCCTCAAACCATAACAGCTAAAAATAGTAATGTCATTGGCATCATTGGCTCGCAAAGATCACAATTATATCAACAACTCTAACATGCATACCTTTGAACTCAAGCTCCTAGAAAATAGGAAAACTACTAAAAATAACAACTGTCCCAAAAGCTAATGAATGTGCCTCTAAAATGCTTGTCACTGAAATGGATGGGTAGTCACTACGAAAACTAATGCACCTACCACCAAACACCAACATAATGAAATCTCACAAGATCTTAACCCTTCAGTTACACAAGAAAATATTGGGGCTAACACGATCATTGTCGAATATTTGCCAATGACAGCTTTTTCAACTATGATCAATAAAATATGATGTATTTTATTACTTTACTAGAATAGATCCATCTTAACCTTAGATCTATTAAGCACCAAGACGCGTAAAAAAGAAAACAAAGCACAAACCTATCATCACTTGGATGATTGAGGTTATGATGTATATATGCTAGTTTACTGCTCTTTATTTTTCATCTTATTGTTAGAAATTGTAGATTTGGGTACTTCTACAGCAGTGGTGCCTAGCCTACAAAAGTGACTTAAGTCATCTCAATGAGAGATTAAGTGATGTTTTATGGGTAATAACAGGGTTTATGGGTAATAAGCTAGAAACACGGGTGAAAGATGATGACAGAGATGAAAAGGGAAAACAGGTACCGGTAAAAGGTATTTGCAGAACCAAGCAATTGATGGACCATGTACGGGAAAGAGTTTCCAAGAAAACCAGTCAATACAGTCGCTGACAACCCATGTATTCCGGGGGATGGTAATTCTTTTATATGGACTTCACAAATATGTGTTTTTTGTAGGAATGAGGTGAAAGCATGGAGGATGCAGGAAAAAGACCATAAATCCAAGAAGATGGAACGTGTGAAGAAAAGATGAAAGGAAAAGTTTGAGGACCAAAGGAAAGGAAATGGAAAATAATTATAAAGTATTCATTAAAAAGGGATATGAGACATAATGTTTATGAGAGAATTATTAATGCATGAAAATGTAATCGTCGAGATAATCGCATCCCTTAGAAAATAAATGAGGAATAGAGAAATTAGGGATAGGAGGTTATGGAGAGATTCATGAAGATGAGGTAGAGGATTTGGTGGCAATTTCTTGAGAGATTTTAAGAGATGGTTAAGGAGATGGTTGGAATTAGCAACTAAATATGAATATGGTTGTTATAGTTCCCTTATAGTATATAAGGAGAACATTTGTAAAATTTTGTATGATTATGAAAGTGTATATGTGAAATTAATACACATTTCCCCTACAGGGGAATTTTGGTGAAAATTCTGTTGCTTCGTTTCTTTTGTGGTGTAAGCCTGAGTGTATATTTTCAGCTGCATTTCATTATTGTGGATTTGAGTGGCAGGCATCTTATTAGGTCACAACCATTGATCTTGAGATGGCAAGATTTAATCTTGGCCATTGAAATCAAAGGTGAGAGGTTTTAGTAATTAATGAATTATAAAAGGAGACGGGAGAAGTGAAGTGCCACACATTGACTCATTAATGAGCATTTTAATGAGGATGGAGGGGAAAGGAGAGCTGAAGAAAATTGTGAAGGAGAGGCTAGGTGAAAGGGCACAAATCCCAAGGCACCTTACCAACATTTATTGCAGTTGAAAGGGGGCTCGGATTCCAGGGACTTGGCATGCATTCCGAGGAAGAAGTACCACAGTAAACAAGGTTGAACAATATGGATCTGTATGCATCTATTGCATATTCATACAACATTTAATGGGCACAAAAATCGATGCATGAGGCACAACTTTTAGAGCTGTTATTTTTTGCTTGAAGGTTGTCCATTATTGCACAACTGGTACTTATAAATCTGCACAAAATTCAAGAAAACAGGCTACATAGAGTACCACTGTTTGGCACATTTTTTGAGGATCAAAAAGTGCATGAATTCCGAGGCAGATTTGTGATATAAGTAAACAGAATTTATTGTTGGAAATTTCTTCTGTAAAATTCACTATAATTTTCTATGTGCTCATTAACAAGAATTCCCTCTTGTGACTAATTTTCCCTTCGGGGTTTTTCCACCCAAAAAGATTGTGTCAAATTGTGTGGTTGATTCTTGTCCATTTCCACTGCAAATAATTTCGGACTCAGTTATTTGTATATCTGCTTACAGATAACTATTGTCTGTCTGGGAATTAATACATTACTGCCAAAGATTTATTAGAGTCAGAAATCAGAATTTAACTAAGTGTTTGACAAATGCCTACAAGGGGTTATTAGCTTGTATGTGATTTTTCTACACTTATCAACTTCAAATGTTTTTCAGGTTTTCATTCTACAAACCTTAAGTGAATTAGGGTTACAATCATCACACATCTACACGAGTTATACAAGAATCCCACTATTCTTGCCCATATGAGGATATCACTACAAAGTCTTAGTTAGTCAGGGAGGGTTCTATTTCCTATTTGTTTTAACTATTGACCTATTGTTGTGTTTAAACTTTAAAGGGACCCCAATATCAAATTGAGTTATTATCAAAAGTGGATGCATTATCATTTTATACTGTCATAACTCCAATTTAGTTGAGTTATTATCAAAAGTGGATGCATTATCATTTTATACTGTCATAACTCCAATTTAGTGATCACTTGTATATTATATGAGTTAGGAACAAAAGCATTGATGATGATTCATGTATCGGTGTAAAGTTGTAATTCTTCCTTTTATTATGTATTTAAATCTTGTGTTGGCATATGATTTCTCGTTTAACTCATTATCAAATCAAATAAATAAGGCTGGGTGGGAACACTCTCAACACCATACTTCAAGGTCAAACATCTGAAATGATGATGACACATAACATACCTAAAAGGAATCAAGATAAGATGATTATAAATCAATAAATAACAACACTATTAGTTACTAGGGTGTACACAAGATAATTATAATTGTTTTCCTTGTTTCCATGCTCCCAAGATAGGATTGTTAATACCTATTACCCACCCAAGTGGATGGCCCCTAGGAGAGAACATTCCTCCTAATTGTTCAGCCTACCAACCACCAACCATACAATGAGCTACAAATAGCTATGCCTCAAAGCCCACCAGCCATGCTTCAACCACTGATTGACATCAACTAGCTTACTTCTCCAATGAAGGTGTCATATGTTGTCAAGCACCTTAACCATTTCTATAATCATGTTCTTTCTTTTAATGTTAAGGGCATTCAAGTATAGATCATAAGTTGAGTTGGATGATTAACAGCTCTTAGTTGTATCTTTGTCCCCACACTTCACCTTGGAGGTTATCCCTTACCCTTAGTCCAGTGTGACCTTCCTTGAGGCCTTCTTATCTATTGTCCAAGAAGGGCACAAATATGATGCCCTGGTTGATATAGTGTGCCCATAATAATACATAATTACCACTTTCCACATATCCCTTAATCAACCTCCATTCTTCAAGTTGATTCCTATATACCACTAATACCAACTCCCATTTATTCTCGTCCTTGAGCAAGGGGGCAAAAAGTTTGCCCTTAAGAGGTTTATGCAACTAAAAGAAAGTTTAAAGAGCATATATGGCTAGAAAATGTTAAAATGCAAAATATGGCCAAGATAACCTTATAGTGTGTGGATAAGATCCCAGACTGAGCTCTACCCCCTCCCTCATTAGCCCTCACCCAATTCCTAGCATATCATGATCTATCTAAATAAAAGGAACTTTCAATATCCCAACCCCAACAAGCAACAAACCACTACATCTTCAAGGGGCATTTGAAAAGAAAATCACTAAAGAAAAAGGTACACAAGAGGGGTGGTAAAACTAGGTCGAGCAAAGGAGTAACTTAGGTCCCACGATTGCTCCCTCTTCACATCATTACACTCAAGATGTTGGAACTCCAAAATCTGGTACCAAAACTATGGCATATTCCCTGAAGTTAAACCTTTCCATGTCCACTACCCACATGCCCCTATTGATTAATGGGTTAGCCTTGGAATTATTCCTCCCCTTGGGGTTGGAAGCACCAAATAAAGCCTTTCGATAACCCTCTCATATCTGTGTGGTAACTTGTTTACAAATCATCAACTAGAAAGGCATTTGAAGCCAATGCTTAAGTGATGTATTCTTGTGCCCTTTGCATTAGATAAGCTCCACTATGAAATCTTTATGGTTAATATACCTATCATAATGATTTTGCCCTATTCTGAGGGTAGGTTTCAATGTTTCTTCCCATATATATTTTATGTCCCTTAAGCGATCACTTGACACTACTCCAACACTTTGATGAGGATGTCTAAACCAATGTGATGGCTTTTAGGACCTTGAAGCCACAATGTTCACCACCTTGAGATGAGCATTGACTATGCGATGGATGGAGCAATGATGTTCATCACCTTCTCCCTCTCCAGATACTGAAACACTTCTCAATTATGCTCAGACATTACTAGCAATGAAGATGTGCTCCAGTGACCCCACCAAGTTATGCCCATGATCCTACTAATGACAATGTTCACCTGTGATCCTTTGGGAGGGATGGAGTTGGCATAATTGTCATTGATTACGAAGGGTGATGGAAAAGGAGCAACAAGGTATGGTGCTAAGGGTGTTGAAGTGTTATTGATCAGGAGGTGAAGGAGCTAAGTATGTTTGCACATGTTCTGATGTTGCTTGTTGAATTGCTTGCATATATTGCTATGTTGTGATGCTATGGTAGTTATGCTTGCTTGACAGAGGTGGTATTTATGCTTGCTTGTCACCATCTGTTTGTGAGGAGGTGTTGTGATGCTAAGGTATGTTGTGATGCTTGTTACGCTTGTAAAAAATACCTTATGTATGTTGCAAAGGCAAGGTATATTCAAGGCATGTTGTTAAAGCAATTGAGGAGGTGTAACCATTAATATTGGCCTATGTTACTTCAGATGTTCGAATAATTTAAAGTCAAATTATTTTTGTTTTAATATTCAATTTCTGAAATGGTGTGAAACAAATTAGTGGAATGCAAAGAGACAAAATTGTTGACTTCATATTCTTGTGCAATACAAACAGCAAGCAAAGTTTGTTCATAAAATATGTGATTTTGGAAGGCATAAATGGTTAGTGAGCATATGAGTTGAACGAGTTGTCGTGAGTCCTTGTTCAAGAGTTACATGGCACAAAGAGACAAAGGCAGAAGAGAAAATGTGAAGCAGATTTGAGGAGTAGAAGAGGCAAAGATAGAGATGAAGGTATGTTGAACAAAAGACTAGTTAAACCGGAGCATTGTTTCTTTCATGTATCTGGGGATTGTAGCCTCCTTTCAAGTTGTAGCCGATAAAGAACAGGTTGGAGCCTGCTGAAAGGAAGTAGGAGCTTCCAAGCAAGTTGTAGCTTGCAGAATAGCAGAAAGGTTGGAGCCTCCAAAAAGCTAATGTAATAGAGAAAATAGGAGCTTTCCTTTGCATCACAACAACAACAAACCGATGGTTTTCTCCCTTTAAGGGTTTCCACTTATATCTGGTGTCCATATGTGTTGCTTTTATGTGTTGATTTTATGTTTTCATGGAATGTTGTTTATGTGTTAGAATCTGCATTTTGTTCGGAGGAATGTTGTTCATTTAATAGTTCAAATAAATGTTAAAAAAAAAGTAAACAAAAATTTGATGTCCAGGAATGCACTAAATTGACTCACACTTCTTGATGACATTATTCCCTAGACTTGTTATGTCACACTTGAATGGCCTGAAGTGCCTCGAAATCTAGCAAGCCTCGTGAGGGGCGTCACAAGGAAAGAACTAGACTGAGATACAAGAATGAGGTGGTTGTCTCTATCACCTTAGCACTCCACCTCTTACTCTTTAGTGGAATTTCACCACACAAGAGGCTTCCCAATGTATATCACCTAAAAGGCATTCTAAGTCAATAGGTTCAATGTGATGTAAGCGAAAGGCTTAATCAAGGTACTTCTTATTTGAATTAGGGCACAAATCTTTATGTTAAGAAGCAATTTACCATAAACTAAGCCTGGAAAAGAATCCTTGAGACCTAGAGTTTCAAAATATGGCTCAATAAGAGGGTATTTAGGCATACAAGCATAAGAAAAAGGTTTACTTAAAGGTACGATCAACATTAGGGAATGGTAAGCCTTCAACAAGCCCTAAGTTGAAGCCGTGTATAGAACTAGGGTTTATTGAGGCACTACATTACATAAGGTTGATGATGTCAACCCTAATGAGGCACATTCCACTTAGAAATATGTTAGATTTTTGTTGAAATTCTATAGCATGTGGAATAGAATACAATTTTCTATGTTGATAATTACTTCCTAATGATTTTCAAATAGTATTTTTCATGCTACTGATATCATTGCATAATTACACATAGAAAATCTCAACAATTTATGCAGCGAAACAATAAATATCATACACACAACCATGCATAGTAGACTATAATTTTACCTTGGGAAACCCAATGTTGCAAGAAAACCTAACAATCTTTCTTCAGGAAAAGTTGTCTTTCCAGCAAGGATTACAAATCAAAAATTTTGTCTAAAAATTTGTGCCAATAATACGAGTCGAATACCAAACAAACTTAGTCAAACTACAGCAAGTCAATGCTAGTCAAAACAGTCAAAAATCAACTTTGGCCAAGCTTCGGCTTGCAATCAACAGTCTATGGTCAACTTAGATGTGTGATCAAACTTTGTGGTCAAATCTCAATCACACAGTTGTGGTCAACCTCAACCAAACGTGGTCACCCCTCACTCGTGCAATTGTCAAAGCTAGTCAAAACTCAGTTGTATGGATCACATGCGCGCCCTCCAAGAGCAAGGATGAAATGATGAAGAGAGATGAAAGATGAACCTTAACAAACAGATTTCTCCTTTAGCTTAATTTCTCCTCCACTAGAAAAGATTAAATGAGCTTGTTATGTTGATAATTTGTCTTCCCATATGCTTGTCTATTTATATAGATCTCTAATGTTGAGTGGAGACCCATAAAGAGGCACCTCATCACAAGAAACCCCTTCACCTATAGATCCTACATAACAAATCAACATTAGACTAGAATTGTTTATTCCACTAATGGGTAAAAATACCCCATTAGATAAACAAACTAAACTCGCTCAATAAAAATAGATCACTCCATCTTAGAGCAAGCAATGTGACCATCGTGGGCCAATCTCGCCTAGCCAAATCAGCATGGCCCCATGGATGAATGTATCATTCTCCCCTAGTAAAATTGGCATGACCCCATGGGAAAATGTTTGCCCAGCACTGCATAAATATCAACACTCCCCAGCAACAGGGACATTTTGCATCACACCAAGCTTGTCTCTGAAGTATACAAACTTCCCCCTAGACAGAGGATTGGTCAGAATGTCTGCAATTTACTCATCTACGGATATGTACTAGAGCTTCACTGCTCCTTTCTATGCCATGTCTCAGATGAAGTGATATTTGACCTCAATTTGCTTCGATCTGTCATGAGATATTGGATTCTCTAAAAACTTGACACAATTTTGATTATCACAATATATCAAGGTCATCTCTAGCGCCTGATCAAATAGTCCTACAAGAAGCTTCCAAAGCCAGATTGCTTCTTGACTTGCGACAATAGATGCAATATACTTTGCTTCTATTGTACTGAGTGCGACAAAACTTTGCTTCCTACTAAACCAGGATATCATAGTTGATCCCAAGTTGAAGCAACACCCTAAGGTGCTCTTTCTATCCATTGCATTCCTGGCCCAATCAAAATTAGCATATCCCTGGAACCTCACTTCACCACCTAAGACATCTCAAACTATATCCACCTCATCACATGCTTCATTGCAACCCAATGTACATGCCTCAACTCAACCATAAATTGGACTAGAGTGCTCACTACAAAGCAAATATTTGGCCTAGTGTTAACTAGGTATATCAGGGATCCATCCACCAAATTTGAATCTAAAGCAGAATAACTCAGCTTCTTCAGATTTGTCACCATAGATGTAGCCATGGACTTGCAGTCCATTATAACGAATTTTCTCAAGATTTGAACTGTGTACTTCCCTTTTCAAAGGAAGATCTCACCTGGTCTCTACTACACCTTCAATCCCAAGAAATAATGCATCAAGCCAAGATCCTTCATCTCAAACTCTGAAGCCAACGCCCTCTTGCACCCAACAATGAGCTTCTCTACCTCAGTCAGGAACAGATCATCAACATACATCACCAAGATCAAATGATCACCATCAACAACCTTGTAGTAAAGGTTAGGATTTGCATCACTCTTCGTGAAGCCCAAACTCTTCAAGTATCCATCAATCATCGAATACCATACCCTAGGTGCCTGCTTGAGTCCGTACAAAGCCTTCTTCAATCTGCAAACATGGGACTCCTTCCAATGTATCGAAAAGCCTAAGGTTTCTCTGTGTACACTTCCTCTTAAATCACACCATTGAGGAACGTGTTCTCTACATCCATCAAATGTAACCTCCAGGCTCCAACCCATAACTGAAGCAAGAAAAATAATAGCCTTGACGAAAGTGTACTTGGCGATTGGAGTCAAAGTCTCCTCTTAGTCAT